>JAJAGP010001525.1:0-112848 GCA_025084515.1 Ancistrus triradiatus
ATCAAGTCTGCTCTTCACAACACACGTTTGTGTAAGTGTATCATGTCACGAACATAGGAAATTTCTGAGGACCTCAGAAAAAGAGTTGTTGATGCTCATCAGGCTGGAAAAGGTTACTTAACTATCTCTAAAGAGTTTGGACTCCACCAATCCACAAATGGAGGAAATTCAAGACCATTGTTACCCTCCCCAGGAGTGGTCGACCAACAAAGATCACTCCAAGAGCAAGATGTGTAATAGTTGGCAAGGTCACAAAGGACCCCAGGGTAACTTCTAAGCAACTGAAGGTCTCTCTCACATTGGCTAATGCTTATGTTCATGAGTCCACCATCAGAAGAACACTGAACAACAATGGTGTGCATGGCAGGGTTGCAAGGAGAAAGCTGCTGCTTTCCAAAAAGAACATCTGCTCGTCTGCAGTTTGCTAAAGATCACGTGGACAAGCCAGAAGGCTATTGGAAGAAGGGGTTTTGGACAAATGAGACCAAAAAATAACTTTTTGGTGAGTTGAAGCTGTTCTGTACGGAGGAATGGGCTAGAATTCCTCCAAGCCGGTGTGCAGGATTGATCAACAGCTACAGGAAATGTTTAGCTGCAGTTATTGCTGCACAGGGGGGGTCACACCAGATACTGATAGCAAAGGTTCACATACTTTTGCCACTCACTAATATGTAATAATGCATCATTTTCCTCAATAAATAAATGACCAAGTATAATATTTTTGTCTCATTTGTTTAACTGGGTTTTCTTTATCTAATTTTATGACTTGTGTGAAAATCTGATTATATTTTAGCAGAGGTAGGTCATATTTATGCAGAAATATTGAAAATTCTAAAGGACCACAAATTTTCAAGGACCACTGTAGTTGGTGAGGAGTTTTAATGAACTCTCATGATAAAGTCTGCTGTAATATAATAATTCTTAATTTACCCGTAGTCTTGATTGAATTGTGCTTTTCTAAATAAAGCTTTTATTCATATGTGACTTGTCCACTGATTGTTTTCTACATGTATTTTGCAGGTGTTTTTACACAGAACTGGGCCGTATTTTATCCCCCATCAAAGGTCTGTGCTGTGAGAGGGTTCAATGCCACCATTCCCTGTAACTATTCATATCCACCGGGTAATAATGTGGCGCAAATGCTCTGGTGCTCAATGAAGAACAACCATGATACGAATCCACCTTATGTTTATGATAGTAATTCTCCCACCCCTTCAGACTTTGTGTACACTGGAGACAACCAATCAAACTGCACTTTGTTAATCCGTAATGTACAGTCCAGTTATTCTGCAGAGTACAAATTCAGATTTATAACTGATCAGCCAGGTGGTGTATGGACAGGTTTTCCTGGAGTGACTCTTGAAGTTGCAGGTAAATTTGAATAATCAATTTCACTGCTTGTGTATAATCTATTTTCCTCCTCTATATCCATCCTTATTTTAATGTTTGTAGCTTGGTAGTTTAGAGTAGACTGTATAATAATTCTTCATTCACTCATTTGGATCTTTGCTGCTCTCTGAAAGATCTAACGGTGTCACTAATCAGGATCAGTGGAAATGGAACCATTAAACAAGGAGACTCCTTAAATCTGACATGTGATGTGAACTGCACTGACAGTTCCTCAGAGTTTGTTTGGTCCAAGAACAACGAGAAGTTAAATCAATCAGAACCCGTTCTTCACTTTCCTGCTGTAACTGTGGAGGACTGTGGGACTTACACCTGCACTTGGAAGAGCAACCAGAACTCGGGATCTGATTCGATCATCATTAATGTTCAGGGTGAGTCCATCTGCTCAGATCTATACTTAAATACAGAATTAACCCTGATCAGGATGTTTAAATCTGTTATTTCACTTCCTAAAACTGTTATGGTTTCATCCAAAATTAAACCTCTGAATATTACGAGTCGCGCTGCCCCCCTCTTGTGTACGCTAGAGGGCAGCGTCCTGACGGTCACACGGCACTCTGTGGCACTAATCAAATTCGCAACACCTGCTGGCTCAGGTATTTAAGAACGTCCCTGAGTCCAGTGAGGTTACCATCACACACCATACCACCGTTTTGAGGCGGCCTCCTCGACAGTCGCATCGCAACAGTGTTTGCAGTATCTGCTTTACTTACCTCCCGCTCTCGGTGACCGCAGCCATGCAGGAAGAGTGGTTAGGCTTGCCCAATGAAGAGAGTTGGCTATGTAGATTCACAAGGCTCGAGGTATGCCAGGACTTAGCTGGTCAGGAAATGGTCAGGCTCACTTGGTCAACGGCTTGGGGACGGCGCTCCCCCGCCTTCCCGGTCCTCATCCTTAGCAGCTCCACGACTTGTTCTTCTCGCTCTCGCCTTTCTGCCAAGTCTTTCGGGACCTCCGGGTTCCGGCTTGGTGAGTTTAAATCTCATTTTCATTTTTGCTTTAATGCTCAGCTCTATCAGTGCTCTACTCGAAGCACAGTCGTTTTCAGAGCACTTCCTATTTTGTTTTGAGAACACTGCACAGAGACAGCGCGTTCCGATACTCCGCTCGGTTTCCGTTGCTCTGCGCATGCATGGACCCGTACGCCTCCTGCGTAGCAGAGCCATGCCGTAAGCGTATATTTGTATAAGGGCGCTGTACGCTTATGGAGCACATATTTGTTTCGTTTTTTCTGTTCATTTCTTCAGTGACTCAGTGGCTCATTCGGTTTAAACAACATCAACCCACGCGTCTGCCCCGGGTTCTATCCTCAGCTGCTGAAGCAGTTTTCTTTGTTGCTTTATTTACTTACTTTTTGTGTATTGTGTTTCTTTTATTTATTTATATTTTGGTTCACAATTTCCATCTGGAGCTAAATGCATTTGGATCCTAAAAAATCCTTTTACTTTTATTTTCACTGTTCGCCAGGTTTTTATTATGGCAAACTGTAACACTGAACAGAAGTAAACGGAACTAAATCGTGATGTTTATATCTGTCTGTTGTTTTCAGCTATTCCAGATTCTCCAGTCTGGATCATTGTTGTTGTTGTTGTTGTTGTGCTGGTAGTTGGACTGATCTTGATTGGAACAGTCGTGACAGCTGTGATACACAGAAAGAAGTAAGATTCAGATTTCCTACACTAGCCTATAATCTGTCCAGACTGCCCTCCCCACATAATATGTAGCTGAAACAAAATCCTCAGACTGATATAATAGCGCTAAGATCTGTTAATCGGTAGTTAAATGTTGTACTGGATAAGAAAAGTCATGACCATGTGCATGTTGTGGAGCATAAATTGGTTTATGTCTGATTGCAGGCATGTCCAAACTGAGCAACAGAAGAATGAGTCTCCTGTCTATGTTAATTTTCGGTGATAACGATCTGATTTTCTTTCAACCTCATTTACATCATTCACAGCACCTAAACCTGCACTGTGAAGAAGAAATTAATTTGCTTTTGTTTTGTTTTTCATTTGAACTAAATTTCATTCTGTTCTAGAAAACCATGCTGTTTCTTTAAAGCAGCTTAATGAACAGCCCCTTAGTCATGATTAAGCTGTTTCGGTTCATTTTTGAGCTTCTAATATATAAGCTTTACTATTTTATGATACTTTTACCCTTATGTTAATGTCTCTTTCAGCTTTTGCATTTATATTGCTGAGTTTTTGATTGTTGGATTGTGAGATTTGCTTTCATAAAAAATCGTGTAACACGTAGCTTTATCACTAATAACAAGAATACGATGTATTTCTTATATGTAAACATGAATCTCATCATCTGATATGGAGCTGAGATAATTCATGTTAATCTATTAAAGCATCAAACTAATAAAGAAAAATCTTCTGTACTCTGAATATTCTTCAACTGTGTAACACATGTAATACATTTAGGCTTATAACATTTACAACAAACTGACTTTACTCACATTTACAATATAAAATGCAGCAGGCTTTCTTACTCCTTGGTTCATTGATCCATACTGTATAAAGTGCTTCAATTTTCTACCACTAGACGGCAGTATTGCTTTTTTGAAGGATTCCCCCGGTTCTTCTCTTTAAATGAACTGCTAATATACCGTGTTCTGTGTAGTAGTAAGATTTAATGCATTTAAATATAAAATCACGTCAAGCTACTAAACTTAACGTCCATGGGTTCTGATTTTTATTTCTGATCAGACACGATCACGTTCATCCCGACCTGTTTTTCATAGCACTAATTTTCTCTGTTTTATTTAAATCGTTCCCAGTTTCGCTGTCAGAACATGAGACTTTCTTCCCTCACAGCTTCTGGTGTTACACTGCGTTTAACTAAATGAGACTTATGATTTCTAAAACACAAAAACACCTTGATTACAGATCTATAAGTTGCTTTACTGCTGCACATTAGAAATCACGTTTAATCTTGTTTAATAAAACGTACTAAACTGCAGACAAAATTTGCCGCTAAACCAAGTTCCTCAGCCTGATGTAGAAGTAATTTAGCATGAGGAAGTAAAATCTGTATCTGTGCTCATCAGAACGAACAAACAGCCCAACAGTCTATGGATAGAAGGTTTCATTGATTCATGGTAAGGAGACAAATAATGGTGAGCTCCTTAAATTTGATATGTCGGTAGCTGCAGATATGCATTATTTTGTTCATCTCTAATAACTTATTTTATCTGTGCTCATCAATTTATCGTATCTTGCTCATCTTATTATCAAACCCCACCCATCGATGAAGCTACAGGTCATTATCACAACGGCTTTGTATGTTTCTCATCCAACATCCACTCATGCACTCCTCATTTATCATACCTCATCCCCAAAAAACTCATATAATCTCAATTCCACCCATTTATACCACTCTATTAACCAATAAACTTATCTTTCCACACTGATTCATCACTAATATATCAGCTTATCTCTTATTATTATTATGAGTTATGATCTCAGTGTAGACCTTCTAGTGCCTGGGGGATAAAGTTGAGTCTGGCATTTGAGTGAATTGAAACCGCATACTTCCCAATTCTGACTTCCATATCCTTAAGCTAAACATATTTACAGAAACACAAAACTGACCAAGTCCAGGAGCTGATCAACAGAAGGGATGAGAATGTTGCACCTGCTAATGATTCTGTTCACCTTTCCAGGTATGAAAGATTAATTTATGATTTTATGCGCCTGATTAGTGTTTAGTGTTCAGATCCTATTCCATTTTAAACACAGATCATAAAATTAGATGCTCTTATAACACTGCTGAGTTTTTACTAAAATTACTACTAGCTAATGAAACTAAGTGTGAGTTGTGTTTTGGGTTGTTGAGGAGTTTCAGTGAACTGTTATGATAAAGTCTGGTGTAAGTTAATAATACAACTTTTTAAATCTCCACTGATTTCTTTCTACATGTCTTTTGCAGGTGTTTTTACACAGAACTGGACCGTATCTTATCCCTCATCAAGGGTCTGTGCTGTGAGAGGGTTTGATGCCACCTTTCCCTGTAACTATTCATATCCACCGGGTAATAAAGTGGTACAAATGCTCTGGTGCTCAATGATGAACAACCATGATACGTGTCCGATTCCACCTTATGTTTATGATAGTAACTCTCCCACAACTTCAGACTTTGTGTACGCTGGAGACGACCAATCAGACTGCACTTTATTAATCCGTAATGTACAGTTCAGTTATTCTGCAGAGTACAGATTCAGATTTATAACTGATCAGAACAAATATACAGGCCATCCTGGAGTGACTCTTGAAGTTGCAGGTAAATTTGAATAATCAATATAAAGTTCCACATTTTTCTCTTCTTGTGTATAATCTCCTTTCCTCCTCTATTTCCGTCCTAATTTTAATGTTTGTGGCTTAGTAGTTTAGAGCAGACTGTATAATAATTCTTCATTCACTCATGTGGATCTTTGCTGCTCTCTGAAAGATCTAAAGGTGTCACTAATCAGGATCAGTGGAAATGGAGCCATTAAACAAGGAGACTCCTTAAATCTGACATGTGATATGAACTGCACTGACAGTTCCTCACAGCTTGTTTGGTCCAAGAACAACGAGAAGTTAAATCAATCAGGACCCGTTCTTCACTTTCCTGCTGTAACTGTGGAGGACTGTGGGACTTACACCTGCACTTGGAAGAGCAACCAGAACTCGGGATCTGATTCGATCATCATTAATGTTCAGGGTGAGTCCATCTGCTCAGATCTATACTTAAATACAGAATTAACCCTGATCAGGATGTTTATACCTGTCTGTTGTATTCACCTGTTCCAGATTCTCCAGTCTGGATCATTGTTGTTGTTCTGCTGGTAGTTGGACTGATCTTGATCGGAATAGTGGTGGCAGCTGTGATGTACAGCAAGAAGTAAGATTTCCTACACTAGCCTATAATCTATTCAGACTGTCCTCCCTACATAATCTGTAGCTGAAACAAAATCCCCACTTGATATAATCTATGAGGGAAAACGCAAAGATCATACACTCTATTAATTGGTGGATAAAGTTGTACTGGATAAGAAAAGTGATGACCATGTGCACGTTGTGGAGCATAAATGAGTTTATGTCTGATTGCAGGCACGTCCAAATTGAGCAGCAGATGGATGATTCTCCTGTCTACGTTAATTTTCGGCGCTAACGATCTGATCCTCTTTCATCCTCATTTACATCATCCACAGCTCCTGAACCTACACTGTGAAGAAGAAAGTAATCTGCTTTTGCTTTGCTTTACAATTGAACTAAATTTCAATCTGTCCAAGAAAACCATGCTGTTTCTTTAAAGCAATTTAATGAATGAACAGCCACAGATGATAAAGCTGCTTCGATTAATTTTCAGATCTTCTGATTTATATCCTTTACTGTTTTACGACACATTTACCCCTATGTTAATGTCGCTTACAGCTTGTGCATTTATTGTTTGTTTTTGATTATTAGTTGTGGGATTTTGATTTTAAATAGAATCATGTAGCATGTAGCTTGTGAATACTTGATATGGTGAGTCTTGATATCTGATATGGTGCTGAAATTAATCATGATAATCTATTAAAGCATGTAAATAATATTTTGATTCATCTGTACTCTGAATATTCACCTTCTTCACCTGTGTAAAACATGTTTTAAGCTGATTATGCATATTTTGTATACATATTTACAATGTAAAGAGTATAGCAGTGTTTCTTATCTCGTGGTTCATTGATCCCAAAGGAAAGACAGAGTGCTTCAGTTTTCTTCCACCAGGTGGCAGTGCTGCTCTTTGGAGCGCAGAGTATAGTATATTAACAGTTCGTCTACAGAGAAGAACCGCAGGAACAGGAGGAATCCTTCAAATACTACTTAAATTTTCAGTGTCCAAAGTCTCACAAGGTAAAGGTTTATGTCCAGCTTAATCTCAGATCTGATGTAATTTAAATATTAAGGTAATATTCCTTCACAAACATACTAAGCGTTTTTTAAATATCCGAACAAGTCAGGGAATAACTAACTTTCGAACGCCCACAGAATGAGGTCTTACGCTATTACAGACGTCTAGATTTTGACATAAATATCGTTATGTCTCTGTAAAAGCGAGTTTAAATGGAGACCGCTTTTATTGACTCGTCTGAAGTTTGTTTACCGCTGAAGTTATATTGTAGTATTATAGAGTGATTCATGTTTATGCCACTAGACGGCAGTATTGCTGTTTGAAGGATTCTTCCTTGTTCCCGCGGTTCTTCTCTGTAGACGAACTGTTAATATACTATACTCTGTGTAAGATATAAAGCTTACATTTTAAACGACACCAAACAGAAGACTCTGTGCGCTGTCACATGTTTTGATTCAGGTGTGTTAGCTTTAATTGTTAAAAAGTACGATTCATTTTACACCTGCCAATTCCAATCATCTGCTAAAACAGCAGCATGTTCTATTGGAAAATTCTGTGTTTGGTAATGGTTTAGTTCTTGAACTGGATCGGACTTGCTGGATTTGCTGGTAAATTGATTGACTATTATACGAAATGTCCAAAATACAACATATGTTGGTCTTTGCTGTTTTGTATTGTTTTGTACTATGTACTTTGCATACACAATCTATATTCAAATCGAGCTCAAAAGCAGTACTAGTGGTGAAAAGTTGCATTTTCTCAGTTTACACTAAAATATGGAGAACAACATATTGGACACACGTTTCTTTTCAAACCAACTTGGGTGAGAATTCAAAATTGAACTCGAATCATTTAAAATTGATTTGTTATGTTCTTTTGTCACTTCACAAAAAGGCGTATGTAGACCCAGAAGGATCAGCCAAAGTGACAGTGGGGAAGAAACTTGTTTTGAAAAAGCTTGAGAAGGTCCAGGATCGAAAGAAGGACAGAATAAACTCGAATATAAAGGAGATCAAACATTAAGTGCCAGCCTCTGACTCTTTCTTGAGTTTAGTGTCTCTCCTGCTGTCTCATTTGGTTCTCAGTCCGCCGTCAGACTCTTGTTTGCCCCTTCGGGTTCTGGATTTTGGGTTTTGCCTCAGTAGCTCCTGCTCCATTGAGAGAGCTAAATGTCAGTGGTGGGAGCTGTGAGGTGGAACCGCAGTGCGCCTCCTCCTGCTGCCTGGTTAGAGTGCTTTGTTAGATTCCTGTCACCTAATCTTTATTTATTTTCTCGTTTAAAGTCAGGAAGGCAAGATTTTGTCTAGACTCAGGATTTGTAATAATGGCATTACTACTGGGCCTGGACCTTATATCACTCTGTGTATTAGGTTTTGTGCCTCAAGAATAGCAAGTATTTCACCAATTTGACTTCCCATGACTCTAAAGTTATATCCTACTGTGCAAAGACACTGGGATACAAATTAGCATATTGCACCTTGTCACGGAATACGAAGCCCACACAGAATCCAGTCACACACACACAGTATGTCACAGGCCAAGATTTTCCCAGATGGGCCGTCATTTAGAGAACGGTGACCTTTAGCTAACGGAAGACTCTATCATCTGCGTGGACGCTGGCTCTGCAGAACAGCCTGTCATTTGCTTAGCAGCGCATTTATTACTGGTTTTCATTCGTGAACGTCTGGCATGACCTCCAGTTAGGATTTCTCCTCCAGGCAAAGATGAAGGTTTGTTCAGTCTTAGGATAAAATGGCCTTTTTAATTAAGCAGATCTGTGAATACTTATCAGTGTGACCTGTGCCCCCTTTTAAAGGTATTCAGAAAAAGGTGGGGCTTGAACCAATTTAGTAGAGTTAGGTCTTGGTTACAGACTTGGGTTTCCGATCTCACACGGTTTTATTTTCCAGGTTTGCCAGGTCCCGTTCCAGAGTCTCCAGTGTTCTTCTTTTTGAGGCTTGGTCTTTAGGTGTCATGTCATGCCAGTCCAGGGGTGCCCCCACGTTACACTTACCCGCACCTCCATTCTTCGTCTTGCCTGTTTCCTCAGCACACATCCTGTATTGTTACAGCATGTTTTACTTCATTTCAGTTCATTTTAGAGGCTTTATTTCTAGAGCATTAGGAGTCATCTAGTGACTGACGTCAGTGATCGAAAGACAAGCAGGTCGGAGGGCAGAGTGGGAAACAGACCTGACAGGAAGTGTATGTTCGATTGAATAGAGATGTTCTTTACTGAGGATGTTTATGTCATATTAAGATTAATTGCCTGACCTATTTTCCTGGCGTTAACGAGCCTTCAGCGCTGCAGTTAAATGCGCTGTTGATTGCTTGTGGCAGCTTGTTTAATTTATAGGGTAGAATGGCTGGAACAAAAAATACACCATTCGTACACCATTCCTCCTTCCTCCCCAGCCCATTAACCCTCCACCCCGACCAACTGTTACCTCAAGCATAAACGAAAACAGAGGAAGACAATGACGAGAAGCCAGAGGTGTTTGGATATGTGAATTGTCTTTTATGTTGGTTTTACTCCAAATATCTCTGACAGTGAAGTCTGGTGTACAGCTCAAAAACGTGTTTAGAATAGATAAACGGACGCTCTGCCTCAAAACAAGCCCAAACTGGAGATAGAAAAGAAATGTTATATCGCAGCAAATCGCCAGAACGAATCTGATCGGTTACAAAAACAACACCAAAAAAACAGGCTTGTTTCTTGTGCAAAATAGTCAGTCAAAAACTGGTTATAGCCACTCTAATCTTCAGAGGATTGCTTTAAAGCTGTCCATTAACATGCACCAAATGTTATCTGATCTCAAAAATGTATAAAAATGTGCATGTGTGGAATGGCATTAAGTGTAAACTGTACCATAGCAGTGAGAAACATGCACTTTTTTAGTACGTTCAGTCCCGGCGCTTTTGCTTTTAAACTCTAAAATTGTGGTTGGTTCAGCAAGACATATTATCCTGAAATCCCTCTGTCAGGTATTTTCAGATCATTATTCCAAACATTTCCACTTCCGTTCCACTTTTAAAGTTCAACACACAACGTTTCTTTGTCCGCCATGCCAGATTAGCGTGCATCATCACGAAAAAGTACATGTGCAGAACGTTCTCAGAAATGCACTCAGATAGTTTCCACAGCTACGATTTCTGTTCCACTTAAGCTATCTATCAGATTATTAAGAGATTATTAGTCATCATAGGCATGTACCCTAGACTGAGTTCCAGCACCCCTAAAAATAATAAAAATTGTTGTTGTTGTTGCCAATTTTTAAGCAGAAGTTTGTGATGAAAAAAATGTTAAAAACATATAAACTATGTGGTTTAAACCTAATATTTTTATCAAAAATACAGCATTCCCCCTTGCCTTGCCTGCTTTTGTTTAAAAAAAATGCAGGGACTGGTCTCATTGGATGCTCACGCCTAAAGCCTTGATCCTAGAATCGCCCCTGTTAGGCGCACAAACGTAACCGCCGGGAAGAACATACAGACCTCGTTTTGTTTGAAGTATCTGGTTGTGAGTTTCTTGCTCTTGCTTGTTTTTCGTCCTCTCTGCTATTTTTGGAACCGGGAAGCCGAATTTCCCTCTGCCTCTGGAGATCTGTTGAAAATGGGGACACGGCCATGAAAATGATGATGTTCAGTGACCGGTGCTGATTTTATTTTCAAATATATTCAGATCATGTTAACATATTCTTTCGTTGCTCTGTCAAAGTGATGTTACATATGAATCTAGAACAGAGTGCAGAGGTCGTTACTGTTTTAAGTGATATTCATTAGCAATAAATGGGGTATTGAAGACGAAATATTGGTATTATGACAATGCCGTATAATGGCTTGGTGGTACAGAACATAGTGTCCCCAGTTTCGCATGTTTTCCTGTTGAGTTTATGCTTGGTAACTGCCAGTAGATGGACTGGCTCCTCTAGATAGGCTTGTTAGGCCAACCAGGGTGTGTGCCCCTAAAGTGTTACAACGATAATATGGACTCACTGAACACTTTATTAGGATCTCACTTCTGGTTCCACAATATACTGGAAATAATGGCAGGAGCTTTTTCATCCCAAAGATCATCTATTATATTCAGAGTCGGTGGCCCGAGGTTTGAAACCTTTAGCATGAGACATAGCAATCAGTAGATCAGTCATGATGGGGTGCACATGGTCAGCAGCAATATTGGTACTAAATGGACCCAAAGTGTGCCATCTGTGTGGAGCAGACATTCAGATTCATCAGACCTAGGCAGGGTTTTACAGACTTCAGTCACCCAGTTTTTTTCGAGTTTGTACCTACTGCAGGCTCAGCTGTCTGTTCTTGGCTTCTTTAGTAGCCCATCCTCCTCAAGGTTTGACACAATTGTACAGAGCGGCTATCTGAGTCAACCTCAAACACTATGAAACATGTAAAGCTGAAGTGTTAAGTGAGTTTGCAGATGCGTGTTTAACGATTGTGCATCCGCAGTATGTTGGGAACACTGCCAAACATGGCGTGAAAGAAACTTTAACAAGAAAAAAAACAGATCCTTCACACAGTGCCATATTTTCTGCAGCACTCCCCTCCCACTGTGCTGTTTTATTCAGGAAGAGAAATGATATTCACAATGTAATGCAACGCTATGCTAATCGATGCCCTCGTTGTAAATTCAGGCGACCAGTTTGACTTGTTCAGAGGCGCAAAAAAACCCTGGTGGGATGAAAGAAAAACAGTGCTGAAAAAAGCCCCAGTTCCTGAATCTCGGCGCCTGATAGATGTGCTGCTTCTGCTGCAGTTGAATAAAACAGGCTTAATTGGGCTCGCTTAATTGCAGAGTAATAACTCCTGCGAGTTAACCTGCTAATGAAAGACTGGGAGCTGCTCGGAGCTGGAAAACAAATCTACCCGACACTCAATGGCTCGTTTGGAATTTCACCTGGTATATCAGAGCACAGAGACAGAATAATGTGTTTCTCACATGTCCACAGCAGACTAATAGAAAACTACTAATCTACACTCTGAGGAAATGGTTTAAGTGGAGTATACATTGTACGAGGTAAATATGAGTCTTAATGAGATTCAGTTTGTGAAATGTTGTAAGTTGGAGTCCAGTTAACATGGTTTACTTCAGCATTTTTTTTTGCAGGTTGTAAAGCATCAATCTACATCACCCAGAGATGGTGAATTTAACCATGGGAATTTCGGAGAAAGTCTGTCATAATCAAACCAAATTTCCTGTGTTGCTTGTGCATCGCTGTGTATTTGTAGAGGTGTGTGCCCATGTGGTATCCTAGAGCATTGCATGTTACAAAAATACTGAAACAAAGAGAATACCGAAGACTGAGGAGAGAAAACTGAACTGAAAAGTGAAACCTTAAAATAGGAGACTGGAAACAAAACTGAAAAGCCGTCCTGTTACACAGCTCCAGATGAAGGCAGTTTGTGTATCAGGATTACTACAAGGTCATAAAGTTCTAAATTAGACATTTTATATCATTTGTAATGTGTTTAATCCAAAAAGAAATGCAATTAACAAGAGCAGTGGTATTTAGTGTAGATGGAAGCCTGGGAAGAACGTTTCTTCTGTGTATCTGTTTAACCTGAGATACATAAAACCATGAACGTTTGGAACTACAGCACTTGGAACCATTGTTGATTGGTGATGGGCAACAAGTGGCGCTAACCATCTGTCAGACAACAGAAGAAATGTTTTTACTCCAATCCAAAATTTTGACTGTCTATCACTGTTTAATTCTATATCTACACTTCCAAGTTCAACATCAGTCACGTCCTTCACACCTACCGCGTTAAAACTGTCCAAACTTAAAGCCTCTTCCAGCCGCTTTTGCCCTAAAGCTCTCCTTTGGAGATTAATTATGTGTTAAAAATAATCGTAATTTCACATTATTAAATGAAGCTGTAAATGCCAGGCTGTAAAGGTCAGACTGTGAGCCTCAGCCTCCGGAGGACAGAATGGAAAGTTTATGCTGAGACACAGCAGCCTTCGTGAGAAAGACAGCAGGAGAAACTTGTCTTTAACCTTTATTTTGTTTGGGCTGAATGATCCATTTTCACTCGTACTCAATGTGGAAGGTAAAGGTGACGTCTTATTCAGGAGCAGGAGGATCCAGCAGCATGGTGAACACACTGTTTAGTAAAACTTCAATTACACTCATGGGTCAGATGGTCATTCATCCTTCCTCAGTAACCACTTTACTCAGTCCAAATAATCGACTGAGTAATAATAATAAAAACATATTGTCACAACAAAACTTGGTCGCCTGTCTAGGCTATAAGCAGGTTGAGTCCCTTTTTGAGTCTTCATCCTTCCAAGGTTTCTTCCTTATAACGTCTTATAACGTTTATGGATTTTCCTTGTCACTGTCGCCCTAGGTTTGCTCAGTTAGGGCTGTGGATCTAGATATTTATAAATCTGTTTTGAGAAAATGCTCCATTATAAAAAGCGCTACAGATATCAACTTGTCTTGACTGTACATTTTGGTAAACTGCTTTGGTCTGGTTTTGTTTTGGACTGGTTTGGCTCTTGGTTGGATTGTTTTGGTCAGTCTAGATTGATCTGTTCTGTTCTGATCTATTCTGGACTGTTTTTCTGGTCATTTACGTTTCCTGTTCTAATCAGATGAGATTTTTTCCCCTATATGATTTCTGGATTTGTATTTCTAGACTCTCTGTACCACACTTGCCTGGACTGGAGTTATTTAAGAGTTGTTTTTATTCAGGTCCAAATTGGTCTAGTTTTTGTTTGTGTCTTGGCTGTCATTTCTATTTTTCTTTTTCTTTTTGTGAGAGTAATAAAGGGGAACCCACATGACGGCATCATGTCATGCGAGTATGTACTTAAATAGACTTAGTCTTCATCCCAGGGAGCACCAAGACTCTGGCACTGGTGAAACTAGGAGGTAATCTGGTGGAATACAGGCTGAAACTGGAAACTGTACTTTGTGAAACCATCTGAACTGTGCCAGGAGGCTGGAACCTGGGCATAATCATTTCCAGAGAATCGAAGCGTGACTTTTATGATTTTGGTGCTTATCCACCAGGTTATCTCCCATTAGTCCTTGAGTTATGGGAGTCAAATTTCCATTCTGATTCATTTTGCTGTTTCCTCGTGTCCTGCCGATGTCACCAAGGGATCAGAAGGATAACGATAACCATTACACGTCACCTCAGGGGTCATTTCAATTTTCTCTGAAGTGTCTTCATCAGCTTTTTCCTCTCTTAATCCCTCCGCCTCCGACTCGTTCCTGCACTCTCACTGTTCCTGTAACTGTTCACTTTAACCAGCAGCTACTCGATTGACTCCCTCGACTGCATGATCCTTTGCTTTTAGAGAGCCATTAAACTGATTGACCTGATTTATCCTCACAGTCTGGATTTCACTGGCTCAGGATTGACCTCTGATGTCAAGATGTCAACCATTTTTAGAGGATTCTATTTCAACCGGAATGAAATCATGGCATTTCTGTGGCATCAGTTTGAGTGCTGGTTAGGACCTCCACAATCATGGACCTGGATTAAATGGACATAGAAAATGAATGAATAAATACTGTACACCAATGCATTCCTTTTTATGAACACATTTAAAGGTGTTTAGTTTGTTCGCAGTTTGTTCGGCTCCAACCCGAGCCGATCGTTATCTCTCATTAGAATGAAAGCCTCCGATGGAGGATTAACGGCGTAACGCGTGTGTGTTCTGCTTTGAAGAAACCTGTGTGATGTGGTGATATCGAAAGTTTAGGTGTGTAGCTTCAAAGGAACCTGCCGTGTTTACAGGAGATCTGAATAAAGCATGCATAATGAATCAGCTAGTACCTGTGTCATCTACATATCTCCCTTCTGGACCAAGATAAATTTGTGTGGATGTGGGGGGGCGCTGCCAGGGTGAATAGATGGATGAAGTAAAGATAAACGTGAAAACGCAGATGGAAGAGAAGCAAAGACAAATTGTTTTCTAAATAAAGGTGGAAATGATGTGTGATTATAGTGTGTGTGTGTGTGTGCGCGCGTGTGTGTGGCTTGTCAGAAAGCTAATTTACAAGCCACACACTCATACACTCCACTCCACTAAGAGTTTGTGTGTGTGTGTGTGTGTGTGTGTGTGTGTGTGTGTGTGTGTGTCTGGGCTGGCAGAGCAGCTTAATTAGACCAGGAGCGAACAGAAACATGATCAGCACCAAGTGCACTTCAGAGAGTGTGAGACCTTTTAGCTTTAAAAATAATCCATAAAGAAAATAACCAGGCAATTTAACCGGGTGCTTGGCTGGCACAGCCATCTTGCAAAATGGTACCACCAACTGGATTGGTCACAAGACAACTACATGCCCAGCAAATCCACCCTTATTGCAACAGGAAACTATACAGAATGCAACTACTTGCACTTACCGGTGCCAAGGTACCACAGTTATGGCACCCACCCAGAGTCCATATATGGCTTCCTGGCAGTCCGAAGTGGTCTGGGGTTATCATGACCAGACCATGGGTGAACCCACATTTCTGGTGTCACAAATGTCAGGAGGTAAAGTGAAATGATATCCAAGTTTGGGTACCACTGGTCGAACCATGGTTCATTTACATTTACATTTACAGCATTTAGCAAACGCCCTTATCCAGAGCGACTTACAATTGATACAATCTTACAATGTGGGTTAAGAGTCTTGCTGAAGGACCCAACAGTGGCAGCTTTGGCTGACATGGGATTTGAACTCTGGACCTTCTGGTTCATAGTCCTGCACCTTAACCACTAGGCTACCACAGTCAGTTGCAAGCTTTGTTTGTAAGAGGGTAAAGAAGACAAACTGCAGCACTTTCACTCGCTGACTTGCGATTTCTGCATTAATTAAAGCCTGAGGTCGTATCGAGCAAACTTCCCGTTTCCGCCGAGAGCCACATTCGCACTTTTATCGACTCTTTTTTGTTCTTTAATTCTCATTTCATCCGCCTCGGAGAGAAGAGGAGCATCTCAGAGCTGACGTTGACATGCGGGAGACGATATCAGACGTCTCGATTCCCTCAGGCTCACGCTTTAATTGTCGGGAAGCTTCTCGCCTGTCCTGTCAGCAAAGAAACCGGTGATGCCTTACGCTGGGGAACTGTGGAAGCAGCAGATTTAGTTTTTACACCTGCGCTACGAGTACGTGACTCCGACGTGGCACGTCAGCGTGCGCGCTACGCAATGTTCGTCCACCTACAACCTAACGTCTCCGGGATCCGTGGCTTATAGGGATAAATGAATATGGAAATAAATGAATCTTTGTGTTTCTCCTCTACTGTCAAAAAGGGGTACCCCTGGCACACTGCAGTCCCTGAGCTCAAGACCTGAGAAACTCTGTCACAGACAGATCTCGCCCTCACCCACATTTGGTTTGTATCCAACCTCTGGTGAGGTCAGGGCTGTCAGCTACAAAGTCTGTTGTTTAAAAAATAATAAAAATACAAGTAAAATAAATATAAATACAAGCATGCATGAATAAAATTTGCTAATAGGGATTTTAATAAGGAGTTATGCCCTGGTTTAAAAGAGAAAGGTGTTTAGGGTCTATTTATTTTTTGAAGAAAGTAAATACATTTTTGTATGATGATAAAACGTTAAGGCTTCCAGAAAAAATGTTACAGTGCTGTGTTTTCTACAGTCAGTCTAGTTCTTTTATTTTCAGGTTCTGCTTGGGTTTCCCTCCTCCCACATTTATTTTGCATTTTTCCGCTCTATCTCTTTCTTCTGATCTGACCTTCTCAGCATGATCAGATATTCTTAGAAGCATTTTACACACTCTGCATAGACGTTTGCACTCCAGGGACGTGAAGCTGTCCAGTTTGTGTCCTAATTGCTCGGCTTTGTCTGCTTCTATTTGCTTTATTTTTGTACTATTTCATGTCCTTGGGGTTTGAAGTTGTAGATAAGAGCCGTGCTGTTCAGTGTGTACCTCTGCCTGAATTCTGTTTGACCCTGACAAGGGTTAGAGGAGGTATAACAGAGTTCTGGTTCTGAATGCACTGTTTATGATGTACTGTACCTTGTGTAATGTGATGTAATCTGTGGAGGAAGACGTTTCTTCAATAAACTGTGCTCTTATTAGAGCCGCTCAAAGACAGATGTGCTCTGCTAAAAGTAGATTTTTTTCTCCCCTCATTTTCCCCATAGGATTCTCCGCTGTGTAAAGAGCTCAGACTGGATAATTAATTACACATGTGCAGTTCTTATAAAATTCCTCTGCGCTCGCTTGTGTTATAGTCGCTCTGAGGTTCCCAGTTTATTCAGAGACTCTCAAAGGAAACCGTCCGTAACATTTCCGGGAAACAGAGTCAGTCAGAAAAACATACATGGTGTTACAACAAACACACAGGCATTTAAGGCATAAGAGTACATTCAAGTGAGATACTAAGATCTAAAAAAAGGACAAAGCAGTGACCCAGAGGATGTAAATCTTCCTCTATCTTCGTCTTCTCCAATGCATTGCAGACTGAGAGTTAAAGTTTCTGTCCCGCCTGTGCCTGGTGTTGAGGTGCAGGCCTTATATCGCAGACCCTACACCCTTATCATGCCATCTGCAGGGCACAATGTCCCTGTCACCTTATTCAACTCAAGGATCATTAAGTTAACTCGCAGATCAACTAAGGATCATTGTGAATGGATGTGAATGGATATGCTGAAATCTCCACATCTGAATCCACATTTTTCGCCACACTCTGACCCAGTTCGCTTCCCACATTGCTGCACTTTGAGCAAACTGGACCCGAGAGGACGTCACTAACACTATTAGCATAAGCGATGTGAGCAGGGCAGTAACAGACCTGATTAAAATCGATGAGGCGCCGTACCAGGGGAGGCGAGTGTGAAGCCCCGATCTCATTAACCCGACTGTTTTACTCTTTCGGTCCGCACTACTGAGGAAGTTTAAGTCTGGTTCATTTATGAGGTGTAAATTGATTCAAATTAAAAATGAACTCATGGAAATCGTCAGCTAATTACTTTATTGGACTAAACTACTGGCGACAATTCACGTGAGATTAAAATCTAATCTTATTCATGTAGATTATATTGAGTAGAAGTTAAAACCCTAAATCAGTTGTAGTCTACAAGTCTTAATCTTGTACTCATTTTCTAGAGTAGGTGAACTTCAGTTAAAGTTTAGATCGATTTCTTTCAGAAGTTCAGTGAACTGCAAAGGAGCACTTTGGCAGAGTGGCACACTGGTTGGCACTGTCGCCTCAGAGCTCCAGATTTTTTAGTTCAAATCCAGGCCTTGTCGCCACCTAGGTGGAGTTTGAATGTTCTCCCCACGTCTGTGTGGTTTCCTCCACATTTTAAATACATCATTAGGTCAAATGTTGTCTCTAAAGTGTGAGACTGTGAACTGTGATAGACTGGCACCCTCCTGTCCAGGACTGGGCACCTTGTACTGCTGAATAGGACCCTCCTTCATAACTCTGAATTGATTAAGCTGGCATAGAAAGTGAATGAATAAATGAATGAATGAACCTTTGGAACACAAGCGCAGGTATTTACTCTACCTGTCCACCAGAGGGCTACCGTACCTGAGTGCAGCATTAGGAACACTGCACTCTGCTTCTGCAGCAGCCAGGCTTCTTCTTGCTTTACCCAAAGCATTCCCAGTGATAATAAGAAGGTTTGCCAGTCCTTGTTTGGGTAAGGTTAAGCTCATGTTGTTGTTTGGCACTGATGTGATCTATGTGTCTCCACTTTGTGCTGTTTGCATTTGGTCTGTAGTTGGATTTTGTTTTGGAATTGTTGGTTTCTGGTGTTCCTGAGAGCCACCCTAGAGCCGTACGATGTTAACGTGAACCTCTTTTCATTCAGCAGATTGGATATTTTCTACTTAACCATAAAATCCAATTATTTTTTAAAAAAGAAACACGAGGTAAGAAAGCACATTGCTTGACCCCCTGTCGTTCTCCTGGTTGTCTGTCTGTCTTTTTCTCTCTCGGGCACACACACTCTGTCTCTCACACACACATACACTCTCTTGCTGTATCTCGGCGGTGCTCTGTGCTCAGGTGGAAGCCTGAACTGGAGAAATTGAAACTGTTCAGGTGGTAAATGTAGAGAGTCCCGTGGCGAGCGCTGCTTTCTTTTTTTTTTCCCTCGCATGTTACCGATGGAATGAAACTCAGGAATTGGGTCAGAAATATTTCATTCTAAGAGCACTACTGGCAAACCGCTTAATCATGTTGCAGTGTATTTTAATAATTGATAGTTACTACATACCTAAAGTCGAGCCTGTTATTTTTTTTAGGATACAGGTGTTTGAAAGGCTTACAGTTCTCCTATTAAGCCTGAGGTTTGGACCCTGTGGGTTTTAGACCCATTTCAGGCTGTTTCCATGGTGATATCCCTGGTTTTGGTCTTGTGACTTCAGTCTACGCTTTGCAAGCTTGTTAGGTGTAATGTCACACGCTACACCTGCCCACTAGGGGGCAACCAAGTGGTAAGAACTCTTTCTCTGCGCACACACACCTGTTGCTGATTTACCTTCAGTATCCTAGGACAGTACTTTCTCGCAATGCGACAGCTTGCCCGTTTGTGTTTCCTAATGTTCCTGTGCCCTGCCTTAGTTTTGAGCTCCGGTTCTCTGGTTCTGATCTTTGCTTGCTGTTTTTGGATTGGTCATCTCACGTTTTATTTAATAACACTTTAATGAAACACAGTTTTTCATCTGCTGGCTCCTAATCTCCCTAAGAGCAAACAATAACGCTGATCCTGTGGGTATGAGCCGGGCTGTAAAATGCAGCTCCATTGTGTGATTAATTAATACCACGTTTAAACAAAAGGGTGAGCCCGGTTTGGTCATTAGGCCAGCAGAAAAGCGATCGTGAGAACACAGTCTCTCTAAGCTCCCTGCTGTAAGCTCATTATCTGGGTTGGAGGAGCAGAAAGAACCGTCAGCGCATCATCCTGTCCCTAAACTACACGGGCGCCCTAAAAGCCAAACAATAAAACCTTCATCACCCCAGGCAACCCAGACGCAAATTGCCGAGTTTTCGCTTCCGGCGGTACACAGCAACGTTTACAGAACAAACTCAGAACCCGGTTAAACGTTTAATGCCAGCACTGTAAATCAACTAATAAAGGTCCATCAGCAGCAGAGCGCGGCGTGCAATTTAATCCTTTTAATCCCAAATAAATGTTATTGTTTTTATAGTGTTTTATCGCTCCAGTTAAGCTGATAAACAGCTCCAGCAGCTATACGCTTTCATCCTGAAGTTTGTGTGCACAACCCTGGGATCAGAAGCATCAACAACGTTCCATAGCAATCGCTCGGATTTCAAGCCTGGTGTTATTAGTCTGCCACAATTTTTCTGCCAGCTTTTGAGCAGTTGTACAGTACGTCTTTTTTCCAAGGGTGACACTGCGCGTTTTTAACGTCCGCTTTTACGTTCTTATTTTAAACATTTAATATTATTTAAATAATATGAAAACATCAAGTATATTAACCATACTGTATAATATAGTCATTTCCTTATGTTTGGATCTTTTATGAAATTTGGAACAACTTACCTGGAAGAGTTACCGTGTCTACGGCGCCCTCAAGACTGCAGTTCTCTTTCCGTCAGCAAGGTGGTCACAAGAGTTTCGCTCGTACTAGTCTTTTCCGTCTTCATTCATACCGGAACTAGGTGTATGTAAGACAGATCTTTTAGACATTAAAGTGAAAGATATTGAAAATCGGATGGATCTTAAGCGCCAATCCCTGCCAATCCATGTCGGCCCACTGCCCAATTGTTTTAGTTGGCACTGCCACAGCTTAATTCAGGAGGCCTTTTTTTTTTGGCTGGCTAGCACATTAGAACGCTTTATGTAAAAACAAAGTAAAGGTTTTAACACGGATCTTTTAGCATAGACACAGCGTCTTCTTCTGAAGAGCAGCGGGCCTGGTCTTAACACTTCTAATGGTTTAGAGTGGAAGTTTTCACACCAAAGAGGGGCTGAAAAATGTAACGAAGATACCTTGCAGTGGCAAATATTTTGCCCTCGGTCCAAACCCATTAGCTCAAAAAACAACCGACTTTTAAAATGATATGCAGCATGTCTGAGGTCTGGATTGCTTTCCCCTTTTACAGAGAGTAATTGCTCGGAGGCAAAACACCTCCGCTGAGGATTACAGGTGGTTTAGATAAAAATCGAAACATTCCCTATAAAAAGGAACCCATTTTCAGTACCCCACCCCCTACTCTCTTCTCCTCTCTCTCCTCTCTCTGCGCTCTCTCTCTCTTTCTCATCTCCTCCTCTCTGCCTGGCTAATTATCAAACCTCCTGGTCAGAAGTCAATCTTCAGTCTCTCTCCGTGTTCCATCTGCCTCTCAGCACCTGGCTTTGTTTGTCCCAGCAGTGACAAAATCGTTTTAATCTCGTGTGGGGCCGGACTTCAGTCGGCTGTAGGACGAGATCGGATTGCGAGTGCTTAGAGATATAGCTCAGCCCACGAGCTGCCTGCAGTCCTGTACTTACGTTCTCACCAGCTGCTGCGATTTCAGGAAGCATCAGACGTAATGGTTATGTAAGCACTTAGGTTCTAGAGCGTGGCCCTCCGAGGTTCGAGGTGTCTCTTAATGTGCTTTACAGTGGGGCAAAAAAGTATTTAGTCAGCCCCTGATTGTGCAAAGTTCTCCTACATAGAAAGATGACCGAGGTCTGTCATTTTCATCATAGCTTACACTTCAATTCAACTATGAAAGAGAAAATGAGAGAAAAAAATGCAGGAAATCACAATTGTACGGATGTTTTAAATAATTTAATTGTAAAGCATGGTTGGAAAATAAGTATTTTGGTCACCCCCAAACAAGCCAACGATTTCTGGCTCTCCACAGACCTTTAACTAACTTCTTCTTTAAGAAGATCTTCTGTCTCTCCACTCGTTACCTGTATTAATGGCACCAGGGCACCTGTTTGACCTCATTATCTGTATAAAAGGACACCTGTCCCACAGCCTCAAACAGTCAAGACTCCAAACTCAACCATGGCCAAGACAAAGACCTGTCGAAGGACACCAGTAAGAAAATTGTAGAGACCTGCACATCCTGGGGAAGAGTGAATCTACAATAGGCAAGCAGGTTGGTGTGAATAGCTCGGGCAAGAAGGAGTCGCTCCGTAAAAAGTCATTTCAAGTCCCTACAGTGGGCCTAGCCAGCTCTTCAGGACCCCAACGCCCATAGAAAATTTTGTGGAGGGCGTTAGGGAGTTGAAAGTGTCATGTTGCCCAAAACATCACTGCTACTAGAGGAGTATCTGCATGGAGGAATGGGGCCAAAATACCAGCTACAGTGTGTGCCAACCTGGTGAAGACCTTACAGGAAACGTTTGACCTCTGTCATTGCCAACAAAGGTTATGTTACAAAGTATTGAGTTGAACTTTTGTTATTGACCAAATACTTATTTTCCACCATGATTTACAATTAAATTCTTTAAAAATCCTACAATGTGATTTCCTGGATTTTTTTTTCTCATTTTGTCTCTCATAGTTGAAGTGTAGCTATGATGAAAATGACAGACCTCTGTCATCTTTCTATGTAGGAGAACTTGCACAATCAGTGGCTGACTAAATACTTTTTTGCCCCACTGTACATCTTTAAGATCCATTATAAATGAACAGCCATGATGGAAACAGTGACATTTGGCAAGGGCAGAAGTTTCCTGGTGATCTACTTTCATATTACCAACACACACTTACAGTGGGACACTTTAGAGACACCGACTGCCCAAACTCATCTTTGGAATGTGGGAGTCTGGTCCAATTAATTTAGAAAATAGAAATGAATTAATAATGCAGTATGAATGCTGAATACAGCGTGTTAGAAGGTGTGCAAAAACTGGCGTGATCTTTATAAATGCACGAATTGTACCCACATCCCACCAGATTACTGAACCATAAACAAGTTGTTCAAGAAATGACCGTATATTTTGACTTGTTAAATTACAAATGAAATGATGCATCTGCTCATAATTTTACACACATGGCTGTGTTACCTGTAGCACTGCATGATAAATGATAAATGTTTCCTGACACTCTGTGTGATAATGAGATTTTATTTTGGTTCTTGCTGTTTATAAGAATCCACAGGCTCGTGTTCTTCTCCCTCCTCACATCCACGCTGACATTTCCGTTGATTGGGTCATTTACACCGAGCTATTTACAGGTTTTGTCCAGATCAAATGTGTCTCCCTCAGAGCGGTGGATGAATATTTCCGACTCGTTCCTCTTGTTTATCTTTTCCCGACTGACATTTCCTCCTCTGCTTTATTCAGATCTCCAGGTCATCTCTTATCGACGCTCTGGCGCAGAGCTGGAGATTTGTGACAGGGGTTACAGGGTCGTCGGCTCAAACATGAACCTGGAAGCAACCTGAAAATCTTAATGAGTGAATAAAAAAGCGTAAGAACATTTCGATTTAGTCATACTGAGTTCACAATTTGAATTTCTCTCACGATTATCAATTTAAAACATTTTTATTTCTGAAGGGTAAAGAGTGCAAAACAATGCACATTTTTCTTGTACAAGTCTTTTAAAAAAACAAAAAACAAAGATAGGGAATGTTGTGACCCTCTGGTGTTCAAGAAATGCAATTGCCATTAGATGGGCATAATAAAATTGCCACAATCCAGTTTGACAGTGCATCAGGGTCAGGTGCTGAAAAAGAGCAAACCTTTCATTTTGGACTTCTTGAAATGCACATAGAACTTAGTTTTTGAGCTACTAAGCTTACAGTTCCCATCTTGATTTCATTGTAAGGCATTTCTAGACAAATTCCTAATGTTGAATTTCTATAATCCTAATATATTTATGCTTAGCATCAACTGGGAACAACTGGAACCCTTTCTGAAGAGACCAGCGCTAGGATAAAGTTAAAAAAGCTTTTAGAAAACTTTTAAAACAAAATAAGTAAGATGGCTGCAGTGGTTGTCCTTCTAGCAGCTATAACTATCTTGTTTCGAGTCTTGTTGAGGGAGAATAGTTTCCATGTTTCATTATTAGATTACAGGTATGTGTTTTCGGCTTTTTGGAAACTTCCACCTTTCTTGACTTCTGTGACTCTCGAGTGCGGTAAAAAGGTGCCGTTTTGTTTTGCTTACATCCCTAATGATCCTTCCACTGTGGTTTTTGTTCGTCTCTTTTTTAAAAAAGTCTATTTAATATTTCTATTTTCAAATCCCCATTTATCCCTGTCATGGGCTGTGGTGGGAGATTGTGGTAGGATTCCGGTGGCTTATCCTGGATCTACTTGGGTTTTCTTCAGGTGGTGTGCTCTTCATGCCGGCACGGTCTGGCCCTCTCCATCAATAACGTAAGCCGTTTGTTATTTGTAAGATGCCCGACCCTGGAATGGAAGCGCACCACTGGGAGTTTGAACCCGGGATCTCTGCGATGCCGTGGGCCTCTAGTCTAAAATGTGTCATAAAATGAGGAGCTGTTATGTCCTGGTTTTATTCCTAATTTAGCCATTCAATTTTAGGTAGACCTACATTCAACGTTTACGTGGTTTAGCTGAGATTTGGACTGGAACATGTTTTAACCCTATATTAGCGGGCACCCTATTGTGTTTCCGTTGTGTATTAGGTGTGTGTAATTGTCTGTCTGCCCTCGGGGAGTCCAGTAGACAGTCCATCACACATGGAGTGTCAGAATAAGAGACCAGGATTCACGTATGGGACTGAAGCACAGACACAGCGATGAACCATAACCCTCATGTCATGTGTTTTGACAGGTCTTGTGATGCTGGTTTGTGCTTGTTTCGTCCAACTGTGGTCCCTGCTGGCTTGCAAAAAATGCTCTACACACACACACACACGCGCGTCTGACACTTTGTGGGAAGGTGAAAGATCTTCCTGCCACCATGTTTTACCTATCAGACCAAATGTTGAGCCCTATGGTGCCACACTTTGGGGCAGCAGGTGCATCTTATTGTCCACTCTTTCGCATTTTTGGGTAGCTCCTACTTCAAAGATACATTTTGGGTTATTTGTAGTTGAGTAGCGGTTTAAGGGATTATAATACCTACTTCATATGTTAATGATCGTAGGATGCAATGATAACTCACGATGCAAAAATGGGGGACGTCGAGTTGGATCATGAGTTCTCGTTTATTATGCTGTTCTATTGCTAACTGAATTTTTCTTAATTTCTTTTGCAGCAGTTGTTAATACAATTGTTAGTTTTCAGGAATAAAAAAAGATTTTTCACTCGTTTTTTCTGAGATATGTGAAGCCTACAAAAAAGGCATTTTGTTTACATGTTTATTTTTTTGTTTTATGTACATCTTTCTTTTAATTGCTGTTTTTGTGTTTTAAACATATACAAATTATCCCAAGATAATTTGCAATCATTCACACTTCAGAATTAAAGGAATGTCTTCTATCAACTGTGAACTCAATAGATCTGAGAAGATTGAATTGTAACAGATTATCGTGAACATATTGTATTGTTACACCCCAAATAGATCAGATACTGGGCGTTTGCGTTAGATGTCGATTACCATCCTTTTACACAACAACCATCACATCTTTGTGGTGCCCATCAGCCTGAGATGGATTGGAGCACCCTGTCCAGGAGGGTGGCTACTACCACCTCGGCTCTTCGGAGTATGAAAATTGGATGAAGGTTGTTTTGTGTTTTTTGTGCGTACCATTTTTTCAATCAAACGTCGAAATGTTGAAAAAGTAGTTCTCCAAATCGAAACGTAACTACTCAATCCATCAGTGTGAAACGGACCCCCCACAGACGTTGGCCTGCCCTGAGCAGATTCCTGATCTTATACTCTGTCAGCACAGCGTTGAGCTTTCCTTTGTTTTAATGCAACCCGCGAGTTTTGTTTGTGCCTTGTTACTGCATCCTGTCTGCTTTCTCCCCCGTCAGCACTCGAGTCTAATCGAGTCTCGCTCTCGCCCTTTTCTGCGGGTGTACGAGATTGATTCTGAGTGTCAGCTCCATCGATGAAGTTTCACCAAAAGCACACACACAGAGTAGGAAGGAACTGAATCAAACGGTTTGGAGATCTACTCTATGTTTTACGTAACGTTTGGTAGACAGCACGTGATATTAAGCTTAATAAATAAATATTTCTGTTCCACGGAGATGGTATGGTGTTGGCACACGGGGCGCAGCGGGATCTGATTCAGAATAAGGAAGTGTTAATGTGCGGTACAGGAAGGAGGAGACAGGTGAAGGTGGTGGGTTTTAACATGGAGGGGGTTTGATTGAGGTCTTGATTACCTCAAAATGAACAGCTATAAACAGGATAGTGTGGTGTGTGTGTGTGTGTGTGTGTGTGTGTGTGTGTGTGTGTGTGTGTGTGTGTGTTGTGTGATGTGTGGTTTTGAAATTATAGTTACATTACACAGACCTTAGTTGCCACAGCTTCAATCTATGTTGCTTGTTTTTTTTGATTTGAACCCTAGTGTGGAGTCACAAGTGTTGCAGCACCAGGGGAATGATTGCCATGGCCTGCCTCCCCCCCTCGGCACAGAACAGTCATGCCTGTATGTAGCACGCCATCTGAGGCATGAGCTGGTATCAATAGATTAAATCAACTGAATTAATTAACTGAAGCTGTCTAAACACCGTAAGGTTAAAAAATTGTCTTCTTAAATTTATATCAAAAACTTTTAGGGAGCTGGGACTCAAACTTGGCTCTGTGGAGCTCTGAGGGCAACAGTGCAACCAGTGGCACCACCATGCCACGCTGTTTTAGTCATTCCCATGCAATTCCTTCTAATTCCTTTACCACAAAAACAGTCTACGCTCGGGGCAAGTCGTCCTTTCTTTCTAACAGTTACATCATCTTCGGGATTAGCAGACTCTCATATCCAGCGTGACTTACAACCAGGTACAATTCAACCAGCCAGGGCATTGCCCATGTGCCCAACTGTGGCAGATTTGTCAGACTGGTGAATACATTTCTGATAAACAGAAATGTACACAAGGATTATGAGCTGAACTTTAAACAGGATGCACAACTTAACGCGATAAATGACTTTCCTTTGTTTCCTGGGGCTCTTTTGCATTGTGTGGATCAGATCCACTTTTGTTACTGAGGAGCTGCTCATTAATCCTCATTGGATTGTAATGATTTTAATGATTTTATGGAGATAATTCTCAGCGAGTTCTGCTTCTTCCTGCTCCTTAAGGAAAACGAGGAAAAGAGCTGATTAATTACAGCCACGGTTTTGTGCGAAAGGGCAAAACCGCTTATTATGCTTACACTGTGTAATCTTATTTTTCTGTTTTAAGTGTATAGAAGTTGTTTTCCCAAAGAGGTGATAGTTAGGACAGAGGTTCTAGATCCTTGCACTTTACTTTGGAAGCCATTCTATTTTCAAAACACTACGCGGCATGTTATGACTATGTTATTACACAGTAATACACCCTAATACACGTTTCTACGTCCATTAATCGTCTGCGATCGATCTCTGGATCTCTGTTAGTGCTGTTTATGGATCGTATTATTAAATTAATAGCCCCAGAGATCACATGGCCTCTCCAGGGAAGATCTATTTATGGACCAATCTGGATCAATCTTTTGTCAGAGCATCTACAGATATCTGATTTAAGACCCTCATAAGTGGGTTTAATCTGACTCATCTGGGCAGGACTCTCAGCAACGGTGATGCTGATAGATTTTCCATAAATATAGCTGAAAAGATGCAAAGATTAACTCCATAACCCAATATTCATGAATAATGATTCATAAGAGTGTCAGTCACAGAGATTCTTATAAATGATAAGTGATTTCAGAGCCCCGGATGTTCCTCGTTCTGGGAAATGCTAATTTCTTTCAATTAGGCGAGACTAAAGATTCTTTTTGTTTGAATTTTTATAATTACGGAATTTAATTTGGTTATTTAAGATATAGTGAAGCTACAGCAGAACATTTTGTTTACAATTTTAAACCTCTGCTTGTAGTCATTTCTTTTAATTGGGGTGAAGTTTATAAGTTTTTATTGTTTAAAAACTTATAAAAGAAAAGGTGCATTGGTTCCAGTGGTTTACACGTCAGAAGTTAAAAAAGGAAGCTATTTAAAAAGATGATATTTGAATCATATCATGGGGAATTATTTTGGTAAGGTGCTCGGGTGGCACTTGTTCAAGCTGTTCAATCAGGTCGTGTTTGACTTTGTTCCTGCAGAAGGTTGCATGATTTCATTGTAACATCAACAAAACCTTTCACAGAGGCTGCCTAAACATTTGCATGCCACTGTAGATGTGTCATGAAACTCTTGAGCTCATTTGAATGTGAAGTGTTCCTCAGGGTGGTGCAGATGTTCCTCCAGGAGCTAATTGCCTGAACCGGCGCGGTCCTCGCGAGAGCCTGAGACGTTTGAGTGCATTAGAAGTGAACGCTCGGTCCCTAGTTTGCACCCTTAAGCGGCAGGTGCACTCGAGCATCGCGCTGTCGCACTCAGACCCGTCGTACCGCTGCTAGAGGACACGTGATGATATTTAATGAGGAATCTTTCATACCTGACATTATATCACACACACATACACACACACACTGCTGGCTCTAAGACGTGTAACAGATGTGAGCCTGGGTTTTAATTATCTGAGATTATGATCTGTTAGAGCCAACTCTCATCTCCAACGCCAAGCAACGTCTCCAAATCGTCGGTCCAACAAACCTGGTCGTCCTTCTGGCTTCGTAATTGGATCTTCTCCGCTCACGTTCCTTCAGCGCCCACATCAAGAGTGAAAAGTGCAGGGAGAATTATGGATTCATATTTGAAGTTCTTTTGGGTATTTTCAAGTTTTAAAAGGAGCTCAGATGTTCATTAAGGAATTAAAGAACTATTTGTAGACAAACCCCCAGAGCTGGAGTGTCAAATATCTCACACAGAGCCTGGGGAAAATAAAAAGTTATCCAGTTCCTAGTGGTGGCGGATTATCACAGGCACAAACATGAGGCCTAGAGTTGGGTTGGACTCCAAAATCCATGGAGACTGGGCCACATAATCAGTGTTCTGTAGGAAAGATGGTGTGTTACTAACCTTGAACAGAACGACTATAAAAGTGGAGCAGAAAGCTGAATTTTTATTGTGTTTTACTGTGCCTAAACGTCTCTGGAGAAATGAGTTTGAAGCCTTGGCTCTAGAGTTTAGTGGGTGGGTGGAAATTAGCGACTACATCAGAATAAAAATGTCTAAAAATGAACCAAAACACACAAACACATGGTTTTGTTTTTAGTTAAACTGTTAATTTTTACATATGCCGTCTAGGCTATAAGCAGATCAGGTTCCTTTTTGAGTCTCGGTCCTCACAAGGTTTCTTCCTTGTAACGTTTTGGGATTTTCCTTTCCGCTGTTGCCCCTCAATCAGAACTTTGGGACTAGATATTTGTAAGCCTGCTCTGCAAAAATACACCGTTGTAAAAAGCACTATAATGTGTTTTATCTGTGTGTGTGTGTGTGTGTGTTTAATAAAGATCCTTTGCAGCTGATGGGGTTTATTTTCTTGTAGATGACGTTTTGTGTCCAAAAATGTAATTACCGGTGAAAAAATAATCGCCTTTAAGACTCAGAGCTGCAATAACACTCCTTATTGAAGCATCAGTCTGCACACTGTTGGCCTGGCGTGCTCAGTAAGTGTGTGTGTGTGTGTGTGTGTGTGTGTGTGTGTGTGTGTGTGTGTGTGTGTGTGTGCGTTTGAAGCTTAAGTGTCATTGTGAGGACGAATTGTTCCCAAGAGCGAAGAGATTTGCTTTAGGTTACTGAGGTAAGGATTACAGTCATTTTACATCAATGGAGAATCCACAATGATAGAAAGACTAACGTGTGTGTGTGTGTGTGTGTGTGTGTGTGTGTGTGTGTGAGAGAGAGAGAGAGAGAGAGAGAGAGAGATGCTGTATCCTCTTTCCTAAATGCCAGTGTGTTTATATACAGCATAGAATGCCAAATTTATTAGTGTGTTTTGCTCCATTGAAATCTGTGAGATAAATATAGAACCAACCCAGATCTTCACTCTGGAGGCGGGCTGTGATGTGTAACAGCTTTGCCAACCACGGAAACTGGCATTTCTTTAATCCAAGAGGCGACTGGGTAAAATATCCACAATGCGTACATAATAGTGTCTTAATAAGATCTTAATAAAGAATGGAGGAAAAGCCATGATAGAAACGTGGTTTATGGGCGTGACTTGATATTCTAATTATCTTGCATGATGGGCGACCTGTGTGCCCCTGTGCTGCCCACTTTGGTATATAATGAGTATTCATTTTTTTCAACATTGAGGCTGTTCACATCAGGAGCTTATATCAGGAGATTATATCAATAGTAGTCACTTCATACTGAGCCAATTTAGAGTCACCAATTAACCTAACGCATGTCTTTGGAATGTCATAGGAAACCCACTCATGGGGAGAACATGCAAACTCCACACAGGCAGAGTCCGGGGTCTGGATCGAGCCAGGGATCACTGGTGTAAAAGCATGTTCAAATGAAAGTTTACACAGCACAGAAAATTTCATTTCCAAATTTCACTTTGTGTTGAGGTCACCTAGATAAAGTTAACCCCACAAATTTGCCTCTCTTGGACTCACAGGCCAATAAAAAAGAGCACAAGGCTGGGACTCAGGGGTAATTACCTATTAACACCATTTTGGGACAAGCTACTTTACATACAGTAATGTGCAAAAGTCTTAGGCCACCATTAGGTTTGTTTTTTGTAGTGATTGTGTATTGCCCATATATATTTATTTCACTTTATTACAATACTAACAAAGTAAAAAAGATTCTATAATCAGCATGGAACCAAGAAAACACTTTCAGAAGTGGAACAGGGGGAAAGGATAAGCTATGTTAAAGCTCACAAAGATTGGAATGAAGATTATTTCATGACAAGTTTTACATTTTTGCCATTTTGCCATTGCTAAAACAACACATCTAATGGTGGCCTAAGACTTTTGCACTGTGTATAAGAAACTTAAAGAAGTACAAAGACACCAGTTTGCAGATCAATGAGAAATACCTTCTTACATCAGGACTCATAATTATGATTTTGCTCTGATTCCTAGTTTGACCGCTGCTTAATCCTCTCTCCAGAAATGCACTCACACCCCAAGGACTTTCTTTTATACCTAACTTAGAGTGTATAGTGTAGGAAGTTTAAGAGTGCCAACAAAAGTAGTTCTAAATCCCAAAGTAACTGTTTGTCTGAAAATGTGTGAATGGTAGCATTAAAATAAAACCGGGTCGACAAAAGGAACTCGCGCCTTCTTTTGGCATCTTTAAAAGGCAGCACCGTTCTCAGTCGCCGACTCTTGGAAGTAAACAACACTTGAGGAAATCCCACGCAGTCGAGCTCCGGTGCTGAGCTCCTTAATTGCAGCCAGACGGTTGTGTTTGGACACAGCTCTGTACTGACCACAGAATTACAGTTTTTGTTCAATGCTGCTCCACGAGGTCTGAACCTGCCCCGAGCGGAGGCGTAATGACAGAGCAGGGTAATAAATAAGTCGAGCTGATGGTAATGAGCGGTTTGGCGTGCCCTGCTTTATTCGGCTGTACAGGGAGAGAGTCGGTCCTGATTGGATCTCCACAGGAGCTGCAGATATTGTTTCGGCTCTGACGTCGATGTCCTGCACAATGAGGAGCTCGTAACCTTCAGTCCTCACTTTTTTAAAGCGTTTAGAGTCCATGTTTTAGATTTGAATGATTGTGTCTCTGAATGAGTGTGGGAGAGTCTCTTCAGTTCGCTGATAGCCCGATTTGGAGCGTCCATATTGATGAACTGGGTGATGGAATACAGAGTGACAGGAGCAAGATCATCGAAAGATGTCTACATTCTGACCTCTGTCATCTTCCATACTTTGTATTCTTCTTGTACTGGTACTGGCTGAGGTTCTAAGTTCTCCTAATGGTGTTCAGAACTTTAGCAAAGCCCTTAATCTTTAATTGGTTGTCAAATTTATTCCTATAGAGCTTTTTATAGCTTTTTATATAGAGTATTGTCTCAGAGCAAATATGGAATGAGCCAGTCTAGGGCCAGTCTAGGGCAACAGTGGCAAGGAAAATCCCTAAACATTCCAAGGAAGAAACTTTGTGAGGATCAAGTCCTTATATGGTGTGCGTACCCTGTTCTATTTTCAGGTGGTATAATTAATTTCGACATTAACCCTTTTTGCTAATTAGGGTCTCAGCAGGACGCTGTCTCAGGAAATGTAATAATTAAAACTCACGGCTTTTATGTGTTAGATTTTTATACCTTGGATTCTTTAATGGTTTGTAGTTTTTGTTCTGTTAAAAGTGCTCCAAGGGTTGGATTTATTTGTAAGGTTAATTTAGGTTTCATTAGGAATTTTAATGACATAACAGAATTTAAACTGATATATAATCAAAATAAAAGTTTAAACCTTTGACATTTATACAAGATCAAGGTTCAGACACTAAAATGTTTTCTCTTAATGTTTTTTTTCTTTCAAGCATCTGTGTTACAGCTTAAGGGAATGTTTTGTTGTTAATGATGATATCTCTGTGTGATACTCTAAAATGTCTGGTTTTAAATAAATGGTGCTCTAAACAGAGAAAAAGTCAAAGTGTCTCGATGATTTGTCGCCCTGCTAATGACATAAACGATGATTTATCTCCGCTTCTGAGCGATTCGTCTTCATTTAGGCTCATTTATAAAAGTTCCTGGGAGCGACACTGAGTCAGGTCTGGAAGTTTGAATGTGTTTTTTTCGGCGCGGTGCTGAAACGGAGATCGTTAGTTTAATTGTGATTAGCTGCTGCGTGCTGTGAGGAGTTCCATCCGACGTGGGGAGCAGCACGACTCTCGCTGCAGAGAGTTCAGAGGATTAATGAAGATCAGGTGACGGTTTATCCAGCAGGACTGATGGGTAGAGCAGGTGCGCTGGTCAGGGGTCACACGGAACAGCTGTGGTGAACCTGGTGATGTCACGCCGGGGGCACCCCTGGTCTGTTTGTGGTCCAACAGCCCCATTAAACGAGGAGCTCTGAAACTGGCTCTCAAATTGTCATTGTGTTCCAGCTTACGGGGTGTTGGCTTCGGTCTGCGTTTGTGTTCCTTTTTGGCTCTGGTTCTGGGTTCGTCTTTTCACAGGGCCTGGACTTGTAAACGCATTTATTTATCAGATTGTGGGGCTGAGGCAGTACAACAGTACAACGCAAGCAAAACGCACATCAATTCAGAACTGGCATCGCACAGGTGGTGCATTCAGCCCACCTTAGGCGCCAATCAAAACAATGAACAACGACAGACAATATAAAAGGACAGATAGCTAGCACATCTTGCCAGTAACGTAGTGAATGCTATTACGCGCCGATCTACAGGTGGAGTGTCGGAGGTTGTGGGAATGCCGAACACCGCTGTCAAAGGGCTCGGGGAAATTGAAGAGACGAGACCACATCGTATTGTGTCAAAAACCTGGGTCCAGAAGGGTGTGAGCCTCGGGCAGAACCAAAACATGTGGGCATGGTGAGTGCTGACACCTCGGGCATGAGCTAGACGTGTTAGGAAATATCCCGGCCAACTTTGCATTGGTAAAGTGTAACTGGTGAATTACTTTAAACTGCATGACTCTGTGTCTAGTACATATGGATGCGGTGTTGGCTAGTTTAAGGACCTGACTCCACTGAGCATCTGAAATGGAGCAAGCCAAACCTCGTTCCCAATTGCACCGGCGAGGTTCAGTCGGGTCTGGGGTTGATGGAGCCAATTGGCTGTAAATAGAGGAAATTAGCTTTCTGGCTGAGGGATTTAGTGATAAAATGGGGTCGTATTGTGTTTCCGGGGGTCGGTTGGGAAAGTTCAGGAACGAATGTGAGACAAAATGGCGGATCTGAAGGTAGCGGAAAAAGTGACTGTTAGGCAGGTTATATTATTGGGCTAAAGTTGAGAAGGATGTGAAGATTCCTTCAGTATATAGATGTTCGATAGAGGTGATGCCCTTACTATGCCAGACTGTAAAAGCACGGTCGGTCAGGGAGGAGAAGAACTGGTGGTTGTGCAAAATGGGGGCCAGAATCGAGCTCCTGTGTTATCCGTAATGCTTCCTAAACTGGACCCAAATTTTAATGGAGTTTAGTACAGTTGGGTTTGTAGAGAGACGTCTATAGTTAAGTGGGAGGGCCTGGACTTGTGGTCTTTGGAACAGGTTTGGATTTAGAGCTGTGGTTACAAACAGCAGTTACGTTTTCTACATTATATTTAAAAAATAATTTTCAATCACCTCGCAAATCACCAGCACAAAAAATTATTTTGTGCAGCATTTATGGCTTCTTTTGGTCGGCATGTTGTATTTCCACTCCAGATGGAAGCGTGCCTGTTTTGGGAAGATCCTTAATTACCCTTAATTAATATAAAAATGCTCCACATTTACATTGGAACTCCTCTGATTTATCTGCTTATAGTACTTTCTTACTTACTTGAAATAAATCATTCCTGGATGAAGAAGCTCTCAGCTGGAGGTAGGTGTTGATCTGAGATTAGAGCTCAGTGTTTGATTTAGAGACACTCCACTTTCCCCCAATCTCCAGGGATGTCTCCTTTGGTTCCTGTAATCAAACCAACACCTGCAGACGAGGAACCGGTTCTCTATTAATCAGGTCCGGCTCCAGCGGTGAGCGCTTTGGCTCTGAGAGTCTGTGCCCTGCTCTTCGGCCTCGCTTCTTACTGAAGATAAATGAATCGATGTTTCCTGCTGGCTTTTCTTTCCTTACAGAAGGGAAGGTAGGGTAACCTTCTCTCAAAAGCCCAGGCTCTTCCACAGCTCAGAGGTTTCTGGATTAAATACCTTATGTAAGACTCACTGGGGAAAGCGGAGCAGGTTTCAAGGAGATTTATTACCCAGACAGGCGTAAAGGATAATGAAAGGGGTGATTCAGAGGGAAGGGTTTTCAAGTCATTAACATTGTGTTATCAAAACACAATATGTGAGAATGTTTCATTCACAGCGTTTGGCAGATGAGGCGCAAATTAGAAAGGGATTTAAAAGACATTTATTAAATAGGTAAAAGCACAATTAAAGCTCGCTAAAGTACTGAGCGAAGAGCAGCGCCGTCTAAATACAATTAGTTCAGAAGCCAAAAATTGTGCTCCTCATGAAATTCAGTTAATAGTGCAGCCCTAATGAACCAGACCTCTTCGGAACGAGTTTGCTTTCGTTCTAAACATTTAACAGAATTTGCTCCATTGTTTCCATCTTTGTTGTGCGCCAAAATTGCATTTAGCCCTCCTGCTTAAAACTGAGAGTCCATAAGTGAACAGGACGTCTCTTTTCATTTCTGCACTGTTTCGACTTTGTCCACTCTGACTTTAAAAGTCTTTGTCAGAAAAAATCGAGCGTTATAAAGGTCAGAAACGACATGCAGCTTTTTTGTGTTTGACAGAAAGGCCAGATAAAGACTGGGCACATGAGATTGAGATGAACAGCCAGATGAATTATGAAACTGCATTTCAGAGAGGCGCGGAATGATCGAACGGTTTTAAATGAATAACATTTATACAGAGCACAGAGGAACCGAACTCAGAGCTGCTGCGTAAATCCAGGAAGGTGTTTATTTCTAACTAATGAGTTGTAGGTTCAGTCAAGGATCCTGTTCACTTCATCAACCCAAAACTGACTCTTTGGAAAGGAGTTCTCCTGTTGGAAAGTGCGTATCGAAACTGGCTGTATGTTAAGGTGCTTGTGACTACGGATTTTGCTTCCCCAGAGTCCTCTGTCTTCTGTTTGGTCTTCAGGCTTGTTCGTGATTTCTTTTCAACGTGTCACATCTGCTTGCCAGATATGCAGTGAGATCTGGTGTCCACATACTTTTGGCCATGTAATATATCTTCCTGTCTCACTCTAATTCAGCTCTGTTCTACTGTCACGCATGCCCTTTCTCTATCTCTCTCTCCCTATTAGGTGTTATCAGAGTAATAAGAAAACGTCCTGATCGTTCAGGATCACCCCCTGTGAAAGCAGAGCTGATGGTTCAGGCTGGGCCGAAGCTCACTTTATCTTTGCTGGTCTTTTGAGGAAGGATCTGATTGTGTAGATTTAGAAGTGTGAACTTGTGAAGACGCTCTGAACCTGCGAGTGTCAGATCACAGAGTTTCTCTGGAAGACCAGAGCCGAGGCGTCAAGAACGTTAACGACCTCACACTTCATGTTAAATCGCGTCATGCGCTTCCATTTCTTGACTGTAAGATGATTCTATTACAGGATTCGCAACCATGGACAGTTCTGCTTCTTATTTTTGGTGTGCAAAAAATGTGTTACTTCATTACAGCGGGTCCCCTAGATAAGAAGCAGTTCCGTTCTGAGAGTGGGATCGCATGTCCAACAGACCATAAGTCCAGCGTAGTTAGCCTAAGTATTCAGCTTATGAGCCTCCAACACATGATCTCGGCTGTGTCCCAAATCAGGGGCTGCATCCTTGGACCTTGGTACTGCTTTTTGTTTTGGGTATAACAAGTCCTGCTTTTTCATTTAATTTGCTAATTTCTTTGTCCTGTCGTTTCCTCTCAGTTTCAAATATCCCTGCTTGTCCTTCCTGTGGATCATAACGTTCATATTAAACTCAAACTCAAATTAAAGTCAAAATCATCATATTTTGTTTGCTGTGCTTTTGCGTTTTGCTTCCTCACTAAGCCCTGTCTGTTTTTTCCCTAACAAGCTCACATTGAGTGAATTAATTCTGCTCTTTACACAGTCTAAATTCACCTTAATCCTCCATAGATTCCTTTCCCTATTTAAGAAAAAGAGGCAAGATCCTAAACGAAGAGATCTAATTACGTCTTATCACAGGGAAGCTAATGTCATGCAGAGAACCATATTCATACTCACCCAATTAAACTCACACTTCTTTTCCAGTTTCCTCAGTGAAGACGTGGGATGGAGTTAACAATATTTTTTTCAGTGGATTAGCTGCTTGTGGTTTGGTTAGATGGGGCGCTTGGATCAAACCTAGTGAGTGGGATCATTATAAATGACGTGTGCTGGTTTATGTAGACATTTCCACTGCACGAATATATAAATACATTAATTTATATATACCATCTGCAGAATGTATCAACAATAACTAAAGCAGTCTTGTATTAATGTAGTTTAGAGTTAGGAATAAATTCAGGGTTAATATTAGAGTTTATAATAAATAAGGGTTAGTTTTAGGAACAACTAAGATATTAAATTTAGGATTAGGAATAAGTAAGGCGTTAACATTAGAGTTAGTTGTAGAAATACATAAGGGGCGTTTCAGTTTTTAATTATTAGGTTTAGTTTTTAAGAATCAGGGGTTAAATATTTAGAGTAGTTTTTTAATTTTGGAAGTAGCTACTGTTTCAGAGTCCTGAGTGTTTTTAAGGTCTTGTTTACTTCTTGTTTTCTTCTCTTAAGCTTTTTTTTTTTTGTTTGGCTCTTCTCTTAATGGTCCCTCCCCCTAAATCTTACTGAATTCAGGGATGCGAAGCCGCCTCACGCTGAGCTGGGAAACAGGAGTGACGTAACTCTGAACGCAGCAGGTTTGTGACGGTCGAGGACCAGCCAGATAAAGTGACGACACAAAAGATCAGAAAAATGTTTTACACACTCTTTTTTATTTTGGCATTTCTGACAGCAGCTGCAAATCTTCACTTTTCTCTCTCATATCGTCTCGATTCTGAAAAAAACTGGAGCAGAGCTAAACCCGAGGACCATGGAATGTAACATCATATCACATGACCACGTTTTACCATGGGAACACTGTTCCCGGGAATTTGTCGGTCCAGCCGCTCTGAGATTTTTCTCACCGAGCACCAAAAAAAAAAAAACGTCACTCTGCTCTGATTTAAAAAGATTTAATGAATTATTAACAACGATTAAATAATCATTTAATAATATTCAAACATGAAGAGACTCTTTATTAGGAAAGAAAGAAAAAGAAGAACAAGAGAGAAAGAAATAGAAAAGGAAAACTCGTAAGAAGAGGGACATATATCTTGTGGGTTTAGGTCTATGAAGATTCTGACCAAAAGTAAACAACAAAAAAGACAAGTACTGAGAGCTGCATGGAAGAAAAACGTACAGAAGTTATCGAAATCATTTTTTTAAAAGATTAAATGAAAAGAAAGAAAGAAAGAAAGGAAGAAAGGGAAATGAATGAAGGTAACCTAGAGAAAAGAAAAAACGAAGTAAAAATGAAAAGCAACAAACAAAAACAAGAAAAGGGATGGCTGGAAAATAAAGAAAATAAAGAAAAAGAAGGCAAAGAAGAAAATCAAACAAACTAAACACAAATATGTTTAGAACAAAAAGAATTGAAATTAAGGAAGGAAAGAAGGGACGAATACAGACAAGTAATATAATGTAATGAAAATGAAAGCAGACAAAAAAGAACAAAAGAATAAACAGAGACTAAATAAAAAGAAATTTCACAGTAGTGAGAAAGTAGGAAATGAGAAAAAACAAAACAAATCTAGAAAAAAAAATTGAGCAAGAAAGAAAACTACAATGATGCAAAGGAAAAAAAATCCAAATAAAAAAATCAATATGCCAAAAACATTCCAAAAATTGTAATGCTTCCACTTTTTTTCACTTTGTTTAGTAAAACAGAAGCTGTGTGGGTTTCCAATAGTTCTTGAATAAAAAACATTAATTTTTCATACTGTACAGAACAAAACAAAAAAAACTCGACTTTTGACTTTTGGAGGCTTTACCCTTCCATCCTTCTTGTTTTCGTCTCCATGACGACGGGGATTTTTGTTTTTTTTTTCTCTCGTCTCTCTCTGACCGAGGGTTTGGGACTGACAGCTGATCTCAGATCTAGAGACTCACTGAAGGCCCTTTTGTCTCTTTTTGTCTTCTTATTTCGGTGTCGTGTCGTCAATCAGACACTGTAAGACCTTTAATCTCAGAGCTGATATGGTGGTGGTGTTCGGGGCTGATGGACGCGCGGGTGCGTCGTCATGGGAGATCTTGAAGTATCAGTCAGAAGACGGCAGATATGGTACGAAAGCTTGCAATTAATACGGAGAAACAAGGATCCCCCTACTAAGCAATAAAAACAGGAACATAACATAAAAAACATAAAAATCAGAAAGAAAAGAAAAAGAATAGAAGATCAGTAAAGAAAGTAAGAAAGTAAGAAAAGGGAGGAAAAAAGAACGTTAAAGATTATAATTGATTTGAATCGTAATCTTTGGAGAACATTACAGAAACCAAAAGCAAAATAAGAAATTGGTTGGAGACAGAACATCGTACTCGATTTGATTTCTGTCTGGAATCTGGATCAGAAGAAATCATTGAAGCTGGATCAGGAAGAAGAAAAAGCTTTGATGTTTCTTTGATCCAACAGATCAAACCGAAAATGTTAAAACTGATTGGATGGAAACAGAACAGAAATGAATCAAAAATCAAACACAGAGGCTCAATTCCTCCAAAATCAAGATTCCACTGTACAAACACATCAAATACAGAAGGGACCCAAAAACGTTAACCCCCAATTACCATCAGAGGAATAAGAGAGAAAGAAAAGAAAGAAGAGAAAGAAGAAAGAGCAAAGAAAGAAGGAAAAAGAGAAAAAACAAAGACAGAAGGAGAAAATAATGTAGAAAAGGAAAAAGGAAAAAACTAATACTAAATATCATGGAGAATCAAAACAGAAAGAAAAAAAAAGGACCTGAAGGGAAAAGATAAGCAAAGAAAGAAACGGAAGAAAACGAGATAAGAAAAGGAGAAAAAGAGGAAGAAATAGGAGGAAAGAGAGGAAGAATAATAAAATAGACTTGTTATAACAGAGGTATTTATTTATTTATGAACCTGAACATGATCTACAAAATCGAGTGGACAACGATAAAATCAACGCTAATACTGACCGTAGCACCATAACCTTACGCTAATTTATTCAACACAATTAACGTTAAAATAAAAGATAAAATAACCTTGACTGTCATTTTTCTGATCTGATGTGAAACTGATCCAGAGCCTAAAAAAACTAGAAAGAATACAAAAAAAAGAATAGAAGCGAACCAGGACAAGAAAAAGGTCAGGAAGAAAAGCAAAATGAAGAAGATAGAGGGAAAGAAAGGGCGAAAGAAGAGCAAAGAAAGTGGAAAATGGGAAGACGAAAAATGGGGAACGAAGAACGTAAAGAAAAGAAAAGGCTGGAACAAAAGGAATAAAAAAAAAGATAAAATGAAAATGACCAAAACAGAAACAAAAAGCAGACCACTGAAGAAAAGTAGAAAGGAAAGAAAAGCAGAATGAAGGAGCCAGGGAACGAAGGAACAAATGTGAATGAGAAAGAAAGAATATAACAAAAAGAAAAGAAGAAAAAGTAAAGTAGAAGACTGGAACAGGGAAAAAAATTAAAAAAACAAAGAAAAAATACAACCAAGCAAAAAGAAAATCAATAGAAGAATAAATCAGAATCTTAGCAGCAAAGCAGAAGAGAGAAATGAAGAAAAAGAAGAGACTAAAAGACTCTGGATACCTTTGGTGACCCTGATCAGGATAAGATGGTTTAAAAAAAGAAAATTAATAACTATAATATAATAAAACTAAATAATTAACGACTCATGCTGGAGCCAAATATGGAGCTGCACTAATTTCAGCTAGCAGCTAACTTACATTAACCTAAAGAGGTTTCAAAAATACTCCGTTTCAATGTGCTCTATGCTAACATATATCGTTCCAAACGGCATGCTCGTTCACGTAGCAGCACGGATGAGCTTACGTCCTAAGAGCTACTCTATTAAACGTCAGCTAGATCAAAACGTTAAAAATCGGCGTTTGGTTTATTCATATCGATACAAACATGCAAAATACAATCATGCGTTTCGTCATGTGCGTAAAAACAGGCGTTCTAATGCAGGGCGCTAACCGTCCTCCACCCGAGCATGGTACGAAATTTAGCAAAATCCTCGTAAACTCTGTTAAATGTAGACATACAAAAGGACCGGTGATCCAGCGTAAGGCCAAACATGCAGGCTGCGCCGCTGGCCTCTCGCCTGTTAGCGTTAGCACTGTAGCGTTAGCCTACCAACACCACGGGCGGAAGCGCAGCGACGGGACGCCGGTCAGCGGCTAAACGTCCGGGTATTTTCAAACTCGCTCGGACATTTGGGTTTAATCCCTTTGCTGTTGTAATAATCCACCACCTGGTTCGGCACTTCGGCTAAAACGCTCTTAGCCAGAGCAGCAGGAGAGGCCTGAGGATAAAAACAGCAAACACACATTAATGTCATACCGTCAGTGTGATTTATCAATAACAAGTACATTTACGATTGATTTATGAAATGTATTACTTAGAAAATCATCATTATTATTGCATTTTATTTGATATTATTATTGTATATTTTCAAAAAAATTATTTTTTCATATATTATTACTACATTTTATAAGTTCATTTTATAAAATAAATTCTAATTTTATTTTATATGTATATTTTTATTTTTCTTTTATTTTTTTTTAGTTTATATATATATGTATATATATAATATATCCTATATAGATGGGGAGAGAGAAGGAAGCAGGAGGGGAGACCACAGAAGAGGAGCGGAGAGGAGATTATTTATACCATTATATGATTGTATATAATTAATAATTATATAATTACTATACATAATATATAGTTGTTATATTATATTAATATATCATATAGTCCTCTCCAACTATCTCATTCATGTATGATGACATTATGATCATTATGGATTCTCTACATATCTTTCTCTCATCTGTCTCCCTCCTGTCTCTCATTCTAAATTCTCTCCTTATTATCATCCTCCTAATCTAGTTTTCTCTATTCTTTTCTACTAGTAGTCCTCTTCTTCTTAATCTAACTCTTCTGTTTTAGTATTTCCTTCTATTGTCTTACCCTCCGCTTCTTATTATTATCCTTTATTTTATATTTAGATTCTTATTATTATTCACCCCCTCCTTATTTTTCCTTTTCCATCGTCCTATTCTTCATTATTTTCCCTGTTCTTATTCTTACTTATGCTTTTCTTCGTCATATATCATTATGCATACTAAATACTCACCCTACAAAAAATAGAATAATATTCATATCTCTTTCATATTCTTATTCTTTTCCCCCGCCTTCTTCCTCCTCCTCCTCATTATTACCACTTATTCTTAATTCGCGTCCTCTCTCCTCGCTGGTCGTCCGTATTCGTTCTTTGATGATTATCCTTTTCTCATTACTTATTATTATTATTGCTATTCTTCTTCTTATTCTGTTCTTATTATTATTTTATTATATTTATTTTCACTATCCTCGATCTTATTATCCTTGATGCTGCTGATGCTGATGGTGCCTCTATTCTTACTTCTTCTTCTTCTTCTTCTTCTTCTTCTTCTTCTATCCTTTTCCCCAGCACTCCTACTCCTCCCTCCCTTCTTCTTCTTCTTCGTCGTCGTCGTCTTGGTTCTTCTCTTTCTCCTTCCTTTTTTCTGCTTCTTCTTCCTGCTTCTCTCTGCTCTTCTTCTTCTCCTTCTTGTTCTTCTTCCCGGCTTCTTCTTCTTCTTCTCTCTTGTTCTTCTTCTTCTTGTTCTTCCTCTTTTTCTCCCTCGTTCTTCTGACTTCTCCCTGCATGCTGCTGCCTGCTGCTCTGCTGGTGCCTCTTCTTCTCCTTCTTCTTCTTCTTCTTTCTTCTTCTTCTTCCCTTTCCCCACGCCTGTATCCCTCCGCCTCCTCCCTCTTCTTCTTCTTCGTGGTCGTCGTCGTCTTCGTAGTTGTTTCTTCTCTTTTCTACTTCCTTTTTCCTATCTTCTATTCTTATTCGTCGTATTAGTCTTATTCTTCTTTCTTATTATTCGCGCGTCCCTCCCCTGTTTGAGTGAATTTGCGAAAGGGGACAAACTGGACATTGTCTCGCAGGACCGGTTCTCCTTTTGGGTGATCGTAGGATCCCGTCGTCTCCGTCCAGGATCTGCATGTCGGTGAAATCTGCATTTCCCCCCACGCCGACGATGATGATGGACATGGGCAGGTGAGAGGCTTGGACGATGGCTTCACGTGTGTCCGCCATGTCCGTGATAACGGCCGTCCGTCAGGATCAGCAGGATGAAGTAACTGCTGGGCGCAGAGACACAGATAGTCTCCCCAAGTGATGTCAAGAGGAGGGATAGGAAGTCCCAGAAACTTCATCAAAGGAGAGAACAAACAGAATCAGAAAGAAGAAAGAACAACGGAAAGGAAACAAAAAGGGAACAAATGGAGAAAAGAAATAAAAGAAATAGGGTGTGTGTGTGTGGGTGTGTGTGTGTGTGTGTGTGTGTGTGTGTGTGGTGTGCGCGCGCGTACCATTGCCTTGCCGTGTGTGTAGTTCCTCTGAGGCGGGATCGCGCCACTTTTTGGATGATGGGGGGTGATGTTAGTTGGTCCATACAGTTGGAGTTTGGGGTAAACAGTTCTGGTGTTCTGTAGGGTCGTAAGCTTCAACACACGCCCTGTATACCTCAACACAACACACGGCACACACGCACGCCACGCACGCACACACTGCACACCACACACACACACGCACACACACACACACCCACACGCTCACGCACACGCACGCACACGCACACACAAAACAAACAATCATTTTGAATAAATTGACTTGAAGTCGACCGAAAGACTGTAAAATAATCTCTGTTTACAGTTTTTTGTTAAACAGCTTTGTAGTTTGCAGTGTGTGTGTGTGTGTGTGTTGTGTGTGGTGGTGTGTGTGTGTGTGTGTCTGTGTGTCTGTCAGATAAATGTATCTCTACCACTTTTTATAAATAATCTGTACAGATCATCATGAGACACATTAACATCAGGAGCTGCAGAAGCACTGTAGGTTCATACACTCACACATTCTCTCTTTCTCACACCACCCACACATACCCATACACACACAACACACACACACACACCAGTTTTGGCACACACTGTAGCTGGTATTGTGGCCCATTCCTCCATGCAGATCTCCTCCAGAGCAGTGATGTTTTGGGCAACACGGGACTTTCAACTCCCTCCACACATTTTCTATAGGGCTGAGGTCTGGAGACTGGCTAGGCCACTCCAGGACCTTGAAATGCTTTTTACGGAGCCACTCTTTGTTTGCCCGAGTGGTGTGTTTGGGATCATTGTCATGCTGGAAGCCCCAGCCACGTTCCCATCTTCAATGCTCTCACTGATGGAAGGAGGTTTTGGGCTTAAAATCTCACTAGCCATGGCCCCCGTTCAGTCTTCCCTTAAACACGGATCAGTCGTCCTGTCCCCTCTGCAGAAAAACAGCCCCCAAAAGCATGATGTTTCCACCTCCACCCCCATGCTTCACATAGGTATGGCGCAACTCAGCATTCTTTATTCCTCAAATACGAACCAGTTTTTACCAAAAAGTTCTATTTTGATATCATCTGACCACATGATATTCTCCCAAATCCTCTTCTGGACCATCCATATGCTCTCTGGCAACTTGAGACGGGCCTGGACATTGTACTCTGGCTTAAGCAGGGGGGCACGCCTGACACTGCCTGATCTGACTGCGGAGTGTGTCTGATGGTAGCTTTGTTACTTTCGGTCGGTAGTGTGTTCAGGTCATTCATCAGGTCCCTCCGTTTGTTCCTAACTCAGGATTTTTTGCTCACAATTCTCATGATCATTTTGACCCCAATGGATGAGATCTTTGCGTGGAGCCCCATATCGAGGGAGATTATCAATGGTCTTGCATGTATTCCATTTTCTTACAGTTGCTCCCACAGTTGATTTATTCACACCAACCTGCTTGCCTATTGTAGATTCACTCTTCCCAGCCTGCTGCAGGTCTACAATTTCTTCCTGGTGTCCTTTCTTCCTGGTGTCTTTTCGACAGCTTCTTTTTGGTCTTGGCCATGGTTGAGTTTGGAGTCTGACTGTTTGAGGCTGTGGGACAGGTGTCTTTTATACAGATAACGAGGTCAAACAGGTTGCCATTATACAGGTAACGAAGTGGAGGACAGAAGAGCTTCTTAAAGAAGAAGTTTTTACCGGTCTGTTGAGATCCAGAAATCTTGCTTTTTTGTGGGTGACCAAAATACTTGTTTTCTACCATGATTTACAATTAAATTTCTTTAAAAATCCTACAATGTGATTTCCTGGATTTTTTTTCTTTCTCATTTTGGTTTCTCTCATAGTTTGAAGTGTAGCCTGTGATGAAATCACAAAATCTCTCTCATCTTTTCCCTAATAGGGGAACTTGCACAGTCAGTGTCTGACCAAATACATTTTTGCCCCACTGTATACATATATATACATATACACATACATATATATACACACAACACACACCAAACAAAAGACAATTTTAAAAAGAACAAATGAAAAAAGAAACTGATGTAAACACAAAGGACAAGCATAACCTAAAAAAGAACTGAATAAAATGTTAAAACAAACAGTGGGTAAGATTTTGGGTTTTTCTGACCATTTAAACATAATTTTTAGTATTTTGGGCAGCAACTTGAACAAAGAAGGAAAGGAAAGACACAATTCAAAACAACGTAGGTGAGTAAAAGAAAGCATGAGGGAAAAGAAAGAAAATAATTATTACAAACAAGAAGACAAGATGAACAAAAAGCAAAGCAAATGTAATAGAACTGACTCGTACCTGCACATTCAGGATATATCCTCGTTAAAGTTCACAGCAAAGTCGTGTGACACTGTGAGCAAAAAACATGAATAGCAGCACAATAACAATATATAGTAACAGTTCATTTTTGTACCATCATGAAACATTACCTTGAAGTCCCGAGGAATCCGAGCGCCGAAACCCAAACGCTGGAAACATTTTATCACTGACAGGAAAGCAAAATCAAGAAATTAGTGCTGAAAGATGAACGTGTGTGTGTGTGTGTGTGTGTGTGTGTGTGTCCATTTTTGCAGACAAAGAATTAAAAAGAGATTAAAGCAAATAACATTATAAATTGGCATGATTTTAAACCCTTTTAAAATCCCCTCAAATAGAAAGAAAGAGATGGAAATGGGAGTGACAGAAAAATAAATAATAAAAAGTATAGAAGAAAAAAGAAAAAAGAAGCAGGTGAAATATGGGGACGGTTTGTAGTTTTAGTGACATGATCTCAAGTTAATATTGAGTTAATTATCTAAATTAAATAAATGATAAAGTGATAAAGCATTTCACGTTTTATTCACGATGCTGTAATCAAACGAATATCCAAAAATAAACCTGTAATCATTACAGATTCATCAGCTGATCTAAAATCCCCCCCAAGTCTCTCTCTGATTTTCTTCTGCTCCTCCTGAGCTCTTGTTCATCGACTCGACACAGTCAATGTCAAACCAACTTTGAACCTGCAGCAGCTTCGATACAACCTGAAAGACCTTGAGCGACGAGTGAGAGGAGACGACCGGGGGAATCGATCTGGCAGCACACGGTGCTCGAGATGATGCAGACGCAGAGCTCATCAAACGCTAACAAACGTCAGTTATCGAGAGAAAGCCGATCGTTAACAGATTCATTAATTACACTCATTTAAAAATCACTTTACTGAACTGGCAAAACCAATTCAGTACAGTGATTCTCTCATGTTAACCTGATTCAGTAACTTCAACTTAACCTGATTCAGTTCGTCCTAACTTAACGTGACTCTTACCAAGACTTTTGGTTTTTTTATGAATCGATCTCTCGCCTCTCACCTGTCATAATCCTGGCAGATCTCTCCCACAGCTACCAGAGCTTTCAGATACTCGTTAGGCTGGTACGGGTGGATGTAGTGTAACGAGCAGCTGTTCCTCGGATCTCCATTAGATGCCGTGAAATCAATCGCGACCTGCGCAGCAATGAGAAAGCAATTACCCACGATGCAATGCGTCTGCAATGACCTGCTTAGCGACTGAACAGATTTAATAAATAAGAAAGATTTGGTATGAAAGAGTGATTCAGGAAAGTAAACAGATTCAGTATGACAAAATAGACTCTGAAAACTGAATCAGTAAGGATAAAGTGATTCAGTGATGAGAATCAGTGATTCATTGAGGGAAAAAATGACTCAGTCAGGAGAAACTGATTCAGTATGGAGAACTTGATACAGTGAGGAGAAACTGATTCAGTGAGGAGAAATTGATTCAGTGTGAAGAAATTGACTCAGTGAGGAGAAACTGATTCAGTGAGGAGAAATTGATTCAGTGTGAAGAAATTGACTCAGTGAGGAGAAACTGATTCATTAAGGAGAAACTGAATCAGTACGAAGAAACTGAGTCAGTATTACAGTTTCCTGCTGGGGTTTTTTTTCGGTTGGAGTAAAATTAATCAAGAATATAAATAAATAAATGCTGTTTGCTGCTTTGTCTCCTCTTTAGCAAATGTCATTATTTCAAATTAACATGGTAATTAAATGGTACTCGACTTCCGTTGACAACAACAGATCAGCACAACCTAATTAAACAAGTGCAACCATTTACAAGTTTTGCATAAATCTTACTCATTTCGGTTCACAGTTTGGCTAATGAGACAAAATTACATCAAACATACTCATACATTCGGCTACAAACTTCCTCTGGTGACTTAATTTAAGAAATGAGGGGGAAGAAAACGATGTAAACAAGAGCTATTAGAGAAAACACTCAGCTAATATCTGTAGCAACACAGAATGATTGTTTAATGATTCAGAACTGATTCAGTCTGAGGAAATTGATTCATTAAAACCATTCCATTTCAGTATAGTTGGTAAATCAAAATGGAACATGGGCCAATAAAAACCGAATCAACGCAGAACTGATTCGTTATGATAAATCAGCTCAGGTTTGGTTAAACGGAAGATGTTGGAGATCTGACTCACTGTGAACTGGATCTGGCAACCTCCCATGATGTAATCCAGGAACGAGTGCATCTTTATGATCTGCAGTGCGAGAGCAGACGATGGATGAACTTCGATTTCTGAGCGCAGATAGAGCCACAGTGTTTGATTCATGACCAGACCTGGTTCTGTTCTAGTGCTGGACCTACAGTGCTGGACGGATCTCATTCTGTTAAGGACATTATCTCACGAATGTTAGCCCGGTCCAGATCGGAACCCAGGACCTCAAGAAGGCTGTCTGTTACCGACAGAGCCTTCGGAGCTTAAACTTAAAAATAATTTAATAAAACCCTCAAACCTTGCAAGTATTATCCCACATTACTTTCAATACTTGAGCTTTATCACAGAGGATCAAACTTTTATTACAGTTTCTAACCTATCCTAATCCCATCAGAATTGGACCGTACCCCAGCTAACACTACCGGAGGGTTGACTTTACCTTACACTGATTCAGAATAACGATCCCAGAGTTCCTGTAATTCTTCTTCTTGGTTTTATATTTGGGGTTGATACACTGCCACTGTACCTGCAAACCACCAGAGAGAGAGAAATAGAGAAGCTCTAGCATTTCCCAGTGCTTAACATATTCCAGTTTAATTAAGAGACAGAGGCGGAGTGACATCAGGAAGAGGCAAGGTGCCGGACCTTCAGGATCCTCAGCTCTTTTTGACACAATGCCTAGAAGAACAATGTGAGCGGCAACAATGAAGCGTGAGGAGAAAGAGGCGCCGCTGGCTGGCTCAAACACCATTCAGGAAAGTGTCTGCAAAACCGAGATATCTCCCAAAACCCTCCGTCAGAAACAACAACCCAAAGTGAAGACAAGCTCATTCATCATGGTAAGAAGGTTCAGTGACAAGTCCAGAGATTCAAAAGTTCATAGAAAGTGAAGCAACAAAGTTGCAGGACTGAGAAAAAAGGCTTGGGGGAAACAAGCAAACGATATTCTCACGTGAGACTCAACAAGACTACAGTAAAGAAGAGGTGACATTAATGGTGTTAAAGCAGCGGAGCCTCCAAAGTTTCTTACACTGATAAGAAATCGGAGAAGAACCTCCCAGTAGCGGGCACCACAGCAGAACATCCATATATTAGATTTGGCACAGGTGGTATTAAAGCAAACGTCAAACAGTCATAAAAATGTACACATCATAAAGACTGGACTTTGACCGGTACACAGGTGAGAGTGTTACCTGTTTCCCGTCGGTCGCTCCTCTCATCTCTTTGAACGTGGCTTCAAACTCCCCAATGAAGTCGTGTTTCCCGTTCGAGTCCCAGTCCCAAACCAAGCACTGAGAAAAAAAAAAAAAAAAAAAACAAGCTTATATTCTGGAACATAGATACACCATGGGGGGTTGCCAATATGTGGAGATCAAATCAAGCCAAATCATGTGGAGATTTAAAAAAACAAAACCATCTCTCCATCTGTTGCTCATCCCACAGTACTACAAAACTTAAGCCATTAAGCCTTGATGGAGTTTTTATAGGTGACTTTATGGAAATGTTTGGAATTTGTCTCAAAGAACGAGTTGTTTATGGTCATCTTCACTACGCTAAACTTTCCCAAATCCATTCATCCAATCATCATTATTTTGGCACGGACATGGAGAATATCATTATCGTAGTTCTGTATCCTAGCTTTTTTCCTAGCCTGTTTTAGTATGAACCCTGGTTAGACGTGAATCCAGCAGCTTTATACGACTACAATCATGTCGATCGTTTGACCCCACGTTGACCAAGCCACCTTTTATATTAATATTCAAGCCCAACTTTCACCCTCATCCAGTGAGTGTTAACATTCTGACAGCCAGTTTAGAAAGCACGACACACCCCTCCCAGTCCCCACCACAGGGTCGGACCCACATTCCTTATTTAGCACATGAATAATAAATGAGGAGGAAGAACAGTTCCACACTACAGTCTCCACTGAGTCCCTTTTATTTATTCATTCATTCTGTCGGCTGTTCAATGGCCTGTGTGGGGTTTGGTCAGATCTGAGGTGAATTTAACACTACCAGGGTGAAGTTTTGCTCTCTAGTAAATCAAGACAAATCAAGATTGAGAAAAACGAATCAGAAGTTGGGACAAATGCAAATTTAATAAACGCAGTGTTCATTGCATTTCAGATACTTCATGAAACTGATTTCATTCGTTAATAAACATCCATTCCTGCATTTCTGGCGTGTAACACATTCCAAAAAAAGTTAGGATGGCGACATTTAGGGCTAGTAATGAGGTTAAAAACTAAATTATGATGTGACGTGAACAGGTGAATGTAATCATGAGTCTTTGAAGAGCAAAGCTGGGTGGAGAATCTCCAGTTTATGAACAAATGTGTGAGAAAATGATTGAAAGACAGACTAGAAGGGATTTCCATATTTCTCCCTCTACAGCGCTTAATATCATTAAACGATTCATAAATCTGGAGGGATTTCCGTGTGTCAAGCCTAAACTGAAGACGCATGATCACCTATTTTTTAAAAACGGTTTTTGGAATGTGTTGCAGGTCTGGATGCAGGAATGGATGTTTATTAAAACAGCTTCACAGAGGCAATTATGTGTGTGAGAGAAACCCCTGGAGTGTTTTGTTCTCCTCATATCTTCTTATTAGGTCTGAATTACTGCTTCAGTCAAGCAGAGCAAAAAACTCCGAATAAAAGACACCGAGGCCTGAGACGAGGCCAATGCTTAACTGTGTCGACGTGGAGTGAATAACAGCTCCGGTGATTGAGACCCGAGTTCGGCGTCAGCCTTTAATAAACAGTTCCCGTTTCCCGCAGCGTGTCGTTCACACCAAATCTGTCCCGCGGAGATGAAGCGAGAGTCCACTGTGAAGACAAACGTGTCTCTAACAGTGACGTCTAACCATGGTTTGCAATTTAGATCAGATGATAACTTGCTAAACGAGGCCGGATGCTTTCTCGACCCACAATAAAGACTGGAAAACAAACCCGAGACACAGAGCATATCTTAGATAACTTGGTGTAGTTTAAACATGCAGGCATAAGGATGAAAACAACAGTTTTTGAAACTGTGAGCAGCTACTGCGAAGAAAATCGAGTTTATTAATGTTTTCCAACTGGAAACATGGACTGTATGCAGGGTGGAACGGTACAAAACTTCTCTGTCTGTTTTGCTCGCTCTTAGTCAGATTGAATTTGTTTATTGTCTGCATTGAAAAGCAGATACTACAGAATATTATGTAGTTTATTAAAATAATATAGTGATTTGAATGTTTGGATAAGACCTTCTATGTATCTTTTTTTCAGAAGACCTATAATAAATGACAACATTACTTCTTGTACTTTAGACACTAAAATCCATTTTCCATTAAAGAAATCCCACTTTATCGGTTTTCTGTTCAGTTTTGGGGACATTATGCATTTCCTCCAGACAGAAAAGACCCAGGTTTGAGATTATGGCCAGAACAGGGACTCAGTAAGATGATGGACATGTATAATGAACATGTTTAATTTATAAATTTGAAGAGCTATGAAAGAAATATGATATTCCCACAAAGCGCTTCTTGAAATATTTACAACTCAGAAGCTTTATTCTTGCAGATCAGAAGCAATCTCTTATCAAAACCATTCATTCCTCCAAAAAGTAGTCTTTGAACAGATGGATATTCTATTTGTATAATGTGTGTGTAGGCAAACTTAGGAAATCCTCTGATCACCTGGGAGAGAGATTCAGAAATCCCACAATGATGACTGGGAAATGATATGAGGCACAACACTAGAATACTAATACTAGACTTAGGCTGGTACAGATTAGATCATATTACTCTCCTTCACACACATATTGCACCACTAACAAATCAGTTAAACTTCCACAACCTACAAACATTTCAACTCCACCATCATCTGAATTGGGGTGTGTTTCATTAGATGCATGTCTATGAATAAGCATGTTAGTAACAAAATCAGTACTGTAACTGCATATCGTGAATCTGGTCCAAAGTCAAAAGGAATCGAATACAGTATCTTGCATTACTTAATGATAAGGACGTGTGATTGAAACTGAGCTGTGTGATGATCACCTTGAGGATCCTCTCGTGATTGCCGCTGCACAGACAGTTTAACGAGGTTTTGAAGGTTTTCCACACCGGGTTCAGGTTGTTCATCACCGTCTGTAGGTGGAGACATGCAAAAACTATTAAGTCGGAGGATCGTCACAATGCTGAAATTTCGCCGCGTTTCAGACACCTTATGCATCAAAAACCAGTGTGAAACCGTCTACACAACGTTTCGTTCTAAACAATGTAATGTTCTAAACAAGCAAACAACAACTGTTAACTATGGTTTAGGATCCATACTAGTGAAAGCAGTGCCTGTTGCTACAATGGCTGCAGTTTTAGACGATCAGGTGCAACCTATGGTCCAAACCCTCTGCTTTGATGATGGTTTCATGTTCCAGGATGAAGATGCTCAAAAGAACTGAAAGATGTTCTTAATTTCAGACACATTTAGGCTGCATTCTGCCTGAAAACTGTATCAAAGTTCTTGTACAGTTGATTAAACATTATATTTATTTTCCACCTCGGTTAGGTTTATATTTAGTTATTGATGATGAGCGATGCAATTTTCTGGATACGATACGATCTTCCAGAGATCGATCCAAGCAATTGTGGATATAAGCCTTGCTAAAGGACCCCAGGCCAAGGCAGTGCTGGGGCTGAACGCTGGATCTTCTCTTCCTTTTCACAGTCCACCAACCCTATCTGGTAGCACAGGGCATGAAACAACACTAGATCTTTCTTATATATTTCTTATATATTCTTGTTTTATTACAGCTTAGTGCTTGATTATTTCCTATATTTCCCAGTAATCATTAGCTACAGCCTCTGTCTTACCTCAGTCCTGTACACGAGCTGCTGGGTAGCATCGTCGTTCACTCTGTAGATCTCCAAAAATGGATCGGACTTGCTGAAAAAGTCCTGGAGGAAACAAATCGACAACACTCAACGTTTTAGGAAACCACAGTCTAAAGAAGCAAAGCACAGAGGTTGCAATGTTTTTGAATAAAAACCTCAGTCAGTCGGCAAAATTAAATCAGGACGCCGAATTATTTATTTAGGCCATTTTAATGGCCGTCCTCATTTCAACCTGATGGACGATGCGTACAAGCATGCTGCCCCTAATTCATAATGAATCGATGGAACATAATAACCTGTAACAGTTTGCACACATTAAAAGTGAATGGGTCCTCTTTATCTGAAAGCTCTACTCCGAAGCCCCTCTTTCACGGGCACAGTCCTCTCTTCCTACCTTCACCTACAGTCAAGAGATTTGGGCAGTGACTGAAAGAATAAGTTGAATTGAATATTGATCCGCCTCGCAGATTTCAGTATAATATCCAATAAAGCCAGCGCAGTTTGAATTAAGGTTATCTGATGCTTTTATCATTGCTGTGATTAAAAGATTCACAATGCTGAGAAAATCAATGACAAAGCAACACGTGGAAAAAACCACATCTGAGACAGTGATGAGATTTAGGAGTCATCTTGCTGATTCGATTTATTTGATTCATTTGAAGTAAGGTTAAGATCTAGACAACCATCAACCTGGCCACCACAAGGATCAGGCGTGGGTCCTCTGTTTTATAAGATTATACATTATGAGGGTACTTGGGGGTGTTGCAAAGAAGCAAAGCATCTCGTTTGACCCACTTTATCGTCCAGCTTTCTGGCGCTAAACGAAAGCTCCACGTAGTCGTCGTTGCCCGTCAGTTCCTCAGCCGTGACCTGAAGAAACCAAGGACCTCTTTGTAATAAAACTATTGCAATACAATCCAAGACCTGTTCAAATAAGGAGCTGATGATGAACATAAGACGGACCGTGATGGTGGATTTCCCCACTGTGTTGCTGCGTTTGAGCAGAGCCTTGGACAGCTTTCTCTGGGACACAATCTGTTCAAGGACAGAAAAACAGACAGGGACACCGTCAGTTCACTCACGAATAGCCACAGGTGTTTAAAATCGATACTGAACACTTGCTTGAAACATACTTGTCCCAGGGTGCACTCCATGGCCCCGAGGCAGTCGGCCTCCCGGGTGCCGTTGTGGCTGCTGCTGATGTCGTAGAGTTCATAGCGGAGACGCTGCACTTCCTCGAAGTAATAATCGAGAGTGAAGATTCTGGAGAACGTGGGGTTAATGGAGCTCCGGATCACCTCCGTTCTGTCCACCTGCACAGGGAGGATGGGCATCTGATCTGGTATATGATATATTTTAGTTATTTACAGAAACAGGACGTTATGAGTGGCAGAAAACTGTTTTCACTTTTCAGTCCCAAACCGAAATGGCTCTCCTTATCTGTTAATCCCTGAGCAGTCTAGACAGAGTTTAGCCTCACCCTGCAGTGGATTAGAAGTTGCTCTTCCTTTACATCCTCGCACCACCCCGGTGCTTCACCTCACGCTAATCTCATTCTGAAAAACGCTTAACATGTGGATCTTGGTGTCAGACCTCACAAATGAAACTGAGGCTTTGAGAGATTGTCTCTTTATCTCTGGAATCGTCTGTCATTCTTTCCCCTCTGTATTTTCCCAGTGTGGATGATGTAGGATTACATCACATGTCTGTCAGGCGCTGAGTGACAACTCATTTCCCCCGAGACCTGAGTCGTACGGCTTTGGTCTGAAGAGGCTTTGATTCCTTCAAAAATCCTCCTCAGCAAAAACACACAAGCAAGCAGTAATTACAGCTCTGAAACTCGGCTCGGCATTTCCCATGAAATCTCTCTCTCTGCACTCGTCCTTATTTAGGATTTTAGGGTGTTCACTGGCCTCGTTAGACCTCGTGACCCCTTTTTCTTCAATGGTGCTTGATAGCAGCGTTTCCTTCTCACACTGATTCAAACTTTTAACTGATAGAGTCAAGCAAAAGTAGAGATGCACCAATTAAATAAGCTGTAATAAGAAATATATTGAACAATGCAGTCTTTGAAATCATATTTGATCCTGGGTGGACATCCAATAAAGTAATAAAGGGACAAGTTTTGGGAATGTAGGGTCTAAAAAGAAATTTAAGGTTTACACGGTCTAAAAATAATATGATGCTGATCAGATTAATAGCATCTTAAAATAGATCACTCCAAAAAAACAGGGTCCTGGTTATATAGCTTTAGAAACATAGGGTGATCTGAATATCGAGTCTGGAAAAAAATAATCCTGCAAATATATGGTCTCGGAAATATATAGGTATAAATATACATTCAATACATAGCCCTGGGAATATCAGGTCTTGGGTATAAAAGTCTGGAAATACAGATCATATATGCATCCAAATACATCCACAGGGACAACCCAGAATGTTCTGAATGTAATACCCTTGCAATGCAAAAACAAAACTGGGTAATATAAGGTCCTGGAAAGGGAGAGCCCTTAATATGTGGATCTGGAAGCATAGGATTCTAGAGAAATAGGTACCTGTAAAATGCACCAATTATAAAAAATCAACACCATCTCCTATCCTGATTCTTTCCCCCAAATAAAGCCAGAATCAACATAGGGTGCAGACTCAAATATTTACCAAACTCGTCTTCTGCACTTCTAGAATTGGAACTACAATGTAGTGTTTAACCTAATGTTTAATCTAACAGAAATCAATACAGTATCTGGTCAAATGGGAGGAGGAGGAGGAGGAGGAGGAGGAGGCACATCGACTATGCCACAGAAAACCAGAATGCCTTTTCAGATCTAAGCTTCTGACAAATTTGGGGCAGGAAGCCTCAGGGACGCTCGAGTCGGGCCCTTGTCCACAGATTTTGGTTCTAATCTGAGCCTGATGTGAGGTAAAGCCTAAAATACTATGACTGATCAGACATCAGAGAGCATTCGATTAATTCAATAATTTTAAGCTTAACCTTCTGACTCTCCAAGTTCAAAGTGTGTTATCTAATTCTCTCTCTAACTCTTAATTCTTAATCAGAGTAACGAAGAGAAAGTACATGCACAGCTACAGAATCCTGTGATTTAGTTTTTCATCGGATAAACGCTCAGCACTCAACAGAGCACAGGTTTGAATAGAGGAATATGTATAAGTGTGACTATGTGTAATGAATTTCTGTCACATAACCTGATTAAAATTGAGGAGTACTGTAATGTTTGGGCACTCCTGGTGCTCCACAAAACCTGAGGGGCAAAATCTGAGGGGCACTGACAGTCCCTGATGAAATGGGAGGTAATCCAGTGAATACACACAGATACAGGAAACCAGCTGGATTTTATAAAAACCTATGGACCAGTGAACTGGAACTGGACTTATCTGGTGAACACAGCCTGTCATTCACAACGGTGCCAGGAATCAAAATGTGGCCCTGACAGACCTCACCTGGCCAGAGCCTAATCCTGAGAAGAACTGGCATCCCATCCACTTTCTCCTGTGCCCAGTGAATTTATCCATGTTGTGTAACAAAAATCAATAAGAAACAGAAATAAATCTGCACCGGTTCAGTCTTTTCTATCAGGTAATAACCTATTTTCTTTTTCTTATTTGTATACCTGCATCAATGACTCGAGAGGGGAACAGGAGGAACGCTTTAATAAAAAAGGAGTAGTGTTTTTAATAAAAGCGGCTCAAATTGGATGAGGGTGAGATCGAGGTCAGAGAAAGTTCAGCTGCATGTCGAGCTCTGTAACTCGAGTTCTGTAATGAGCCCGAAATTCTGCAGCACCTTTACAAGGTTTGTTTTCATGCTGCAAAAAAATCATAACAACCAAAACATCCCTAAAGCAGAAAGACACCGGCGTATAATCACACTCGCTTCTTAAGAGCACAGAGCTGGGAAGAAGAAGCTCCAAAACCTTGTCCATTATCATCAGCAGCTAAACATGTAAATAATTTCTATTTAAATACTAGAAATTTGTGTTTATTCTGCGTCTAGGTTAATACCTGAAAAGGGCAGTGATGCGCAATTTGTACAAAAGCAGCTAACAAGGAAACAGAAATGTGCTCAAGTTCATTTTTTTATTACCTTAACCATATTACCTTATTACCTATTTTATATATTACCTATTATTACCTTAATTATATTATTACCATATTACCTTATTACCTATTTATTACCATATTACCATAGCCTTATTTACATACCATTTTGGAGGGTTATATTTTACATCAGCTTACATTAAACCGTAACTATTTAAATAGACACATGCATTTTTTTTATTTCTTTAATTCTTAAACTGTGGCATTATTGCTGGCTCTCATGTTTATGGATTGTGTTCCGGGTTCCTATTTTTAAGAGAGAGGGACATGTTGTTATTTTGATTTTTGGTTCCTTGCATGCATAAGCCTTATTTAAATAATATTTTCTGTGAGTTCTTTTTTGCTAAATTATTACAACAGCCTAACATGAATCGGAAGCAGCTTAAGAGTTGCATAGCTTTTTTTCTTTAGCTGTTATTGTTTGTTTTTTGTTCAGTTTCTATGAATGTGCCAAAGCCTCGTTTATGTCTCATTGTTTACTAACTTTACACAACTGTATGGAATGGAACATTAGTTATTATTGTTTTTCTGGTTTCTTTTCATGTGCAAAAACCTTATTTACATATTTAAATTGCATTGTGGGTGTAATCACTTTAACACTAAGGATGTACTATTTATTTTTTTTGTTAATATTATTTGGCATTTTACTGTTTTTTTGCAGGTTTTTTAAGTATTAAAACGGTCATCCAAGAGTTTAGGCAAAAGCTCTAAAAAGTTTTTGTGTTGTTAATGGTGTGTGGATTTTTATTGTTTATTGTTATCACTGTGTTGCACTTGTGCATGAATATCGCAAGAATATCGCAGGATATTATTTTGGAAATTAATAAAACATTAGGACCTGATGAAGATGAAGGAGCAGGAAGAAGACCAGAAAAGGTTGGTGATGCAACACAAGCAGCAGGAGCTCTTCAAGGAAACACACACACACACACACACACAAACACACACACACAGCAGCTGTCTAGCCATGAATCCATTTCCCTGTTTTTCCTGAGCAGCAGCCTGAGAGCTGTTGATGTTTTACACGACTCGGTCCCACAGGCATGCAGATTTAATGCAATATTGAAAAATTCATTTTAAGTGCACTCGTCATCATCATCATCATCATCATCATCGAGACTCGTCATCAATTAATCATGCTGCAGCTGTTGTCACAATCACGATACAATACAAGCTCTGATTTAGGGATATTTTGCGTATGAATATTATTGTACATAGAAAAAAAACAGTCTGCATTGTGATGCCTGATCAGGCCGGAAGGCACCACTGGGACTCAAATCCCTGTCCCTGCATTGGGTCATGAAGGGGTGCACATGGTCAGCAGCAATACTCAAACAGGCTGTGGAGTTGAGCTACAATTGATTGTATTAACGAGGCCAAAGTGTGCCAAGAAAACATTACACCACCTCCACCAGATTACACGACTGATACAAGGCCCTTGGTGCCGAATTCCGGCCCTCTACCTTCCGGGTACCTTCGCACAAATCCATATTCATCAGTCCAGGCTTCAACTGTGCAGTTTTGGTGAGTCTGGCAGCCTCAGCTTTCTGCTACTGGAGTTCAGATCATAGCTCAGATCATACTCCATATATTTTCGGACACCTCTGACATCTAAGCATGTCTCAGGTTGTGTAGCTGGCAGCCACATCTCTGTATACGTTTGTGTAACGCCTGGCCCTAGTGAGCAGCTGCTACTTCGACACAATTAACGTATTTAACACAACCCGGAGCTTCTTCAGCACGTTTCTCTCCTCCGATGTCAACCACACTCTTGAAGATCACACAGATTTCTCCCAACCATCTTCAGAGCTTCTCTTCTCTTCTCCAAAGCAGAGCCGCGGCAACAGATGGACGATCTGCCATTAAGCGCCCGTGCAGAGATTTCGGAAAAACAGCAATTACGCTTATTTATTTACACAGCAAAGCACCGCTCTCCCTCTTTACGTCGACGCCGGGAAGGATTTGAGCAAACATTTCCTTCATTTATTCTTCCCAGGGTGACACACGACACCCCGGACGACTGAAATTAGCAGACGTAAGGCTTCCATGGCAATGAGAGCGTCACAGAATGAAGAGAAAGAGATATAGAGCTTCAGCCCATTCAACACACACACACACACACACACACACACAGAGAACAGGAACGATGCCATTTCATAAATGGCTAATGAGCAGCAAACAGAGGGCCGATGAGAAGAACAGACTGGTGATCTGGCACAAATTGCACAAGCAGAGAAAACACACACACATCATTTTCATAGCGGCACATCTACACAAACCATCAGCATATAAACCCTCAAACGTCTGGCATGTTTAAATCCAAACGTCCTACCATCTAATCTGAGCATCCATGATCTCCTGGAGTGACTAAACTGCTACTGAAGATTGTTAAAAGATTAGTTAAACTAGATAAGACTAGTTAAAAGATCTTTGTGCAGAGAGTTCATACACACCCAGAGGAGCACATGCTTCAGCGAGTGTCTGTTATTACTGTAGAAGGTCCATTGATTAACAACGCAACAATAAAGCGAGACATTTAATCATTTCATTCTCTACAATATTAATTGGTGCATCTGCCTGCACTTCGTACTGGGAGCATGTTTAAAAAACAGAGCTTATAAAACAACCCCCAGATGATTCCACTGACCTCGATCCACTGGCCGTGCGACTGCATCTTGAGCAGGACACAGGGGTCAGGTTTGGACAGAGCGTCCCGGTCTGAGATTCCTTTACAGGTCACACGAAGTTCCACTTTAGTCAGACAGGGGCTGCTGAAGAGACCCAGAGACGTGGCGGCCGACTCGTAGATATCGCTCATTTTATCTTCAGGTCTAACGCTGCGGAGGCGGAAGATACAAAGCAGATTAAAAAGCGAGTTATTATTGACTTGTGTGGCTGGATTACCTTTTCTTCAACACCGTAATACTCATGCAGAGGCTGTGCTTAATTTTTTGAAGTTTCAACAAAACATCATATGTCCTAATAAATACATCCTCTGTGAGGTCCTAAGGGGTTCCATGAAGGTTTTGTTTAGGCTTGGTTCAATTTTAGCTTTTTAGGTTTTTAGGTGTGATCAAAAGTGTACCTATCCTTGTGTCCAGTTATTTATTTATTTCCTCTCAAAAATCCTGAACATGAATCAAGACCTGGAGGGGCACAGCTGTCTTGCCAATGAGGCGTATGGGCACAACTGTGCATAATAAACACAAAAATAGGCCTGTTAAACACTGAATAAATATTTCTTTTAAAAATTTGTGGGTCTCCATTACTCAATGGGAAAAACTGAAAGAAAGCGTTAGCTCTTTTTAAAGTTGAGGAGGAATTATGGGAAATGCAGTGCCTCTGGTCATTTTAATGGGACGTGTCCCAGTACAGTCCTCAAAAATCCACATTTGCACCAACTCTGACTTGTAGCTGCAAAATATGAGGCTTGTTTTTCATATGTATTGACTTTTGATATGAAAATAAATCAATGAATTATTCAGAGCTGTATTCTGTGACCTCATTAAAACAGGTAGTGTTTAAACAGACACTGAATACACTCTGAATGTTTGAGTCCGGTACCTCAATGGTGTGAAACCTGTTTAATAAAATATCACACTTTAACATTAAATATTAAAATATTTGACAGAAAACAATAAGCATTTCCTTCAGCAGGATAACAAACCATTTTGGCGAGGTAACAATGATGTAGCTACACAATCTGAGAGCAAAGGAAAGTTTTAATAATATAGAAACAAAAAAAGAGCAGAGGATTTTCTCCATGAAACCGTTCCGCAATCAAAAGCTCCCTGATAGAATTACAGTGCATGCATGTAAGAGAGGGAAAAGAACAGGAAGGAACATGAGCCAGGAAAATGCAGACTGAATTTAAACCGGAAACAAGAAATGTTTTATGTATGTTTTAGGTGTTTTTTTTTTTTTTTTTATAAAAATCCCTTAAGTAAGAGGAAGGACATCGGTACTGTTTCAAGAGAAAAATCTTCAGAAGAGGCTGAAAGGAGGAAAAGTCCAGAAGGTGTAGGGAATTCCACAGCTTGGAGGCTACAGAACTGTGAGATCCATCACCCATTGAAGAGAGCCTAGTATATGGGACTGTGGGTACGCTGGCACGCTGGCATCACAGACCTTGAGGGTACGAGAAGGGAGGTGAGGGATGGAGGAACCGAAAATACCAGCTCCAGGTCATGAGCAATATTGTCATCTTTATAATGAGACATGTTACTCGTATTAAGCCAGTGCAGCTGAGTGACTAGGGCTGATGTAAGCAGATGTTTCTTTGTATGAGAGCCCTCTTGTTGCAGAGATTTGAATGGAAAAGGATTACACTAATCAGCTCTGGAGAATGTACGCCTAGATTTCTAAGTAAAGATCTGTTTGAATAATAATCGATCTTTGATTTTAGGAATTCATCCATAGCCCTAGTCCTCAGTTAACATGTACACACTACACAGAGGTGCATTGTGGTTAATTGCATGAGTGCTTTTGTCAAGACTGACAATGATTTAGGTGAGAACACCAGCAGCAGGTGAAGTCTCCTGAAACTAAAGTATCGATTCGTTTTTAACCCCCCCAGGCACAAGTCAGGCACAAGAAGATCCTCCTGACGAGCATCTGCATCTGCTCGGAACACGCTCATCACGTCCTGACAGATCGTTACAGCAGAAAAGAGAACCTGAGAGATAATGAATTATGGATTCCACTGTAGAGACGAGGACACGCAAACAGAGGCGCTTCATTATTTTTGCTGGTGAGATTCAGCCAAATCCCATCACCTGGTTCCCATCAGCGCTCCCACTTAGCACCCGTTCTTCTCTCCCGCGGTGTGATGGAGGAGGCTGTCAGGTGTCAGCCAGCGGTTTATGGGACTGATGTGTGGTGACAGGCAGCAATCCCAGTGTGATACCACGCTAAAAGAGTGCTATCAGAGCTGGGGAGAAATTTGGGACCGCAGGGCCACGCCTCCTAAAGTACTGCTGACAGGTACACTCGACACGCCTCCTTCATTCAGACTGACAAGAATAGTGGAGACACCCATTTTACAGGAGTCTAACCAGAGGTGAACCCATGACAGGGTGCCAGTCTGTTGCCGGGTTCTCTAAGAGCGCCACCTGATCTTCATGTCATACTGTAAGTCCCAACCGAGATTCGAACCCAGGCTCTCCAGCAGCGGGTTCTTACCACCAAACCACATGTGCTGTTTAGTGTTTATTAGATAGAGAGCAAAAGAGTTTCTTAAGTTATTCAGATGGTTAATGGTTAATGGTTCATCTTGAATTCCATTTCTACTTTATGAAAGAGATTAAGCTTCTTGGGCACTGGGGTGGGGTACATGCAGGTACGACTGCCTGTGTTTGATGGCAGAGAGGCAACGATGATGGACTTACACCGGTGTCCTGTGTTATCTGGGATGGGTGCCAAAGCAACCATGACTCTGACCAGTTAAAGTGTGGAAAACATACCCAAAAACCCTTTTGGTTGGTGTGGAGAATGGCGTACATTAGTTGATGTGCCCACTGGGAGCTGTTCTGTTTTAATCACAGAAGGGAAGTAAATAGGGTGTGCAACTTGGTGCACTATACTATATGGCTGAGGGAGGAGAAGACGCACAGGGGATTATCCTGATGCCACAACAGTGACCCCGTCAGTTCTGTGGTATCCAATCCAGAATATGCTTACTCCTGTGACACCCAGGAATAAAATGTAAAAAAAAAAGTGTTCTTCAGCTCTCAGCTGTTTGGATAAATAACTTTTTAACTTTAAGATTTATTTTTTACTGTTTAAATGTTTAGAAAATAAAGATTTGCTATTAATGGTTAAGCTCTCCATTAAACACGTCTATTTACAGTATTAAATCGCGCATTTTATGGGTTTGCAGTTTGTGAAGACAACACTCTATAAATCTCTTACTTCGGTTTAAGGATCTTTTCTACAGGGATCTGTGGTCAAGAAAGTTTAAGAATCCCTGCTGAAAAGGACTCCTGTCTTAGTATGAAGCCCTTAAGTGATATCTCACTTGCATCTAAAACGCATCCATACTTCAGTGAGTTTAATTCCATGCCTAATGTGTAGGCTGTTCCAAAAACAATCCACAATCCATTAGTGTAAAAGCCATAATCATAAAAAACATGAGCCGAAAAGTGCTAAATCTATTTTATACCTATGTGTAGGCTACATCAGAACAAAGCTCCAATCACAGAAAACCTGCAACTTACCTTTAAGCATGAAAGCAGTGAATCCCAGGTAACTGGTGCTGAAATGAGGAATCAGACCAATGGAAGTGCGCAGGGGTTTCCTCTGTACGCATAATAAAGATCCATCCTGACACTCTGAGAGGCGTTTGGAGGAAGAACCCGGTTAGAGGGGCCGGTTTGGTGTTTGTTCTCCTCTCCACACTCAACATTCATTCACGCTACACTGATCTGAGACTCCTGAGCTGCCCGGGTTTGATTTTCTGCTCCAATAGCAGTCATAAGATACGGAGAAGTAACTTGTGAAACAGCGCTATCTAGCGGTAGCTCAGTGGAAAACTTTGAATTCCACTGGCAGCGAAAGCAGACCGAATCTGCCTCCAGGCTGCCACTTAGCAAGATCCAATTAATTCCAAATCGCTCTGGATAAAAGATGTCGAGTGATGACGGTAATAGGGGGCAGGACCACAGCTCTGTAGAATCATCACTAGAATTAAGAGGTACAGCCCAAACCAGCTCCTAATTGCACCTGCACCAAACTTCAGTTTTCTTCTGGCATATCCACAGCAAATAACCTTTATATTTACATCTTTTACATATTTACATAAATTACTTTTGTCCAGGCAACTTACAAAGTGTGCAAGCAGGTAGTGGTGCAGCAATACAATGCTAGTTGTTTCCTTTATATTTTTTATGTTTCAGATAGGTATCGTTTAGCTGATCACAGACGTGACTTACAGTTTTTCCTATCACAAAAGGTTTCCGAGAAATTAAATGCGTGTTTGAGGTTTTAGTAACTTCAGGCTCCTGCAGATGGTGTTGATAGATTGAGAGGAGGTGGTACAGTGCAGTATTGCAGATATTAACGATTGCATAAAGGAGCGATTGCATTTGGGCATGCCAAAGGCTGTAGTGTGAAATAAGTAGCTGAATATCATATGGGTCTACCAGCAGTGCCAAAAATCCTAGTCGATAAGAAACTGTCAGAATTCTTGCAGCTATTACACGCTATTTATTTACGTTTCAGTCACAGATGGCTCACATTTTGTCTGGTGAGTTTATGATTGTAAAACTGTTGTGTTCTTTTTTATTTACACATCAGACTTGGGTTAACGAAAAACTTAACAGACAGGCAAAGCGAGGTTTCTGTGAGACGTTTCCACGCTTGAGCAACGCAGAGAAAATTTTCATCCTGACACAGATCCAAGCAGCGCTGAGCGATTTTAAGGACCACTTTCTCAGCAACACCAAACTATATCAAACCAGTGGAGAACATCTTCCTAGAGTTCAAGCCGATGAATTGCAAAACATTCATTCACGCTACACTGATCTGAGACTCCTGAGCTGCCCGGGTTTGATTTTCTGCTCCAATAGCAGTCATAAGATACGGAGAAGTAACTTGTGAAACAGCGCTATCTAGCGGTAGCTCAGTGGAAAACTTTGAATTCTCACATTTTGTCTGGTGAGTTTATGATTGTAAAACTGTTGTGTTCTTTTTTTATTTACACATCAGACTTGGGTTAACTAAAAACTTAACAGACAGGCAAAGCGAGGTTTTTGTGAGACGTTTCCACGCTTGAGCAACGCAGAGAAAATTTTCATCCTGACACAGATCCTGTCAGATCCTGACAAGCCGATGAATTGCAAAACATCATGGACTTTCTCTTATCCATCCTCAGGACCTTCTTGATAAACATATAAAAATAAGAGCCAAAACTTCAAACAGTGATTTCAGGTAAAAATCTGCAGCAAAACTTTCAATCGTCTTCATTTTCCATTGCATCCAAATTGAAATGTTTTGTAGCGCAAATAACAATGTAAATAAACCTTGTGTTGCAGACTTTTGCTTATGTTATTCATATAAAAGACATTATCAGTTTAATAAGTGCAAATATAAGCCATAAATATTAAGAATATAAGCATACAGAGGACAGAGGAGGGCACAGGCATGTCTAGCTCCTTTTTACGGGAGTCCCAGCTCACCTAAAATAGCAAAAAGTAATTTTTTTGTTTGTTTTTTTAACAGAAGTTTGTCTTTGATAGGCTGAAAAAAAAATAATCGAAATCACTTCAGTTCCCCCTTGCCTCAGAAATGGTATGATCCAAGTGATGGCTGCATGGCTCACAGGCTCTGCAATAATGGAAGTTCTCTCAGATTTGTCACCATTTCCCTTACCCAAAAAGTCAGATGTTCTTCCATCACAAGAGGACAAAGTCCAAAATTCTGTGAAAATGTACATTTCTTTATTTTGTAAATAGGGTGAACCCCACCCCTAAAGCTCTAATCCGAGACACACCCCTGAAGAAGGGAACAAAAAAGTTACTCTATAAATTACTGAATTACTAAATTACAGTAACTGAAACAGAATCTACTACTTGTTTTTATTTTACTTCAGGATTACCAAAAGCAAAAAAAATTACAGAACACACAGTTTTATATCCACATGTACAGCACACAGTCACACCTTGACCAAACATTATGAAATTCATCTGATGTCAGCGGTACACACGTGTCACTGTGTGTGTGTGTGTGTGTCATGTTTACTTAAAAATAGGCGTTTGTGTAACACTGGATTATTCATCGAATTACACAGAGCGTCTGAGGTTTGGATCAGAAAGTGCTGAAGTTAATGAATTTTGGGACGTGCAGTCCATTCATGATGTCGGGCATTTTAACTAGTCATTGTCGGGGTAAACACACACTCACTCACACACATATATACACACACACACACACACACCTCATATACAGCAGACATTACTTCATACAGTTTATTTCTCCAGTTGCAGGCAAAGTTGCTTAATGTTTAATGTTGTGTACCCTGAATGAGGGTATGTTTTGGTGTTCCAGTGCCAGGGGATGATCCCCGACTGGCCAATCGTGACTGCATGAGGTCAGACCGCAGCGGAGGGACAGCAAATTGCTAATTCTAATACAGATAAAGTTTGTATACTGTCTGTTAAAAATACAAAATGAACGATTACTTAGTTTAAAAAGTTAATTCATTTCATTTTGTAAATTCATTGGTCTCCACAGTGCAATTTTAAATGCAAATTGAAACAAAAGAATCCCCAAAACAAATTATTTAGTTGGCAAAACAGAGATGAACATACTTTAAAACAATCAAGCTTAAAGTTGAACAGAAACGCAGACAAACTCAAATCAAATTAATTTCATTATGATTAAATCCTCAGCCCTGGGTGTCTAATCAGGACAAAATTATCAATAATCAAAATTATCAAAATTATCAGCCACCATTTTGACAATAACTAAACAATATTTGTGACACCAAAAGGATTTAAAGTTGTACAAGAGATTTTCGACGGCGCATGCCTACCCAACCCTCACTGTAGAAAACACGACTCATTAAACGACGTCGCAAGTTTTATCCGAAAATTAAAGGCACTAAGAGCATGAGAGAGAAAAACATCTTTCAAAGACAGTATGGATTAACAAGTTTTAAAAAATCTGTACACTGCTTACTCCGCAAGACGAAACAGATCCAAATGTTTTATCGCAAACACATCGTTTAGCTCTATATGAACAATACTTACAAAGCGAATATGATAACGTCAGTATATAAAAGATTAGACCTTGCAAAACCATTCAAAGCTCTTAAGTAGGTAGACCTGATTTAACGTTTTGACTTAAGATCTTTGTTTTGCGCTTAGGATTTAATTACAATCCTGCTGGTGTACTAATAAAAAGTTTACAAATGAATAAATAACGCTGGTCTTAAAATGTGCATAAAGGACGTCAGGAATAAATTACAGCTTTTGTATTCTGTACTAAAATCAACGTTTTATTGAAAAAGTCATGGGGCAAAAATTAAATGTAATTCCAGGATGACCACCAGGTGCCGCCAGAAATCACGTCAAGGTTAGATTAGATTAGATTAGCGTTCTGCAGGATCATCACGACTGAAACGCGATTCCGATTCGACGACCAGATGCGCCTAGAAATCGCTTTGCATCCCTAGACCTTTGTATAAGTCAAAATACTTGGAGTTAATATAAAAATAGGTTCATCTATGGTGCATATATTTGCTGTACGGAAATAAATTGACCAGTTTTTGTTGGCATATTAGGAAGCAAGAGCTTTAGCACACTTTCATGCTCTACTTAAGATATTTTCTCACCTGGTACTACTGTATGTCATGTAGATAAGTAAAGTTAGTAAAATAAGCTGTGTTAGCTGAAAAGGTGACGTGATTAGGGTAAAGAAACGTCCACTATTGATCAGACTCGTTTTTTACCAGAATTGATCTTTAAATTCTCCCTATTTATGGCGTGTTTTTATTTTATAGCTAAATGCTGCACGGATTGTGTATCTGATTATGAACTAAAAGGCACTTATATGAGAATTTGAGTAGTAAAGCTTCGTAAGAGTCTCAAGGAAATGAAATAAGTCGTTCTTTCACATTCACCTCACAGTCTGCTGCCATTGTCTCTTAGAAGGCACAATAACAAAACTACAAAATTTGCCGTTTAAAAGCAGAGTTTTGGGTCGACTGTTGCAAAAATTAGGATTAAACTATGTGGAAGTCAGAGTAGCTCTTAAAAGGGAACGAACCCCGGGTGTCTGTCATTTAATTAGCACCGTTGGTGTTTAACTTCTCACTCTCAGGAACCGGGGCCTTTTTAATGGTCGGGCGCGGAATGCCTTTCGTCTTTATGAAGACGGCCAAATCTATGAGGAAGGCCAATGAGGCCAGGAAGCCGAACACCTAAAGGAGTAAAGAAGAAAGATCTAGTTAATGAGCACTCATGAAATAAGCAGTATAATCAATCAGCAGTAGCGCCCTGATCAGCCACTAGAGGCCGCTGTTGCTGCGGTTAACATATAAATCTGTTCAATACGAAATACTGTAGCGTGGAAGAAAATCCTTACCATCGTGGCAATCTCCAACTTTGTCCCCTCATTGTTGAGACTGAAAGCGATGGAGGCGATGATGAACAACAGGGTGATTAAAGTCGTGTATACAAAATCCTGCAGACACACAAACAGTGAGGTCATTTCTGATTCGGATAAAGAAAGCAGAGCACGCGCTTCATCGTTAGCCTTACCAACATCGGCCAGCAGGTAATCCCGACTTTCCACTGAAGTGTGGTGGAGAGCAGGATGAGGAGGAGGAGAGTAAAGAGGAAGGCCGTGCAGCTCACAAACTCGAAATAATACAGCGGCCCACAGGAAATGTAGTTTTCCACCAGCTCCTCCAGAACAAACGCAACGAAGGAGAGCAGCTGAGGAGAAAAACACAAATTATACAAATATCCACTTGATTTATCTGTGAGTCATTACCAATTTAAAACAGAAGGTGGCGCCTATAATTCGTCCTAAATTATTTCCCATTAAAGTCTGACAGGAAAAACAGGAAGCCTTTTGACGTCTGATTAACATCCGAGATCTTAAGAATTGTAATGGGAAAAAATCCTCCTTATATACACCTAATTCACACATGAACCTGGCGACACCTGGTGACAGAAAAGAGAATCGCAGACAGAAATCCATTTTTGCTATGTGTTTCAAATTTTATAAAAGATAGAAAGATATACAGGATAGTACTGTACTAAATGTTGTCACATTGCGTTTTAATACATTTTTTGGTTGTCTAAAATAAAACACGATGCACAGGATCTAAACTACTCCGATCAAGGTCCATTTCACAAAAATGCGGACGTAAAATGGGGGTATAGAAATGTTTTATTAAAAAACACACTTGACTAATGTAAATTCATAGCAAATTTTTCATCTGCTCACTTTGTTTTATATTCCGCATTGCTAACAACCTGAAACCCTGGAATCAAGACTTTCCAGCATTTCAGGCTCTAGTTTGTTTATCTCCAACCAGTCACCGTAGACGTCTTTATTTACCGAAACACGGTTCCTCAGAATACAGAAAAATGCTGCTCTACACCACCATTAGCACTACAGAATGATCTCCTGCACTAACATATCTCAAGAATCAATCCCACAACCGATTATTACACTGGACTGCGATTTCTGACGGTTTTACTTGATTAATCCAATAAAATTTAGTCATGCAGGGTGCTGGGGTGGTGCAGGCTTCTAAAAGGTGTCCCATTCAGGGCTGGTTCATGCCTAACCCTGTGTTCTGCCATCTCTCAAACTGGTTTTACCTGCTCATAAGGTCAACCCTTTTTGCTTTTACTGGTTTCTGTATTTTGATCTTTCTTATTTACATACATTTACATTTGCAGCATTTACCCAGAGCGACATACAACTTATACAATCTTACTCTTACAATCCAAGCAATTGTAGGTTAAGGGCCTTGCTCAAGGCAGCTTGGCAGATGCGGGATTTGAACCCTGGGCCTTCTGGTCCATAGTCCATAGACCTTAACCACTAGGCCACCACAGTCCCTATAAACAGAATCGTTTCCATAAAAGTCTAGATCGTAGTTACGAGGTCAGGATATTAACCTATGGTTATAACTGCTTGGAGAAAAGCCCTCACAAATACAAGGGCTTTGTATGTGTGTAAGTGCTGTACAAGTGCTGTGTATGTGTGTAACCTGATTTTACTTTCATTTCTATTCCACATTCCAAAATTCTTGAGAAATTCATGGTACTTCCCATCTGAAGCTTCCACCATGATTCTCAGACAATACAGGAGGAAGCAGAACAGCACTAAATGACCTGTGCCGCACTGTTTGAGAGTTTCCATCTTAGTTTTATGACAAATCCATTAAAGCATCAAGAACAGCATGCAAAAACAAAAAGCTGATACTAATTATTATTGTTGTTTCTTGATCTCAGGCCTTCTCCATTTCATATGGACAAACAGAACCTTCCCTGATCATGTGACGTCTCGTGGACAATCCAAATCTAAAATCTACATAACCTCTGCAGAAACACTAAATCTCTAAAACATTCTGGCAACATCAAAGGTAAAATGTGCCCAAACGTTTTTCTAGACGCATCAAATTAATTAAATTTAATTTCAAATGTAAATAAATCACATGCTAAGGTGATGCAGCGGTTAAACACGCAAGTTCAGTTTGAGTTTAATATCCTTATTTAAAGGTCCATTTAAAATAGAAATGAAACTTTGACATTTTGCTGGAACTGTGGCCAAGTTTGATGCCGGTGTTTATTTTAAGTTGTTGGTAAGCAGTTGGAAAACTTCCCCAATCTTATATACAGCACCTTTGCATAACGACTGGTACCAGCACCATTGCATAACAATGGGACCGGTGATCAGTTTAATTTGCAGATTGACATATCCATTAACGACAATGGCCACGTGTGCCATTCACACAGGATTGGGGAAGGGCTGCGATGGCTGCGTTGTAAGATGGTGAGAGGTGTACTCTGAGGCCCCCTCCTCGGTTCAGGGATGGACGTTCCCTTTTTACAAAAATGGCTTCTTTTACTCCGCGTTCAAACTTTGTGCTGCTACCAGTCGTTATGCAAATGTGCTGTATATAAGATTGGGGACGTTTTCCAACTAGCTGAGACTGAAGAAGTCACTTAGATGAGTGACGAAACGTTTCTCCCACAAAACCTTATGTCAAGATGAACAGATTCAACTTCTGGGATTTTACTCGACACTTTTTTATGTGTTTCTATCTCTACCACCTATAACTGATCGTAGAAAAACTGGTCGGAAATATAAGTATAACAAGTTCAGGTCATTCTATAATATTTTAACTGGTCGGACTGTAAACAAGTTTGAAGTTTAACCAAAATTATGTGCATTTGATGGAAAAAAAAGGAAAAACTTTCAACTTTTATTGCTTTCTTTACGTTCTTCCCACAGCAAATCCTCCCTTTTTTGTTTTGTTTAGTAATGTTATGGTTATTTATGATTTCTGTGTGTTTTTTCTGGTGTATTTACGTTGTTGGTTTTTGGTTTGTGCATTTGATATTGTGTGACGTTTAAAAAAGGAAAACCTTCAAACAAAGAAAAACAGTACAAAAAAAATTATACATAGTACATAAAAATTGGCTGAAAAAATCAGTTCACGTGTAAACACATGGTAAATTTCCCAGGTAAAAGCCATTGTCACTCTGGCTCAGCTCACCAGGCGTGTCCAGCCTCATGACTATGTTTGGAATGAACGATGAGGGTAACATTTCCTGCATTTCCACCTTCCACATACACGTCCAGGACGTACTGGTTTGGAATATACAGCCAAAAAACGCAGAAACCCCGAAGTACGTACGAGGCTGCACGTCTATCTCAGGTACGCTGCTTTGCGAAGGAGTTCTTATCTCCGTCCTGCCCTCGTCTTCCACTGAATCGAGCTTACAGAACCTCAAACAAACAGTCACACCCAATTATTTCCTCCTGGCTGAGTTTACTCAGTGCACTACTCAGAACAAGGTCAGGTCTTTCGAACCACTTCCTCCTCCAGAACTCAGATTATGACATCACAGGGTTGAGTCACACCCCCAGGGGTTTAATGTTTTTTTTTAAATGGGGAATTTCCTACCAACAGCACAACAGAAGAAGTACAGCACGATCAGAAATCCAGAGGCTTCAGTAATGTGATCGATGGGAAGCGTCTCTTTGTCTGAGTCACACACATCAGATTTCCTCCAAAATTAAACGCATGACCTACAGCCTGATCTTCAAACTGTAAGAGATCTGCTTTCATTCTGTGTCTTGCACTTAAAACGAAGAAGCATTTGAGGATAAACTATAGCAGAGTCAACCATTTACGCTTTGGATCAGCAAGGTGCTTAGTATTAACCTTTAGATTTGTAATTGAACACAGTTTGAACAGACCTGGCATCCCATTCTTTCACCTGTGCCCTTTGTTTGCACGTTCTTACGTGTTCCAGTATTCAAAACAAGAAACGTAGATAAGAACTTAAAAATATTATGGCTTAAGTTTAGCCCCACAAACCATCTTCATTTTCTTTTAACATCATCAACATCCACACTGTGACAGATTCAGGACTCACCACTTCCAGGATTTTAATGTAACACCGGGGTTTACTGAGTTCTTCCGTGGGAACGACGAACCATCGGTTGATCCGTGGCGCCGCCGTGGTGGTGGAGTTGTACACCGGCTCCGAGGTGGCCATCACTGCTCAAAACCTGTCACCGAAAATCCAGTTACAGATCAGTCAGGACGTGTTCGCTTTATGATCCTGATCGCGTCTCACGCCTGTGGGCGTAACTGCATTTTATCTCAGACAGATCAGGAAATGAACAACATGAATCGAGCTGTGAATGAAAGCTCTCTGTTCTCTGGGGCATTTCACCTCAAGATGGTTTTTGCTCCATGAATGAGGAGGTGCAGTTTCCACAAAAAATTTTGCCCCGTTTCCCCAAGGGAGGTGGAACTTTTACATGTTTGCCCCACCACTTTTGCTTGACCCATGATGCTGGGACAGAAACCCTTATTAGCAAACATTTACCAAGTCCTTTTAGTCCAAGGGAAATGACTTCTGTATGAGAAGATGCAGATTCAACCAACTATAATTCTGGAGGATCTTTACCCACATGGCATTTTGCACTTTATAAGGAAACCCTTCACTCAATTGGGATGACCTTTTGCCCATCTAACCTATGAGGGGAAAACCCTTGTTTCAATGATGGGGACTGTTTGTCTTTTTGCCCCATAAAGCGTAGGCTTCGTGCACCATGAAGATTGACATTGTTCCCTTTAAGGGAGAAACCACAAAAAAAAAATTAAGTGTTGTATTTTTCACCCACAAAGGCAGTATGTTCTCTTGCCCCATTTTACCCAAACACGGTTGGCATTCTTGCGCTATGAAACACACTTTTGCTTCATTGGGGCCAAAGGCATCAGTTCCAACCCTAGGCAACACAGACAGTGGTCAAAGGTTAGAACTGAACCTGGTTCATAGAAGCTGTGCCCCAACAGTATGACATAAAGTAAAACAGAAACTAACAGAGCAATAAACTTGTAAATAAACTAAATCAATTATGTGATAAAGGCAAACGGGTCTGTAACGTAGCCGCAGTGATGTGGTGAAAACATTTGTAGCTGGATACAAGAAAAACTTTTATTCTTAACCTCTCAAATCTTTTAGTCACTAATAAACACAAAGACGATCGTTCAGCCTTATTCCGAGTCTACCTTCCCATCGTGATCCATCACTAGCTCATCAGATTGTAGAAAATGTAAATAAGAGCTAAATTAGTTCTCCTTAAGTTATAACGTAAGGAGAACGAAGCAAAAAGCTACAAGAGTTTAAAACCGTAAACAAGCTGTTAGTTTAAACCTGCGCCAACCTGCGCCTGGTCCCACCAAGCAGGAAACGAAAGTAATAACACGACGCGCGTGTTACAGCCAAGAACAGCACAAATAAACCACCATGAAGCCACTATAAACACTTATAAGCATATAAATCACTTAAACATGACATTATTTTTTAAGTTTCATAAACGCTTTTACCTTGTTTTCCCTCTTACTTTAATCGCCTCTTTTGTGCTGCTTCCGCGATCGATCTGTTACCGTAAAGCTCCGAGTAGATTTCCCAGGGCTGACAAAGACAAACACACACACACACGCGCGCGCACGCGCACGCACACGCACACGCACACGTCTTTCCCATTGTGGTGACTTTCCACTGATGTAGTTCTACTATAATCAGTTCTACGATTACAAATATGTCAATTTATCACAAAATGGTAACAGTAGCTTATCCAAACGCTAATGGTGGAAAACAATATTTAACTCTTTCACACCAACAGGCATCAGTCCTTCATTATAAGAGTTTTAAAGAGTTGTGGAAAGAAATACTTTAGGAAGGCTATTTTTATTTTACTGAACTGCCTTTTATCCCAAATCTATACTTTAACCTTAAATCTAATACCTGAAAAGTAAAATATCACGAAAACTATTTTCAGGCAAATGGGTTTGGTCTTAAACGAACTTTAAATTACCAAATTTAAAGGACCAAATTTGACCTTTAACCTAAAGAGTAAAGTTGTCCTTAAAGCTAAAGTAAACCACAAAATAAACTTAATCTCAAACTTTTAAAAAAACTAAGAAAAAGTATTTACCTATGCAAGTAATCTGTCTTTAAATATTATTAAAATGAAGAGACTAAAGACAATAAAGACAAATGATTGGTCTTTTAACCTAAAACCAACTTAACAAGCAGCGTTAATTTTGACAGCAAATTTTGATTTAGTTTTAGTCATAGTCTTTTGACTAAAATGTAATTTAGGTTTAGTCATAATTTAGTCATCTGAATTGTTTTTAGTTTTAGTCTAGTTTTCGTCAACTAATTATAATACGATTATAGTCGACTAAATCTACAGTAGCTTTAGTTGAATAAAATATGAAATGTAAACGTTGTAATACGTAAATGCTTTATTAACATTTCCCTTTTAAAATGAAACATGTACATGCATGCATTGATAATAAAAGTAGACATTAAAGTGGTTATTACTCAAAATGCACACCACAGATCTGCTTCACACTCGGTGTGGACATTCAGTAAATAATCTAGAATAGAATCAAGTTGGAATGAATGATATATTATAAGATCTAATTAAGATATAAGCTCAGGTCTGTATGCATGCATATTAACTGTACACAGTAAAGTGGTCACCAAAACTCATCATTCCCATCAAAGATCTGCTTCAAACTCCATGTGGACAGAATCAAGTTAGAATAAATGCTATACTATCAGCTTTATTAAACATTTAAGATTAGAAGATCGGATATCCATGCTCTATAGGCATTTATTCATAATTACAGTATAAAAGTCGAGTTATTTTACCCGAATAGTCCTTAATATGATATGAACACTTTTCAGACAAAGTTAAAATATATCCATGTCAAGAACTGAAAACATATTTTAATCCTATATTCATTTTAATACTTTTAATACTTTGTTGGCCATTTAGGTGCAGACAGCTTGAAAGCAGTTTCAGGATGACATGCCTGCAGAGGTCGTTTAAATTTTGTTGTGTTTTTACCGGAGTTGGCGCAGAACACGGTTTACAAAGATTCTTTGTTGTTGTTGTTTTTTTATATCAAATGAGAAATGTGCCTATATATCGACCTCCTCTTGAGAGGGGGTTAAAGCCGAGGAGTGTACTGTACCGTGACGTTTCACATGCCACTGGCTTTTCCTACATGACAGTGGCACATTTCCCCTAGCGGTGCATGACAGTTACTGCAATGGCTTCATTGGCATGCCAATGGACGGCCAGTGGCACGTGCCACTGCCACAAGCGCCTCCTAGCGGTGCATGACAGTTACTGCAGTGGCTTGGCTTGCATGACAGTGGCAAAGTGACAGTGTCACTAGCGCCCCCAGTGTCACATGACACTCATTACAGTCCCACTGACTACATGAAAGTGCGCAGGCAGAATCTAATATAGTGTAACTTGTTTAAGTTACATATAGCATTCATGTCCAGAAAACCAACCATTATTTAGACCTGGCCAGCCTTTTTAGGCATCTTGCAGAACATGGTTTGTTTTGAAATTTTATTTTACTTTTCTCACAGCTACACAAACTCACTCACAATTATTTTGTGTTTGTTCATTTTATTGCAGTAGTTTAATAATTTAAAAGTCTTTATTAGTGTGGTCTTGGTTTTGCATTTGTATTTATTTGAATTTTTCAAATTTATTTATATACATATTTATTTACACAATGTAATTTATTAAAAATTGTGGCCCTTTTTTGTCTTCCTAAAGGGTTGAAGGGTGGGTTTGCCCAGAGCACCACAACCTAGAACCACCACTGCTTGTAGTGGCTCACTAACTAGCATAAAACAGTATATTGCATGATTTCCACAAGACTGTAGCTGCACTTTCAAATATGTGTGAATATTTTCTCATGTTGTTGGTGGTGATTGCTACCAGAGAAACATGCAATTTATCGTTTTCACAAATAACTTTTTTTTATTAGCAAATATCAAATAGAAAAAGAATTTAAAAAATTATATGAAAAAATATAATAGCCAAAATATAAATAAGTACAATTAAAAAATTAAATAAAACATCCACATCAGACCTATTCCCGTATTGATTATTTTTTTGTAGATAGCTCTCTTCTTCCCGGAGTTAGTTCTGTTAATTATCACCCTATAGTCATATCTGATCATGCTCCTCTCTCCATGAATATCAACTTTTCTAGAAGTCCATCTTTTTCATCCCCTTGGAGATTTAATTCATTATTATTATCAGATGAAGCATTTATTACATATATTGCCAACTCAATTGACGACTTTATCAATATAAATAAGAGCGACACTATTTCATCTTCCTTGCTTTGGGAAACTCTTAAGGCCTATTTGCGTGGCATGATCATTTCCTATACTGCACATTCTAGAAGACTACAGGAATCCGAATTCAAAACCTTAACAGTACGAATTGCAGATTTAGATAAACGCAATGCTATAGATCCATCTCACCAGTTTTTACTAAAACAGTCGTCTTTGATTTGCCAAACTAAATTTAAAATCTTCTCACCACAACTGAAGCAGAGAAATTATTGCTTCATACACGCAGTAATTATTATGAACATGGTGACAAATCTTCTAGACTTTTGGCCCATCAGCTTAAAAGACAGGCTGCATCACGTCTGATCCCTCAATAAAAGATGTGACAAGTGGTCAGATGTGCTCAGACCCATTGGTGATTAATACGACTTTAGGTTATTTTATTCCAATTTGTACAACACAGAATATATTGCAGATGATATGCCTGAGTTTTTAGAGGGTTTGACGTTTCCAACTGTTGATTCCGGGGCGGCTAGTGATTTAGATTCACCTTTACATTTAGAAGAAGTCATGGTTGCGATTAAATCCATGCAGACCAATAAAGCACCAGGCCCCGACGGATTCCCTGCTGAATTCTTTAAGACATTTAAAGACAAACTAATCCCTCTTCTTTTAGAAGTTTATAACGAATCCTTATTGTCTGGGGCTTTGCCACCAACCATGACTCAGGCATCTATATCTCTTCTTTTAAAAAAGGATAGAGACCCAACTGCCTGTGCCTCATATAGACCTTTGTCCTTGCTGAATGTTGATGTCAAAATTCTGGCCAAGGTCTTGGCGTTACGTTTAGAAAATATCCTTCCAGGTATAGTCTCAACTGATCAAAATGGATTTACTAAAGAACGTCAGCTGTTCGCACACTTCTAAATGCTATCTCTGTGAATTCTTCCTCTTCTGCTCCATAAGTTGTTATTTCTTTGGATGCAGAGAGGGCATTTGATCGAGTCGAATGGAACTATTTACTTGCAGTTTTACAAAAATTTGGATTTGGTGACAAATTTGTATCATGGATCAGATTATTATATTCCTCTCCTAATGCCAGTGTTTATACTAACGGTGTCCAGTCAGACTATTTCCCCTTGTCACGTGGAACCAGGCAGGGGTGCCCTTTGTCACCCTTGCTGTTTGCCCTTGCCATTGAGCCATTATCAATTGCGCTGAAATCTCTTGTCTCTTTTCAGGGAATATTTCGTTCAGGTATAGAGTTAAAATTATCGTTACATGCTGATGACCTGCTATTGTATGTTACCGATCCAGTACGTAGTCTCCCTCCAATTCTGTCACTTTTAAAGAGCTTTGGCTCCTTTTTGGGGTATAAAGTGAATTTACAGAAGAGTCAATGTTATCCAGTTAACTCATTAGCACGGACACTTAAACAGTCGGTCATTCCCTTTAAGCTGGCTCCAACAGGATTCAAATATTTAGGGATTTATGTCTCCTCCACTCTGCAGTCCCTCTGACAATAATTTTGGCCCTTTATTAAGCAAACTCAAACTGGATCTACTGAGATGGAAATCACTTCCCTTGTCCTTGATAGCCAGAATTAATGCTATTAAGATGAATGTCCTGCCCAGGTTTTTGTTTTTGTTTCAGAACATTCCACTTATGCTGCCCCAAAATTTTTTTTTAATCCCTTGATCAATGCATTACTGATTTCATTTGGGATGGTAAGTTGCCTAGAGTGAGGAACACTCTACTACAAAGATTTAGGACAGATGGTGGATTAGCGCTCCCAAATTTTCCTATTTTTAATTACTGGTCTGCCCATATTCAGAAGATATTTGTACTGGATACATATGCCGGGATTGCAATGGTGGCAGGCTGGAACTATATTCCTGTTTCTCCACATTCTGTTCTTTTTTTCGATACTTACTTCTCCCTTCCCTTATCCTACAAACTCTCAAGATGTTTCCAAAAACCCATTAGTTCTGTCCTACTTTACGTATATGGTTTCAGTTCAGGGGTCATTTCAAATTTAGGTCTTCATCCACTAGAATGCCTATATTAAATAATCACCTGTTCCCTCCTGCAATAAGCGACACAGCCTTTAATCTGTGGTTTGATCGGGCATTAAGTCAGTACGAGATCTGTACAAAGACGGCGTGTTTCGTAGTTCTTCTCTCAACTATCTGATGAGAGTTTCACTTGCCACACCTTCTCACCTGTTTCGTTATTTTCAGGTGCGACACTTTGTAGCTGCACATTTTGCAAATTATCCGTGTCTTCCCGACGAACAGCCCTGGGAAGATTTCTGACCGTGAGCTGTCCATGTAAATCTCTTATTTCCAAAATTACACAAATGTTTATGTTCCTGGGAGGTTTAAAAATTCAGAGAACTTGGGAAGAAGAACTAGGGACTGAATTTTCAGATGGGTGGTGGGAAAAAGCCGTTAATAACTGTACGTGTCAGTGCGCCATGTGCCAGACTTTCAGCTCATACAATTTAAAGTTCTTTATAGGCTCCATAGGTACTCCAATCTCACCTTTCCAAATTTTATTATCCAGACTCTTTTTTAGATCAATGTGACAGATGCTCTGGCTCTCCATGCCATCTGAGTCATATGTTCTTTTCTTGCCCCTCTTTACACTTACCAAATTCTGGGCTGATATTATTTCGACATAATCTCCAGAGTTTTGGGTATTGAGATTTCATCATTTCACCCTGTCCCTGCCGTGGCATTATTCGGACTTGCACCTGAATCCTGCTCTCTTACTCGGGTTCAGAAGGAGGGTTTTGGCTTTTACCTCCCTATTGGCGAGGCGTTGCATTTTTAATTTTTGTGGAAATCTATTAAACCTCCTGCGTTCTCACGTTGGCTTCATGACCTTTTATTCTTTTTTGAGATTGGAAAAAAAATTCGACATACTTTAAAAAATGCAATACTTGCGCGAATTTTTTTAAAATGGGATTCTTTTTTTTCTTATTTCAACACACTTGATGCAGTGCCGGCTGACTGACCTCCTTCGTCCGATTCTGTTTGTGTATGTGTGTGTGTTTGGTTGGGTGGTTTGTGAGTGCGGGGTTTTGTTAGAGGTTGGGTTAATTTTAAAGGTTTAAAAATTTGGGTAAAATTTTGAGGATTTTTATACCTATAGGGTTGTTAACTTCTGTGATATACTATTTAAGCTATTGGTGAACTGTTATTTGTTTGATACTATGTTTTATTTCTATTCCTCAATAAAAATAAATATAAAAATAAAAAAAATAAAAAATTAAAATAAAACAACAGTCCTCCAGTGGACAAGCGATATTTTCGGCTGCATATCGGCAGAGTCCCTCGTGTCCTGAGATTATTGTGATAGTGACCTTAAAAGATAATATGACTCAGAACCAGTACAGCTTCATAAATTTTATGCATGTGTTAATAATGTGCTTACCTCTGGAAGCAGGACATCAAACACCCAGATCCAGTCTTGACAGTCATTACCCCCAGGCCCAGAGCATGTTTTATTTTGTCAATTAATGAAAGTGTCTTAAACAGAAAAATATAATGTTAATTAACTTTTGCAATAACTTTTGGGAGTCACTGCTGTGCTAAGAAATTTTCCACCACCCAAACAATATCAGGTCAGTTGTTGTATGTTATGTGGCTGATCAACTGTCCACACAACTACAGTCTATAAATTCCATTTTCTAAACAAAGTACAAGTGAGGTAAATATGCACTGTAGAAGAGATTTGTTGTTTTAAGTTTAATAAATAAACAACAAGTCTATGTTAAAAAGTGATATAATAATTGAACTTTACAGTATATATAAGTAACTTATAAGAGTTAGCAAAACAATAATCCATTTTACATTCTGTTAACTTGTTTTAAATAAAGATGATTTAACTAAAACATTTATACCAGTCCGTGTTCTTTTTAAAATGAATGCTGTCCACATTCATAAAAAATGATATTTACGTCTTCTTCACTGAAGTGGGTCCTCTTTGGTTTTTAAAAGTTTTCTGAGTCCTTGGGGAGGTCTCAGGATGCTGCCAGAGATACATTCTGCTTGATCTCTTTCTGGTCCAGAAATCAAAGCATCATACAAAGCCTATGAGGTAAGAAAATCCAGATAAGTTCACTTATTCTTCATAAACCGAAGCCTACCATGACACTTGACTAACCTTAATCTCTGCATCTTCTATGAGTCCACCTACACCATGTTTGCTGGAGAATTGCTCGAGTTCTTGGGGAAAGCAATAAATAAGTAATATTAAATATTCTACTGGCTTGTTGTATGTATGGTGTGGTTTTTAGTTATCTAGATAAGAAGTGAATATAGTTTCATACCTGTCAAAGGTGAAAGGACGAGGAATTCTGCATCCACAATTAAGATGCACTTTCCGTACATCTTCATGAACCCCTGCACAATCAGTGGGGAGTCAGCCCTTGCAATCACCACACTGGACCCAGTCAATTTTGGTGACAGCTGGGTAAAGTGAGCTGTATATCTATCATTTAATTGTAATACTAGAAAAGCTTTGCTTACTAGCAAAAAATAACATGAAAATAAGTTTTTCATACCAAGTTGATAATGCTGATTGTTAGGTACAGATTACAAAACATTCAAGAGGATTCATAAATAGGTATTATAAATTAAAACTCCTCCTTATACATGCATTTATGATGACATTTTCTAAGTAGTATAAAACAACAAAGGGCTGTGTATTTTTCATTCCATGACAAACAAATTCTGTTTCATTACATAAAAAAATCAATAGATATCTTACCTTGAGTGTGACATGCCTACCTGGCATGAAAATATTTAAGACTAAAACTATTTTAATAATAATACTTTATATAATATTTTATGAACAATTTGTAGAATAAAATTGAATTTTACCATTCCATTACTCCAAATTCTTACAGTAAATATGACTGAAATCATGAGGACCAGAATCAGTAATATTCAAGAATATAGTGGAGTGATTTGCTAACAATTTGATTTGCTTACTTTATTGGACTTCAAAAAGTGTGGTATATAGAATTGAAAAGACATTTTACATATGTTTGCCATCCCATGACTTCAAATTCCTACGATAAAACACTTGAAAATTATAACAAGCACACGAGAAAGTGTTGAAAAAAGTATAGTGGTGTGATTTGATAGAAATTTGATTGTTTATTTTACAGAAGGTTAAAATTTTCCATTTGCATAATTTTGTCATCTAATTTCTTCATATTGCAAAAGTAAAAACAAGTCATATGAGTTTGTAGTTGTGATTTTTTTTTAATATAGTGAATTTAACTGAAACATATTTTTTATTTTTAATAACACTCTTTCTGGTACTTTTCTTACTTATATTATGTCTATTAAGCTGGAAAACTCAATGCTCATTTTAAATGAGCTTAGTCGTTAGTAGGCTGTAATATTAAGATAGCGTCAGATTACCTTTCAGTACATGAAAAATGTAAATCATCTTTTTTATAACTATGCAACAACATTTAATCAACCACTATATATAGTCATGCATACTATATTGTGTATATATAATAATAATAATCAGCAGCTGCAGCACATAGTTATAAAAGTTAAACATATAGGCTACAATCACTGAGAGCGAGTGAAATGGCTTAAAGCAAAGCCTTTATTGAATAGCATAATTATAAACATTCGGAAATTAAAATAAACATCAAATGCACAACACAAAGTATTTACAAAATAGTTCAGTAAATCACAGTTCTACAATACACTATTTCACCATTCAGGTTTATGTGAAGACATCTAACTGTATTCTTAATTCTAAATTATCCTAAAACATAGAGTTATATAAAAATAAACCCCATATTTTGCTGAAATTATCTAAAAGACATGCAGGAAGTCTGTATGTTAAGTGGTTTAAATTATATGTTTTAAAAGTATACTGCATAGGAGCCATGTAAGCCTTGCCACTATATTGATCGTCGCATAACACATAGGGGCGGTTACCCACCGTCACGTGCCATGCCATGCCAATTAAGCCACTGCAGGAACTGTCATGTACCGCTAGGGGCCAGTGGCATGTGAAACGTCACGGTACAGTACACTCCTCGGCTTTAACTGCTGCTGCTCCTCTTTCTCTCAGGTGTTGACATTGTCGAGCTAGTACGGGGTTCTTCCTGGGGTCAGATCAAACGTCTGCGTCTTACCCCATTACTGATTGGATCGCTACCCAACTCATCCCGTCTTTCCATTAGAAAATATTAGAAAATATTTATGTTACGTGGGTAGCCTAGTGGTTAAGGTGCTGGACTCTGGACCAGATGGTCAAGGGTTCAAATCCCACCTCTGCCAAGTTGCCACTGTTGGGTCCTTGAGCATGCTGAAAATGTAAAATGTAAATGTAAATATTAAAACTAGGACTAAACAAAAGTGCATAAATGTGGGAGGTTATTGAAACTACATCAGCTAAAAATGTAGCATGCTAAAACGCACGTGTTTTAGGGCAACATAAGGACATCAAGCTTGCATGGTCTAAAAAGAGATCAAATGTGCTTTTGAGGAATAAAGAAATGTATTCATTTAACCAGTTGGTGTAAATAGCTAGCATAGTGTAGCTAGCTGTCCATCACCGAACTGTGGAGACGATGATTTTGTAACAATGCTACCACCTAGTGGCCATTTCTGATATCTAAATCTAAATATGATCTATTAATTATAATTATATTATCTGCATCTAAACCGCTGAAACATGATCGGTTTTAGTGAAGTTCAATTAGTTTGTGCTAGTGAATCAATTAGCTAAAAGTGGGAATCAATTCATTTCTGTTTTTAGGCCTGACTGTGGATTATTTACTCTAAAGAAGTGCACTGTACCTCATCCATTTCGTAGAATTTCGTAGTCTCGGGCTCCTGTCTTTCATCGGTAGTCTATGAACAGTTTTTTCCACTTGTGGTTAAACTGCAGCTCTGCCCAAACCCACTTCCTACTCATTCTGTTCTTTCACCTCCCAGGCTCTCCTTCTCACAACCTACATCCATTTCTCTGTATTAGTTCGTCTGTTTCCACGTTCCAATGGGTCTTAGCTCTCTACAAGTGACTATTCATTAATAAACTTGATAATAGACTGAACTAGATTGTGAATTTGATGAGATAATTAAAAAAATAACAAATCATAAAGAATGCTTACAGAAACGTGCATAAATACGCCTCCTGGCCTTAGACCGCAGCGTCACCTGAGCATCTAAAGGCTGTACGTTTCACTCCACTGTTTACCTAATCATTTTAATGGTTTTTCATAGTTTGTTCCTGCAATGGTTGAGAGTTTTTATTTCGTAACTCAAAAAAGTCGTTCGACCAGGATAAAACATGAGATAAGAACATCAGGTGGAAAATGAAAAACACGTATCAGTGAAGCACAAACACAGTGATAAACTAGAGTTGATGTTAAAAAGTAAAAGCAAAAAAGCTCCATTTCTCTTCACACAGGAAGATTTAGATACAGCAACTTGTGAAAAGCTAAAAAAAAAACAGCAACCTCAGAACTGCAAGAAAACAAAGCTTAAAATCCCTACATGCTCGAAAATAAATAAATGTAAACACCCTTTGGTATTTATGCCCTCTACGCTTTTCTTCATACAGAAAAAAAATACAGTATTATGCAAAGTTTGGGTTATCATCAGCACACATCACAGTATATAAAACAGCGCTAATAATGCGGAAAAGTGCTCAAACCTTGTGCTCCTTGAACATTCTAGGTTTGTTTGGGTTTTTTTTATAAAAAAAACAAAAACAACGTGTCGTGTTTACAACTGGCCAGCCACGGAATTCTTCTTGTAACCATCAGGAGTTCTGCAGGTCATTGGTGCTGCCGCGTTCAGGACGCACCCCGAAATATCAGCACCCAGTTACACAGCACCTGCAGGTCAGAACCAAACAAGTCACCAGAAACATCAACATCAGTACATGTATAATGACGGAAAACCATTAGTTTCAGTATTTAATACGTGGAGAAGGAACGATCATCATAATGAAAATGCTGTTTTGAGCCCAATGGCCATCCACACATCTGCAGCCATATCTATTTACCACAAACAATAATTGACTTATTTCCTTCTACTGTGTGCTCATTTGTAGTACAGACTGGGATTCTGTGAAGCTGTTTTGAGACGATGCCTACTTTTAAAAGCGCTACACAAACCAATCAAACTAACATTTCGCTTTAGTAGCACTCGTTTTAGTATTATCCCAAAAGCTTTTCCTGTGATTTTATTCATACATGTACAGTTTTAATTTATTTTTCATGGTTTTTAGTTTTATTTGGATACAAATTTTGCTTTCTTTGTTTTTAGAATAGTTTCAGTTTACGTTAAGATCAAGTGATTAGTTTTATTTCTTAGCAATACTTCCTGAAAATTACTAGCTGTATATATTTATATTCGTATATTTTTTATATATATTTTTTCCTGTATCAATTTTAGTATGAAACGATGTCAAATGTAATATAAAGTAAATAATACAGTTTAAAGTTTTGACCAAGAACACAAAAACTGAAGCATTTTTCTCTGCAATTTTATTTTGTTGATATTTATAGTTTTTATTTAACTTAAAATTCCTTATTTAAGTAGAATTTTTTCATTAGTTTTAGTTCTTGTGACAGCTGTCATTAATGAAAATTAACCAGGGTTAATATAGATAAAGAAAACAAAAATTAAAAACAACGACATTTTCAATTTACTAAATAACTACCTGAATAGCACCTAAACTATCTTCTTTTAGGATTAACTGACATTTACATTATTTAAAGTTTTATATTTTCTTGCTCTACATATTTTATGGCTCCACGTCTCATGTGTAGAAATACAATATATATATAATTCTCATTTTAAATAGCTCAGCAGTTTGCACTGTGTGGTTTAATTCCTTATTTAATTTGTTGCGTTTATATTCAAAAAATAAGCATTAGACAATGCAAAAAATTACAAATGGGTGCCCAATAAGTCTTGCATCATAAAGAGAGAAAAAGCATCATCTTAGAAAACTGTTATTATTATAATATTATTTTTAGTGCAATGCTTATAATCTGGATAATACGGTAAATGAGCCTGGAAAGCTGGAGCTTAAGATAAGAGCTAACATAAAATCATACAGAATCAGACTCACTGGTTGGCTGAGAGCCACATGTGACCTTGTAGGACGTCCACAGGCTGACCGTGAGAAGGAAGGTTGCGATAAAACCAAAAACCTAAAACAAACATACAGGATTAAGATAAATTCCTCTCCCTCGAGTCGTTCTTTTTTGTTAGACACACATGTAGTTTCTGACCATCCGCAGAAATTGTTTTGTCTTTAACCGACCAAGCGTAACTTTCGCATAAGGCTCTTCTTATCTCTCAGCTCTATGGATGGCAATATGTTCCACAACCTAAACAAATTACGATGGGAAATCACTCACAGATCCAGCCACCAGAGAGGAGAGGCCATGACTCTTGGTTGAAGCTACGATAGAGGCGATGAGGACCAGGATGGTTCCTAACACGTAGTTCAGGAACTCCTGCAAGAAAAAAACGAGATCCACCTCAGACCAGAAGCAAACTTATTGATTAACATAACAATTAATGTTGGAAAGTATCTGAATGTAAGCGACTGCAGATCTCTGGCTCTGTTTTAGACCATGGTCTAATCCGTTCTTCATGAATAATCACACCTGGCTTTTAAGCATAACACAAGGAGGACAGGAAGCACAAAAAGGAAGCCATAAATGTGTCAGTGTGTCACTGGTATGTGTAGATGTTTCATTCTTGTGGCTCGTACGTCCAAGAGTGTGTAAAGGTCTTGCATTCATAAACCAACAAAGGAATAAACACTTTTTCCTCACCGTCAACGTCCAATTAATGCAGGGGATTTTTCCCTGCAGCCTGAACACGTACATGAGGAAGAATATGAGGAAGGTGAAGAGAAACCAGAGGGTCACCACCTCAAAAAACTGGAAGGCAGCTCTCTCTGTCCACCACTGGGCACAGTGCACACACAGGAAAGCAACCAGGAGGGATACCTGCGCATGCACATGTATACACACACACACACACACACACACACAAAAACTTTTACAGAAACGTTTCGTCCATCTCCCAACAGCTTATGCACGTTCTAAAGCAGAACTACCAGGTCCAAGATTGAAAGGATGGGGTTTGCTGTCACCTGGTTGAAAAGTTACCATCTTTCAGAACCATCAAGAGCATTTGATAAACTTTACTCAGCTTGACAACCTCGGTTTCTACATTTTTTTCCAGTATTCCACTATAACAAACTTATACTAATGTTTCTAGAACTGCTTTGCGTAAAAATACAAAATCAACTACTACCTACTTTCCTGAGCAACGTTACCTTATTTGACAGAATGTTTTCAAGCTAACCATGTAAAGAAAGACGAGGATACAGTACGAATGTCAAGGTTGTAAGCGAGTAATGAGTAAGATTAAATACTTTAACACTTATATAAATTTCTACACGCTGTTGAAGCAACTACAGAATGCGAGAAGTTTCATACCACTTGTGCAATCTTCAGCATTCCGGAATAACTGCGGCAGTAGCCGATGTTCAGGAGCCCTCCATCCGAGCTGCTGCTGACTGTGGACGTGGTGGTTGTGGTTACAATTGTGTGTGACATTCCCTATTATAAAATAAAAGTTGTTTAGATGCCGGAGTGTGTCCGTGTGTGTATTTTAAGTGCAAGTAGCGTTCCTGCTGCACGATCTCACTTTCTGGGTGTGACAGCGGCTGAAGTCCAAATCATTTCCTCTTCGTACCGGAGTGAACTACTTAGCTAAGATGCCCAGGGTTTACATGACTCAGTGTACATAGTGGTGCACTTTGTACATTGGGACACTGACAGCAATGGGTGGATTTAACACTAGATGCTTTCAGAAATAACTGGAAATCGAATTATGTTTACTAACAATCCTAAAAGTAGTGCGTTTAGAAAGCTTTGTGTGCTTTTTGGACGCAGCCATTACGTTTACCGTTAGGACACGTTAAGCGTCGCTGAAAACCCAAAGAAAGTCTTCACTGGGTTCTGGATTATCAAGTTTACACGCGGTGTAATTGTCCACGGACACATCTGCCAAAGCAAGACCATAAACAGACATTTTATAGTCCAATTTCGTTTAAACAAAGGAGGCAACTCCCCTACTTTATGGACACACAAGCGCATGCGCGTTTTGCCCAACTTGGAGTTGGAGTTGGAGTCGGAGTCAAATCCGAACGATTCCTGTCACACATTCCGATAAAACACACACCGATTATGCACTTTACACATGTTAACAAAGAATCCCATCGAATAAAATTACGTAAACAAAGGACAGAAAGTACGTTTTATAATATTAAAGCGAATTCTTGATTGAGGACACAACACGTTGTGAACAATAATGAACGATGACTTGATAGACTTCCTATTCTAAGCGATAACAGAACTGACGAAGAAAGTAAAACACAGGACATGCATTTGTAAACTATGAATCAAGTATGAAATACGTAGTTGTTACTGAAAGTATCGTATAAGTATCATATAAAATCATTATCTATCTTGGGAGACGACTCCACTTCTCAGTTCGAGAAGCTAGCATTTGCACTCAGTACCTTGTGAAATAATCGGTCTAATCTTATTTATGGGTGTAATACAGTTATTATTGATGTTATAGTCACCACATTGTGTGAGACTTGGCCTAATCTAACTCTCATTTGATTATTTATAATTGATTTTCTTTGGTTAACAATGTAAAACTGTCACAACTAGTTATATAGTTTTATTATATAGTTTTATCTTATAGTTGTAGTGTAGCTATGATGAAAATGACAGACCTCTCTCATCTTTCTTAGTAGGAGAACTTGCACAATCAGTGACTGGCTAAATACTTTTTTGTGTGTGCATTGCAATATTTTGAGCAAAACTGTGCTCTTACCCTGCTAATTGAACCTTCACACTCTGCTCTTACTGGTGCAATGTGAAATTAATGAAGATTGGCCACCAGACTGGTACAATTTAGCCATGAAACCTCCCACACTAAAATGACAGGTGTTACAGTTTCATTTTCTAACCCCTGTATGTATATATACAGTGTATCACAAAAGTGAGTGCACCCCTCACATTTCTGCAGATATTTAAGTATATTTTTTTCATGGGACAACACTGACCAAATGGCACTTTGACACAATGAAAAGTAGTCTGTTGTCCAAGCTTAATAACAGTGTCAATTTATTCTTTCTCTCATAACATAACTCAATATATAGCCCTTAATTCTGTATCTAAACCCACCCGGGGGCAACAAAAGTGAGTTCAAAGTACCCCCCACCCCCTAAGAGCCGAACCCACCCTAAATGTCCAAATTGAGCACTGCTTGTCATTTTCCCCCTCCAAATGTCATACGACTCGTTAGAGTTACTAGGTCTCAGGTGTGCATAGGGAATCAGCTCCAGCCCCATCATACCTGGGCCACTTAATGTCGCTGTGGCATTACTTCACATTCTATTCGAACTTTTGACTCCATGACTTTAGTTCGCTCTTAGATTTTATCATCTACGCCGCCAAGGAGGTTGGGGTCCCTTTTTGAGTATTGGTCCTCCCAAGTTTTCTTCCTAGAACTAGGGAGTTTTTTTTCCTTGCCACTGTCCCCCTAGCCCTAGGCTTGCTCAATTTGGGATTGGGAAGTAGTGTATTTAGGAGATCTAATCTAAACTTGTATATAAAGTTGCTTTGAGACAATGCTGCTCCATTGTAAAAGCAGCTATATAAATAAATCTGACTGGACTTAGACCTTGAGGTGTGTTCAATTTTGTAGTACAGCTCTCACACTCTCTCATACTGGTCACTGAAAGTTCCAACATGGCACCTCATGGCAAAAAAGTCTCTGAGGATCTTAAAAGACGAATTGTTGCGCTACATGAAGATGGCCAAGGCTACAAGAAGATTGCCAACACCCTCAAACTGAGCTGCAGCACAGTGGCCAAGATCATCCAGCGTTTTAAAAGTCCACTAAGAACAGACAGTCGTCCAAAGAAGCTGAGTGCACGTGCTCAGCGTCACATCCAAATGCTGTCTGTGAAAGATAGGCGCAGGAGTGCCATCAGCATTGCTGCAGAGATTGAAGAGGTGGGGGGTCAGCCTGTCAGTGTTCAGACCATACGCCACACACTACATCAAATTGGTCTGCATGGCTGTCACCCCAGAAGGAAGACTCTTCTGAGGTCTGTACAAAAGAAAGCCCGCAAACAGTTTGCTGAAGACATGTCAACAAAGGACATGGATTACTGGAAACATGTCCTATGGTCTGATGAGACCAAGATTCATTTGTTTGGTTCAGATGGTCTGAAGCATGTGTGGCAGTAATCAGGTGAGGAGTACAAAGATAAGTGTGTCATGCCTACAGTCAAGCATGGTGGTGGGAATGCCATGGTCTGGGGCTGCATGAGTGCAGCAGGTGTTGGGGAGTTCATTTCATTAAGGGACACAGATGAACTCCACTTATGTACTGTGAAATACTGAAGCAGAGCATGATCCCCTCCCTCCGGAAACTGGGTCGCAGGGCAGTGTTCCAGCATGATAATGACCCCAAACACACCTCTAAGACAACCACTGCTTTATTGAAGATGCTGAGGGTAAAGGTGATGGACTGGCCAAGCATGTCTTCAGACCTAAACCCAATAGAACATCTTTGGGGCATCCTCAAGCGGAAGGTGGAGGAGCGCAAAGTCTCGAATATCCATCAGCTCCGTGATGTCGTCATGGAGGAGTGGAAAAGCATTCCAGTGGCAACCTGTGAAGCTCTGGTAAACTCCATGCCCAGGAGAGTTAAGGCAGTTCAGGAAAATAATGGTGGCCACACAAAATATTGACACTTCAGGAACTTCACTAAGGGGTGTACTCACTTTTGTTGCCGGTGGTTGAGACATTAATGGCTGTATATTGAGTTATTTTGAGGGAAAATAAATTTACACTGTTATATAAGCTGCACACAGACTACTTTTCATTGTGTCAAAGTGTCATTTTGTCAGTGTTGTCCCATGAAAAGATATACTTAAATATCTGCAGACATGTGAAGGGTGTACTCACGTTTGTGATACACTGTATATATATATATATATATATACACACAGTGGGGCAAAAAAGTATTTAGCCAGCCACTGATTGTGCAAGTCCTCCTACTAAGAAAGATGAGAGAGGTCTGTCATTTTCATCATAGGTACACTACAATTATGAGACACAAAATGAGAAAAAATAATCCAGACAATCATATTGTAGGATTTTTAAAGAATTTAATTGTAAATCATGGTGGAAAATAAGTATTTGGTCACGCACAAACAAGCAAGATTTCTGGCTCTCACAGACCTGTAACTTCTTCTTTAAGAAGCTCTTCTCTCCTCCACCTGTTACCTGTATTAATGGCACCTGTTTGACCTCGTTATTTGTATAAAAAACACCTGTCTACAGCCTCAAACAGTCAGACTCCAAACTCAACCATGGCCAAGACCAAAGAGCTGTTGAAGGACACCAGGAAGAAAATTGTAGACCTGCACCAGGCTGGGAAGAGTAAATCTACAATAGGCAAGCAGGTTGGTGTGAATAAATCAACTGTGGGAGCAATTATAAGACATACAAGACCACTGAGAAATATCATGAGAATGGTGAGCAAAAATCCCAGAACTACACGGAGGGACCTGATGAATGACCTGCAGAGAGTTGGGACAAAAGTAACAAAGGCTACCATCAGTAACACACTACGAAGAGAGAAACTCAGATCCTGCAGTGCCAGGCGTGCCCCCCTGCTTAAGCCAGTACATGTCCAGGCCCGTCTAAAGTTTGGCAGAGAGCATATGGATGATCCAGATGAGGTTTGGTAGAATATCATGTGGTCAGATGAAACCAAAATAGAACTTTTTGGTAAAAACTCAACTGGAGGAAAAAGGATGCTGAGTGGCATCCCAAGGACACCATACCTATTGTGAAGCATGGGGGTTCACACATCATGCTTTGGGGCTGTTTTTCTGCAGAGGGTGCAGGACGAGTGATCCGTGTTAAGGGAAGAATGAACGGGGCCATGTATCATGAGATTTTAAGCCAAAACCTCCTTCCATCAGTGAGAGCATTGAAGATGGAACATGGCTGGGTCTTCCAGCATGACAATGAGTAAAGTAAACTGATCAAGTAAAATGTAGTCATCCAGCAAGTATAAAAACCTGACAGTGTAGTCCCTACGCAGTGCATCTGCTGTCCCTGGTTACTCCTCACCTTCACTGGTGGTCCTTGCTAAATCAGGATCCTAAATAACACCCTAAATTGGACGAAGGACGAAATTAGACAGATGGAATGTACCTGAATTTAACCCGGCAAAATAATACTTAATATACTTTCAAAGACCTGAGTCAGTGCTTGTTAATAAAATAAGAAGTTAGAGGAGTAACTTTTGGTTGAAGCTCAGTGTTCAGTCTGCACGTGCGTTGAGTGATGGTGAGTCAGAGCCGCTGAGCGTCTGCTTCTACCAATTTAACTCCCGTTTCCAGACACATGGGGACAGAACGACTCTGACACAATGGTCCAAGGGTTCAGCGTTACTCTGCTTCTGCTGCTGATCCGCTTCACAGGTAAGAAGGTTCTTCTGTCTGTCTTCCACAGAGCTGCAGGACATGAATCAGATCAGTCTGTGGTTTAAGGTCCAGGACTTAAGTCCAGGATTTCAATCCATGCTGACAGTGGTGGGCTCTTGAGCAATGATTGGACTGTACCTAGTAAGACTGTAGCAGTTGTCAGCTGCTCTAGACAAGTGTCAACTAAATATAAATGTAGGTTTCGACTGCACCGATAGACTTAAGGTCATACATTATGGTGTATAGAAATAGCATGTAATGAAATCATTTTATGTCAGTGCATTTTGTTCGTCTCTAGCTCAAGCGCATAATGATGCCTGGTCTATTCAGGCCCCGGCGGAGGTGCGAGCCATCGAGGGTTATCCCGCAGTGTTGCCCTGCACGTTTACGCACCCCCCTAACACCCCGCACACCTCCATGAACGTAGTGTGGCGTCTAGGCCATGCCCACACGAGCACTGTGCTCTTTCGTTGCACCAGTCTGAACGGCAGCCAGCAGTGCCAGACCGAACCGGACCAGGACCAGCGATATCGCCTGGAAGGAAACCACAGAGAGCATGACCTGTCTCTGCGCATCAGCAGCGCCACCCTGCAGGACAGCGGGAGATACTACTGCCGTGTCGAGCTTATCAACCAACCGCATGCCAACTACGAGAGCAAAGTAGGCACACGGCTCAGGGTGGAAGGTAAGAACTGTTTGAAGTCCATTTAGCAGATCTAAATAATTTGGTGATTTCTGTACATTTAATAGAGCAGATTTCGCATTGGTAATTTTTTTTCAACATATATTCAGCTCCTCCACGTATCCTGAGCGTGTCTATAGGGGGGAGTATGGACACGCATCTCAAAGCCCTGTGCCGAGTTCAGGGCTCTCCCATACCCGACGTCCAGTGGATGGATTTGGATGAGGTTATAGATGGAGATAACAGACCTCCACTCATGCAAGGAGGTCCAGACCAGCACAAAATCACCAGCCAGCTGCTGGACGTCCAACCAGGAGGTCAGTACACCTGCACCGCCTCCAACCCACTCGGCAAAGACCAAGCTACGCTCTTCATCCTGCCAATGAGTCCTGAGAAGAGCACGTGGAAGAGCAACGATCTAACTGTACCGCTAATGCTGGGGGTAGCGTTAGCGGCGAAAGCCCTCCTGTTAGTGGGTCTGGGAGCGTGGATAATTAAAGGTAGCATCAAACCCTGGACTTGATGAGGATGACCGTGCTAATGAGTTATGTAAATAAGACTCTAGTATGTGCTTTTTTTTGGCTACAAATAGTAAAAACATGTATCTGTGATGCATAACAGTGGGCATCATCGGGACTTGTGATGTTTGTCTGAGACTTGCTGTTTTATTTAAAACCTGGGGATTTTTCTCAATGTGTATGCAAATAATCCGCTTCCTCTTTAGTGTGCAGGAGCTTTGCCCTGATTTACTCATGACTCTGACTAATATCATTCTGCCTGTGAGTCTGCTCTATTTGCAATCAATAAAAAAACTGCAGTACATCGGGTTTTCAGATGACACATGCACTTTATTTACTTAATTTATCAGAATAGTATTGCACCGAAGAAACAACAGACAGGAAAGTCAATAAGTGATAGCTCATATTGAAACAGTAATGTCTAATGTTAAAATGTAAGCAAAATATTAACATACGTTATAGAATTCATATCTATGTGTATTTACATTGTTTAAGTCTAACTAGGTTGCTAGAAACACATAAAATTAGTATAAAATAAAATTTCCAAATATTGAACAAAACAGAAAGAGTGCCAATATTATTTTAACTTCTTCATCCAAACTCCAACAGCGCAAGACAACTGAAGTTTCTTCGCAAATTGTTGGTCATTTAACTTATCTTTTACAAGATATATTCAGTATTTCGATTAAGAAATAAGTAAGGAGCACTAATTCTAAATAATCTAACCATAAATGATTTAATATCGTGTCATCATTGTTAGATAAGCATTACTCAGATAAAGTAATATACAGAAAACATATCTCATTTCTTTAGGCAAATAATGTAAGGGATAAATAACGTAAAGGTTTAAAGAAGCAATATTAAACCTCAAAGTTCATTTAGTTTGAGACTGTAACAGTTTTACAGTATTAATAGATAACAAATGTAACATTGGTTTATTAACTCAATTAATTAATCAATCAATCAATCAGTTTAGTAATATCATTATTAATTCATAGCTTTGTCTTTTTTTGCTACAGATAATGAGGAGAATTAAATGTGTAAGAAGGCAGATTTACAAATTAAAAATAAAATGTGAACTTTTTTATAGGGACATTATTTGCAAAAATAGGCTTGATGAAAAGAGAAAGATAAAATAAATAAATGTGTCTGAGAGATTCCATTTAATGCGTGTACTAGACACCCTAATTTAGTAATGTACAATCATCAGCTATGGGCTACAGTAAGTATCGATGTATCTAGTAGTAAGTATATGGGCAACAGTGCAGTATCATTAGTGCTGAGCCACCACAGCTTTTGCAGTTACGTTATTTTAGTTTGATTTCTGAGGCCATTAATTGGTCTGGATTACAGATTAGAAGTAAGATTAGTATTCCAATTTGTTTATAGTACTTTGTGCTGAAGAATGCTTGACGAACCCTTGAGTGTTTGTTCTTTTGTTTGTTTGTTTAAGGGAGCATCAGTAGCTATTCAGGTCAGGCACATTCATACTGGGCCAATTCAATGAACCTAATGCACGTCTTTGGAATGCGGGAGGAAACCGGAACCCTTGAGTTTAGATTCACACAAAGGCACATCATGATTTAGCCATCGATGGTTGCCGGGTTAGTGGATGAACTTCCACCACTGGAGGACGTTGGCCAGGCCTGTGAATCAGTGTACTCGAACGTTACGGATGTGAGTGTGGAGATATAAATGGGTGATAGGTAGCAAAGGGGCTTGATGGCAGAGCAGCAGCGGGTGCTGGTCCACGTGAAGTTCTGCGTCATGGAGGCGCACATGCCGTTCACCATCTTGTTCGGATGCCCCTCTGCCCAGTTGGAGAAGTCAAAGTCGGCGTTGTTCTGCCAGTACCAGGAGCTGGAGGCCAGGCTACGGCGCAGACCGATCCAGACCTCGCTTTGCAGGCCAGTTTTGAGGAGCTCCGCCTTCATCTTGTCCTGAGTAACGTTGACGATGGGGCTCATCAACTTCATGCCTTTGTTCATGCAGTGGACGCGAGACTTCACCCAATCCATGGTTTCATTACCCACCTCGAAGCTTGAGTCCGTCAATGCGCAGCCGTTGTAATCTATGGGGAAACGAAGAAGTCAGTGTGACTTGTCGATCTGGAATCCTGATTAGTTAAGTTGTATATACGTACATTTTTATTTAATGGTTAAGAGATCTAAACAGAGCTTTGAAAGGAAGCCCATTACCTGGTTCTTCACTTAAAGTGATGGCCGCGCTTCCGTATATCAAGCCCAACGGAGACTTATTGAAGACATACACGGCGATTTCCGATATCGGGTGCCAGATGACGTGCGTCTTGTAAGCCTCAATGTTTGCCAATGCCCAGGAGTAGCCCGAATCAACCATAGGATTCCAGACCAGGTTGGGGAAAGCAGCGGTGTCCATTTTGACCTGGTCTTTCACAGTGGTATTTGCTATGATCAGCACCAGAGTACTGACCCAGGACGTGGAGTGAACCAGAAAGCAGCCGGCAAACATGGAGTTGGGAAGGAGGTCGAGCATGAAGCCGGGCCGAACGAGCCTGAGGGAACCCGGAACTGTGAGTGTGACCACTGAGGCACTTTTGCTCGGGTAAAAAGGGAGCAGGCTAGTGGAGCCGGGGGTCACCGTGGTTTTGGTCTCACTGCCTAGCTTGACGTCGACGCTGTCCATGGACGTGACAAAAAGGCGTGTGAAGGTAGTGTTCACGAACGGAGGGATGATAAAGTCTTTGCCCTGTAAGGAGGAAGGTCGGATCTGGTGCATGATCATGTTGCACCGGCAGTTCATGGTGTCCACGCATGGATGAGTCAGGATCACAGCCATCCTCTGGGTCCCTGTGACCGTCATCCCACCACTGAGGTTCTGCAGCTGGACCATCATGTTGGGCTTGAGGTCGTACGACCCTTCGCTGCCTTGACCTGACACTGTGACGGTGTTGGTCTGATTGTCTGCGTTGATCACGATCAGTCGGAAGTTGAAATCAATCTCCGAGCTGGACGTGTTGGACCATTGGTAGGTGTTCAGAAGCAGAGCCAACTCGGAGTAATTGGGCAATGGGATCTGATAGCTTATGTCCAGGACGGCTACAGGCAGCACCACGTTGGTCTGAACGCTGTCTCCTCGCTTGGTGATGGATAACACAGTGATGTTTTTGCTGCTGGTGATCCTGATCACATTTGACGACACACCCATTTGACTCTCCTCCAAGTTCCCCATCCTCACAACCTTCGTTTGTCCACTCTCCAGGGTCAGCTGTAGTACCATTAAGGTACCGTTGGGGATGATCCTGATGCTAGTGCCATTCTCGAGGGCGGTGATTTTGAGGCTGAGAGATAGTTCCGCCGGGTAATAGTAAGCGACGTTCTCCGGGAAGGCCGTGACAAAGTCCGTACCGTACTGCACTGCATGGCCTAGTAAAATAATAATAATAATAATAATAATAGTAAAATAGCAATTATCAATTTTATATATATATATATATGTATATATATATATATATATATTCACAAATAATAATAGTAATAATAATTTAAATACGTATAATATTTTCAAAAAGAACTATAGCAATAATAATGACAATAGTCACTATTATTATCATTATTCTTAAGCTGACTTGACTCATTCTATTTTTTTATCTTTGCGGTTCTATTTTATTTAGTTCGTAGTTTATGTTGTTGGTTTTAGAGCAGGAATCCCCTATATAAAACCCTTTATAAACTCCCCTCATCCCATGTTTATTCTTGACTTAAATATTTTTTCAGTGTCATATTTGATAATATTTATTAAACATTTATTAATGCCAAGCACAACAAACCAGGGAGGTTCAAATAAAAAAAAGCTTCTTACCTAGGTCAAACAGTGACATCAGAAGTATGATGGGTAGCATGATTAGGCAGGAGGACCGAGCTCCTGACTCGTTAAGCTCTGACTCTGATCACAATTCAGCTGCAGAAAAGAGACAAAGTTACAGACTCTCAGCTCTAAGAGGTTTTATGCAAAGATGTGGGCAGCTCTAGTCAAATAACAGGGTTTGTTTATCTGTAAGGGACTGGCTGACCTGTGGCATTTCTACAACACTTAGTCTGTACAGCTTGAGAAAATTTGCTGTGACTGAACATTTGGACAGCGTTTGGAGTAAAGTCTCAGGGTTTAACTGACTTGTTCAATTAATAAATTGCATCATGTGACTTCAGCTGTCCAAAATTAGCATTTTCATGTCATTTTTTATGTTGTTTTACATTTTGAGCAACAATCTGAGATGCTTAAGTGGGGAAGAGCGTACGGAAACGTTACATAACAAAACATGGCAACATTTCAGGAAAGAAACCTGAAATCTTCCAGATAAGCCATAGTGGTGTATTACTGAAAATACAAATGTTAGAATTTTATTGTTAGTCTTTATAACACTGTAATAACGTAATGATCAGATGTAATGTACTTTCTGTCTTACAATTAGTTTAGAGAATGAGAACAACAATGAATGCTGAGCAAAAACAGCAATTTGTTAAATATATTAACTATGGTGATATGTAAATAGAATGCAAAATGCATAGAGAAAGAAAACATTTAGCTGTTAAACTGGTTTAATACTCTTCTTTTCTAAGACTCTTCTATTCTTAACCCATAATGAAGCTGATTTGTAAATCTGGTCCTGGTTTACATTTCCTTCATGCCTGATGTGCATCCTTCATTTATCCCTTAGTTTTAAATGAATAATCTGAAATTAATCCAAACCAATAAAGAGGTCATGTAAATGTGGTTCTGTATGAAACTGTAGGAAATGTAAGGGGGCTTCATTTTGTTTTTTTGTTTTTTTGTTTTTTTTTACATTTGTGTCTAATATCCTCTCTGCTAAAATGCTATGGACCAGCTAAACGCCCAGACCAGCACCAGACCAGTATAATCCAACTCGGACCAACATGAAACCCATATGGTGGTGCTGGTTTATTTCAGCAAGTAAATCATCAGTCTATACGTCCTTCTTCTGGTGTAATGGTGTGACCCACAGTACTAATAAAAAAATTCAAACCAACAAATATCCACAGTACTGGATTAGAAACGGTGCAACAGCTTTGAAGGCAAATCCAGGGAATTATCAGCAAATTTAGAACAGAATCAATTCGTTAAGCCAAATATTTATTTAATTGGAATTTTAAAAGATAGGAATCCATGCCAAGCAGTAATAAGATAATTCAGTCTTAAAAAAAATATATCATAAGCGTGGATTTATGTTATATATAAGAATTATTATTATTATTATGATCATTATCGATATTAATAATAATAAGTGTCATGAATTTTTGGTATTACTGTAAAGGATTTGATAACACAAAAGCTTTTAATATAAGTGTACACACCCTGATAATAGATTTTAAACAGTTACCCAAATTTGTATATTATATAAAGTTTAGGTGATGATGTCACAAAGTGCGTCACTTAATTTTCGAAGGCTTAAAATCATCGTGTTGATGAGTTACCTCCGCTGTAATTCCATGAACTGATCAAAGATATATATATATATATATATATATATATATATATATATATATATATATATATATATATATGACATTAATGATACCGCATATTAAACAACATCAATAAAAATAACTTCAGTTTATGCACAAATCCTCAAACCCAGTTCGGACTCAAACAGGAATTATATTCATCATCATCATGTCATTTTTTGATTGATGATTTTTAATCTAAATCAAACCAAACGTTGTGGAAAAAACTTCTGGATTCCTTTTCGTAGATAAATTCAGCTTTTAAAAGAATAAAAGATAAAAATAGAAGTTCTGACCTGCTGGAGCAGCCACAACACGTCCTGATCCCTCAGACTGAGGCAATGTACTCTGATTTTTTTGCCTACAGCTCGCTCACTCACACACACACACACACACACACACACATTTGACATTCAAACTTTTAAGAGTTTTGCATGAAAAGTGAAAAGCTGCGCACAGAAAAATAGACTCAAGGGCAAACTTGTTTTTTTATTGTATCCCATCACTTTCTGTAATAAAGCACATAAAAGGAACACAAATAGGCCTTAACAAATAAAACCCATATCCTAGAATTTACTCTTAAACTGTACTAATTAAGCTACACATATGGATTTTTTTTTATTAAAGGTTTAAAATGACTTTTATACACTTAAGCTATAGGTATTTGCCTGTATATTATTATTAGAAATGGAAAAGTATTAATTAAATCTTATTTATTGTTCATTTATTAAGCAGTAATTTAGGGGTCAGGCACAGCGTACTGGAAATGAAGGACTTCTGTTCTTAAGTTAACTCTTGTGCTACAGAAAATCTTTGATTAAATCCCAGTTTCAATGATAACCCAACCTCAGAGAAAGCCTAAACCTATTGAATGCATCAGTTATAAAACTGGAGCAGAAAAAGGGCAAAAGATCTTTTCAGATGAGCCACCTGTGCCTTTTCTTGTACCCAGCGTTACCACCATGGCACACTCTTAAACAGGGGGCTCACTAAGGGTTCCTTGGGTAGATATTAGTTTTTGGGTAGATGTGATTACTTGAAGAACTCCCCGAAAGTGTTCCTTGGTGCCATTGTAGGGTGGCACGGGGTTAAGATCAGGAGGGGTCATTCGATCATTAGAGCTGAACTTCTGTTCTCTTTGGCATTCCACAACAGTCCCCACGACCCTTACAGAACTCAGACAGAAGCTAAAATGCCCAGTTCTTTATTAAACATCACACGTTTAAAGCTAAACTAAACTCCACAGCCTGATCTTTTACATACACGGCGCACTGATTTGCCATCCAAAGCTCCAGGTGACGTGGCAGGCGCACACTTCCAGAAAGGGTGTGTTAACGAAGACGTCAAAAAACAAAACACACCCGGCCTGTGCGTGCTGAGACTTCTCCCAAAATGAGATCCAAGATTTTGTGACGTCGGTTTTAGTCGAGCTTTAGGACATCTTAACGTCCCTTTGAGCGTTTGAAATCAAATCCAGTTTCCACTACACATTTTGCCTTGCGACATTATACATTAATTTAAAAAATGATAAACTAGGGTATCAGGGTTGTTAAAGTGATCGTTCCATCTGATTTAACACTTTGTAGCTCCAACTGTTTCTTTAATGACAGCATCAGGGTGTTTGGATTTGTCTCTTCCAGCTTTGTTCTGGGATGGTCGAACGTTTTCTCCTCAGGGCTTTCCCTTTCCTGACCTTAAGCCACTGCGTTCTGTCGTGCTGAAAGTTAAACCATCTAACAGACGGTGGTAGGTTTTTCTCAAGAAATCAGCTGTACTTGGCATCATCCATTTCCCATAGCCCAGGCTCTGCTGAATTAAAACAAACCCACAGCATGATGCTACCACCACCATGCTTCACCTGAGACATGGTTTATTTCGGGTGGTTTGTTCTCGGTATCATCTGATCATAAAACGTTTCACCATGCGGCATCAGCAGCACAAACAAAACTCAGCATGGCACTTTTTCAGCTTTCTTTCTTTCTTTCCTTCTTTCCGCCCTGCCATACAGACAGCTTTGTGTAAAGCTCGTCCTTCAAAGTTGTCACCGGATTCAATATCCTCATAACGCTCTGAGAGACACCTCTGAAATCTTTTTATATGTTCTCCTAACTTGTTCCTTTCCACACCACTTTTTTTTTTTTAACAGGGGTGAATTCTTTTGTGTTCCACAATCTGCAGATCAAAAATGAGAGAAGCTGATATTAGCGTACATTTCCGTTCTTTTCCAAACCTTGTTGTTGTCAAAAATATAATTAAACAGGGAACTGGAACTAATTAGTCGAAAGTGTGACTTCGGATTTGCAGTGCATTGCGGTTGTGTTCAATTCATATCCACCAGATGGCGCTCTTATACGAAAAACGAACACAGCGCCACCTAACGGATTTCAGAAAATAGTGTCCTGTAATGTCAATCCTGATAACCAAGACAAATCGCTTTATTTTATGTTTCCCAAGCTTTCTTTTCAATTCCGTCATCACTTGAGTCTTCATTTAATTTCAGACATAAATGTACTTTAACACACGATAGTGTATCAATGAGCAATATTTTCATACTGAAATAATAATAATGACACTATGGTATCCTCTCAATAAACCTTATCACCTTATCGAACACAAATATTTAACTCTTAGATGTCCAACATCACGCCCGAAGAAGTCACAAATAAATGACGTCTATTTGCAAACTGGTGACTCCAGAAACGAGTCCCTCTGGCCTTGGACACTACCATTTGTGTCTGTAGAGCGCCCCGCCCGAGCAGAGGCTCTCTCAACCAGGGTGACTTCAAGTTTAAGCATGTCTGATCAATCATAAATCTGTCCTCACTGGCTTCCTCTGGCCGGTCCCGGAGCTTTCCGTTCACGTGGCGTTTGTTTGCGTGGTCCTTTACCTCGTCCTCCTCCTCCTCCTCGTCCTCCACTCTTCCTCTTCTGACTCTCTCTCTCCTCCTTGGCCGCCTGCACCCACAGGGCATCGAAGTTTCCGGGCGCTTGGTACCCGGGCTCGCTCCGGTCCAGCTCGTCCCTGGACAGCAGGACCCAGGCAGTGGGGACGTTCCTGCTGACTGTGATGCTGTCGAGGCCGGCGCTCGGTTCCAGAGGCTCCCACGTCTCCTGCGTGGTACTAAAGGAGACCTTCGTGCACTGGTGCAGCCCCGGGAGGCGCCGCTTCATGATCTCCACGCACGTGATCGCCTTGCAGACGCTCGGCCCGATGCCGGTGAAGACGATCTGACGACACTGGCTCGCACACGGTTCCGGTTCCCTACAGCCTTCTGGTGTTTTCTCGGATCTGGCCTCCATGCGGCCCAAAGCGAACTTCATAAGGTTCCGGATTTTGCTCCCGTCGCGAACGCGGACGACAGCGGTGCCCTCCGGGAGGTCCGAGAACGGGCACGGACACGGCTGCTCCACGACACCCGCTTTCCTGTAGTTCTCCATCACAGCTGCAAAGAAAATAAATATTTGTAATATAATAACAAAAAAGCCTCCTGTTTTACCCCCGCTTATCCACGTCAGGGTCCGGAGTCTATCCCTATCCCCCATATTTACAAATTAAATATTCATAAATATGGCGTACACAATTAATGAGAGCACATTCTGCAAAAAGAAAGAAAAAGAAAGGACAAAATATGTCGTGTTTCGAACGCTATTTTGTTGATCAACTAATAAAACTCCTGTTTATACTTAAATAATTTAAAAAGCAAACAGTTTGTATTAAACCATGGCAAACATTTATTTAGCTAGTTAATAAGACAACAGAAAATCATTTTGGTATGAATACTACATTTGTTTGAAACCCTAGACCGCAATCTTTCCTAAACGTTTTGTGAGGTCTTTTATTATTAAAAGCACGCCGCTGCTCGTAAGGACTTTTAAATACGTTTTACACATACAAAACTTGTCAGATTATTAACATTATTTCAAATTATTATTGTTATTATTTTAATATTATTTTTAATAAGAAGTTTTACCTCACACAGACAGACTCCGGATGAACTTCGGCTTAAACAACGTTAGCCTGTCAGCTGCAGCGAAAATAATTCGGTTCAGCAGCATGAAACCGCGTCCCTCCAGAGCAGCGAGAACAGGGGTCTGTTTATAAAGGAAATGTTTTATCTCCTGCATGAATCGGTCCTGTTCTAAACAGCCAGTTCACAAGCGATAAACTCCGATAACACCGAGCGCCATGACACAGCAACCATGTGCCGTCTCTTCTCCGAGCAGCCTTCAAGTGCTGCCGGATTTCAGTCGACTGCAGACTGACGAGCGAATTATGTACTGTGTTTTTCTTATGTATTTATAGTCTAAAAAATACTTTAAAATCTATATTTCCGTGATTGTGACTACTATGTTTTAATCTTACCAAAGTTTTAAAGTTTCACATAATTTCAAGAAACGTTCGTCGACACGAACTTGAACGCTGCATTACCCAACACTGGCGAAAACGTTTTTGGTAAAATACAGAACAGCCACTAATAAATATATCTTCAATTTTACCGCAGCAGCAGCTATATGGGACAAACCAGACATGGAAACTAGAGCTTCCCTATAATTTCGATAGACTGAAACAGGAAATAAAGCGACAGAGTTGAGGTAGAGACTCCAGTGTGTCATAACCCGGCTGTGTCCCAAATCACACTATTATTCTATCGATAGCTGATCAGAGTTGCGCCCTTTGTTCCCACCTTTATGTCACTCTTATCCTTAGTGAGGTTGAAGTCTGATTTGGAGTCGTGAGAGGCACAGTTTGGGACTCTGCCTCAGGTTTGGGTGGATCATGTGAAGTCGTAAATAAACACAAGAAGCGCTTACAATAACAGAAGTACCAGGCAAGTTTGTATTTCTATTAGTGCTGATCGTTATTGATCGTTATTATCATTGGAACTACAAATTAAGAATGTTTTGCATTGGTGTTATCTTTATGTTGCATGTATAAAATAATGCAGTGAAACATTACACCTGTTTAATTGATTTCTCTCTATCTGTGTCATGTCGTCGTGACGTTGAGACTTTATTAACATGTATAGAAAACTCAAATGGCATCTAATAGCATGTAGTACTTTTTATAGCTTCATGGATGTTGCTTTATGTCAAGCAATCGCTGGTTTCTAAAGAAAAACAAAAACCATAAGTTAAATACTAAAACTCTGCATTAAACAATAGTGGATTGTCTGGAAATGCAGCCAAACTTTTGCACATGGCCAATTTAATGCATCGTATCCAAAGCATTGAGCCAGCAAATTTCAAAGCTTTATTGTCATATGTACAGTAGGAAACGTGTTTCCCTGTACAATGAAATTCTTATTTTGCTGTCCACACATGATGCAACAAGGTACAAATAGATAATAATAAATAAAGTCAAAATAAAGAAATAAAAGTTCTGGTATTAAAAAAAACACCCTGAATATAAGTTATTTACATTGTGCAAGAAAAGAGCAGATATATTACAATTAGTTATTAATTGACGTACGTACAGTGTGCAAAGAGCAGATATATTGCAATCAGACAGTAATGTTACATGTGCAAGGTGAAAGACAGTAGTGTAAACATACATGCAGCTGTATGTAGACCTGTAAACAGTCATATGTGGTATAATTAAAGTGTTGTGTGCAAGTGTGACAGTGTCTATGAATAATCAGCTCAGCTGTTTAAGAGTCTGATAGCTGTGGGAAAGAAAGATCTTTAGTCTAGTTGTCCTGCATTTCACACTTCTGTATCTCCGGCCTGAGGGTAGAAGTGTGAATAGTCCATGTTGGGGGTGGGTGGGGTCTTTGATGATGGACGCAGCTCTCCTGTGGACTCTGTGGTGGTAGATGCTCTGGTGAGAGGGTTGTGCCGTCCTGGTGATTTTCGTAGCAGTCTTTATCACTCTCTCCAGGCATTTGCGATCCTTCACAGTAGAACTGCCGTACCACACGGTGATGCAATTGGTCAGAATGGACTCAATGATGCAGCGGTAGAAGTTGCTGAGTATTTTGGGTGACATGCCAAATTTCCTTAGCCTCCTCAAGAAATACAGCCGCTGCTGAGCCCTTTTTAACACCTGTGTGGTGTTTAGTGTCCAAGTGAGGTCATCGCTGATGTGGACCCCTAGGTATTTAAAACTGTTCACCCTCTCCACCTCAAGGTCCCGGATAAACAGTGGCTGATGAGGTCTCCTCTCCCTCCTCATGTCCACTATCATCTCCTTGATCTTGTCTATGTTGAGTGTAAGGTTATTGTCCACGCACCAGGTAACCAGACTGTTCACCTCACTCCTGTAGGCTGCCTCCTCTCCTCCAGTGATACGACCTATCACAGCAGTGTCGTCAGCAAATTTCAGGATGATGTTGTCTGGGTGGAAGGCAACACAGTCGTGGGCAAACAGGGTGTAGAGGATAGGGCTGAGGACACAGCCCTGTGGGGTACCAATATTGGTGATTATGCTGGCTGAAGTCCTGTTTCCAATCCTAACAGGCTGAGGCCTGCCAGTCAGGAAGTTTAAAAGCCAGTCACAGATGGTGGGGTGTAGTCCAAGAGATGACAGTTTATGTGTAAGTTTGTGAGGTATGACCGTGTTAAAGGTGGAACTGTAGTCAATAAAGAGTATCCTGACATAGGAGTCTTTATGTTCCAGGTGTGAGAGGGAGACATGAAGGGCTGCGGCGATGGCATCTGAGGTAGACCTGTTGGCCCTGTATGCATATTGTAGGGGGTCTGTAGTGCCTGGTATATTGCTCTGAATGTGGGCCAGCACCACTCTCTCGAAGCACTTCATAATGATTGGAGTGAGTGCTACTGGTGTGTAGTCATTCAGACAAGATGGGGGGTTCTTCTTGGGGAGAGGGACGATGGTGGTGGTCTTGTAGCAGGTGGGAACTGTGCATCGTCTGAGGGAAAGGTTGAAGATAGAAGTAAAAACATCAACCAGCTCGTTAGCACATGCTCTGAGGGCCCGTCCAGGAATGTTGTCAGGTCCTGCAGCTTTGCGAGGGCTGATCCTCTTCAGGGCTTTGTGTACCTGGGCTGGTGAGACAACTGGTGGGGGGGAGGAGGGTTGCGTAATGGAGGTGTGTGTATTCTCTGTGGGGCTAGTGGGAATCGACGTCTCAAAACGGGTGTAGAATGAATTGAGGTCGTCTGGAAGGCTTTTTGAGGCGCTTAAGGTGTTGTTGGGCCTGGACCTATAATCTGTAATCTGTTCAGACATTGCCACATATGCCTGGGGTCAGTAGTGGAGTAAAATCCCTCTGTTTTCTCTCTATAACTGTCTCTTGGCTGATCGTATGGCCTCTTCAGTCTGTACTGTGCAACTTTGAGCTCAGTCTCATCACCAGATCTAAATGCAATAGAGCGTGCTCGTAGGCATTTGCAGTACCTCACCATTTATCCAGGGCTTCTGGTTGGGGAATTTCCTGACTTTTATGGTGGGCACGATGTTCTCAATGCAAGTGCCAATGTACCCAGTCACATACTCAGCATAGTTATCTATGTTCACAGAAGAGTCTTCCATAGTGGCTGCCTCTCTAAACACATCCCAGTCTGTTATGGCAAAACAGTCCTGTAGAGTGCTCTCAGCCTCTGATGTCCATATCTGAACCTGTCTGCTAACAGGGTTTGATTGTTTGAGTCTTTGTCTATAGGCCAGGTATAGGAACAAAGAGATGTGATCTGATTCTCCAAATGGGGGTCGGGATGCAGCCCTAAATCCACCACGTATGTTGCTGTAAACGTGGTCTAAGATGTTCTTGCCACGGGTGGGAATTTTCACATGCTGGTGGTATTCAGTTAATACAGTCCGTAGATTGCACTGGTTAAAAAGCAGCAGTCTGAGACCCGGGTTCGAGTCTTACTCGACAACTTGCACTACATTACACTACAACTTAAAAAGCAGTGTAGTGGTGCTGTGGCATGACCAGTATAAACCAGTTTGGATCCCAAAACTATATAAACTTTGCATTTTTTTTCTTAGTAATCCCTTCCACCATGGGTGTGCAGGGCCTCCACAGCTTCTTCGAGAGCGGCGGCGATTTCCTGAAGCTGCGCTTGTTCCGAGAGAGCAAGCTGGTCATCGACGGGTCCAGCCTGCTCTTCTGCATCTACTTCAGGTCCCACGTGGACCAGGCACACGGCGGAGATTATAATGCCTTTGAGAAATTGGTCACAACCTTTTTCAAACATCTGGGCGTCTGCCACATCGACCCCTATGTGGTGATGGACGGCGGGGACGACCCCAGCGGCAAGAAGTTCAAGACCCTGAAGATGAGATATCAGGACAGGATAAAGAGGGCCAACGCTTTGTCCAGGTCCCGGTCCGGGGAAGTGCTCCCGATTCAAACCCAAAACGTGTTCAAGCAGATCCTGAGGAAGCTTGGCGTCCCGTTCATTCAGTGTCTCACCGAGGCCGATTGGGAAGTGGCCGCTCTGGCCAACGAATGGAACTGTCCCGTTCTGTCTGACGACAGCGATTTCTACATTTTCGGTAATAAGGGCGGGTTCCTGCCGATCAGCCATTTCCAGTGGAGGAAACTAAACACGCTCAGAGGCACAACCAAACACTTCATCAGGGCCAAATGGTTTGGATTTAAGAACCTCTGTGCTGCTTATAACAACCTGAACAAGGCTCTGCTCCCTTTATTCGCCACCATTTTAGGTAACGACTACACCAAGCTGGATAAGGGGAGGTTCCCGAGCTGGACCAAGTTCTCATCTAAACCGGGAGCAATATCCAAAGTTGACGGCTTGCTCGTCTGGTTGTCACGTTACCCAGGTCCGAGAGAGGCCATTGCCGCCCTTCTGAGCCTGATGGGCCAGACCTCGGGGTCAGCCGCCACTCAAAGAGTGTTAAATGCAGCAATGTTGGAGTACTGGCTCAGACCCAGCGCAGTTCTTTCTCAGAGGAGAACCTCAGAGCAGACCTCCAGGTCCCTTAGAGGACCTCCCGGACTGGACCCTGAAACCTCTCGCAGAAGGCAGGCTGGGCTCCACGGTGATTGAAGTTCTGACGATGCAGAGGGTCATTTTGAAGACCCAGGTGGAGGATTTCCAGCTGGCCAGCAGCTCTGAGACGTCCAGGATCATACGGCAGGTGACGTACGGATTACTGCTCTGTACCAAGACGACGGGAGCCGGGGCACATGGGCCGCCTCCGACCGAGGTGCAGGAGTATGATCGTCAAGAGCTGAAGATGATCTGCAACAAGGTTCCAGCTGTTCTGCCCAGACGTGTCGTCACGCACATGTACCTGGAGACGCTGTGGGAGGCAAGAGCTTGTTTTAGTTTGGTTCTGGTTTACGTGAACCTTTCACGTCATGCTGTTTTCCGTTCCAGGCGCCGCGGCACTTGCAGCTGCAGGTCCTGTTGGACACCCTGTGCGTATCCGGTGGTCCCGACTCACGTCGTGTTCCTGAGAACCTGCAGCTGGCCGTGTACGTCACAAGTTTCTGGCTGAAACACGCACAACCCGAGCCCACAGCGAACACATTCTGGGCTTTGCTGATCGATCTGGTATACGGAGAACTGTGCAGGGCGCATCAGGAGAACAAAGGTACGAGAAATGAGTGGGTAAATTTGTTACGGACTGAAGAAAGGTGTAGAGCGAAGATACGAGCTGTTATTATCAGTTATTCTGATACTGATATATAACTGACTTATATATGAAGCAAAATGAATAGAGTTAAGTCTGTAGATGTGAAACCAAACTTACCCAGAGCTAGAGACAAGAGTCAAACCTGACTGCGACCAAAAGTAAAATACTAATTTAGTGCTGCAAGACTGAATGTACTTTCAGTCTAGAATTAAAGCTGGTCATATCATTAAAGCTGGAACTAGAGAGCCTGGTTCAAACCCAGAACTCATTTTATCCATCACGTTTGCACTTTATTTCCTATCCTCAATTAAACATAACTTTTTTTCTAAACTTTTTTTTTTTGTGGCAGAGGCAGCCCAGTTGATTATGAGTCTAAAAACTCTGCAGTCTCGTAAAGGCAAGAGAAAGATTTTGGATCTGGAATTAGCTCACGCTTACAGCCAGTGGCAGAGGTGCCTGAAGGACGGCTACGGCCTGAGCCAACTCCTGGATCATCCGGTGCCAGAACCCGAGCTGGAATGGTACGCTGACTTCCTGATCTAATGGTTAAACAGTTGTAAAGCTGTTCGTAATATCTCAAAAAAAGGGACAGAACCAAGAATTAGAGCCTCAGTCTACTAAAACTGGCCTGTGGGCCTGTGGTGGCCTAGTGGATAAGGTACTGGACTCTGGACCAGAAGGTCCAGGGTTCAAATCCCACATCTGCCAAGCTGCCACTGTTGGGTCCTTGAGCAAGGCTCTTATCCCACAGTTGCGTGGATTGTAAGACTGTACCCATTGTAAGTCGCTCTGGATAAGGGCGTCTGCTAAATGCTGTAAATGTAAATGTAAAACTGAAAGCACCATAAAGAAAAAAAGGTCCAAAAGGACTGGAACGGATCAAAAATCCCAACCTGAAGATCTTCTATTAAGATAAGGATCTGTCTTCAAGGTTCTGGCTTTTTGTTAGTCCCAGTCATTAGGACTCTAAGAGTTACTGGTCCTTAGATGATTTACAGACTGGGACTAAACAAAAAGCCCAAGATGAGCCAGTCAGTGCTAAAGGGTTGGGCTCCTCAACAATCAGGGACCAGCTTCACAAAAGTGTGTTAAGAAAGAAAATCATCTGAAATGTGTGTTTTTCTTCCCTTCATTCTTAGGAAATATGTTATTCTTCCAATAACTCAATAAGAATTATGTTTTTTCTTAACTCCCATCCAAGAACAATGGTTTTCATCTTAGAAGCTCTAAAATGCAACCTAAGAAAACAACAATGATTTTTTGAAGAAGTTTGTGTCAAGAATTGAATTCAAGAATGTTCTTATGAGCTTTAGTGTTTGCCAGAAGTTTCTTCTTAAGAAGGCTTTCATGAATCTGCCTTCAGAGCCCAAAAACTGGGACTGGGATGACCTGAAATCCAAAGTTGGTTGGTTCCAGTCTTTAGGAGTCTACGTTACCAGTGTTTACAATCCATAAAGACTGGAACTAACCAAAACCCAGAGTAATAAAGACCAAAATATGAGCACTACAGTCCAGCTTACCAAGAGCAACAAGTTTTGCCCTAAAGACTTGTACTAATTTGGGAGCTGTACAGACTGGGACGACCCCAGAGCTCAGTAAGTCCAGTCTAGAGCTTTGACTCTTGCTTAGTTCCAGTCTTTAGGTCTAAAGCAGTCCCAGATCAGGACTAACAAAAAGCCAGAACCTTAAAGACTTGCTGTACCCAAGATTCATCGCTATGAGTCTTAAATCAGACTCAGGTCTGAAGAGTTACACAGCCATGAGATCTTAAAGACCTTTTTTAAGAGCTTTGTTAATCAGTAAGTCCTAGTCTTGACAACAGTTTGTGCCCCTTTCAGATGATGATCCAAGTCTTTATCCTCTAACTCTCCGATGTTTGCAGTCTTTAAGACTCCAAGACCTAAAGACTGGTCCTAAGCATTATTCAGATCTTTAATAACTCAGATTTGAGCATGAATTCTTTATCTCAGCCCAAACCCAGCTCACCCAGGCTCGGCCTCAGGGTACGAGCTGGCGGTCATGTGATCAAGGTGTCAGTCAGTAACATTATAAGGAGTCAGACCTCAAGGAGCCAACCCCAAAAACGAATCAAATTCAAACGGAGAAAAATGAGAGACAGAGACGGGCACAGACCTAGGCAAAACTGACAGTACCAGAACTTGAGAATGTCATCGACCATTGGCACAGGCGGAATATGAAACGAAGATCCCGGTCTCACCTAGTCTGTGGTCCCAGAGATCCCTCAGGTTTAATGGGCGGGGTCTCTGAACTTAATTCTTCTGTTTTCTTGTTCAGGTTGTTCTGGGGCACTTTGGTTCACGGTGCAGCTCACCACCTCCGCGCGGGCACCAATCCCGAGTCGTTCCTCGCTGGAGCCCCTGTCGCCATCGAGCTCTACAAGCAGCTGAGGGCCGCAGTGGAGGAGGACCTGGACCAGGACCTCATTCTGAGGATGAGGTCCAGGTCCGGACCGAGCGAGCTCCAGGCGAGGCAGAAACCCGTGGATGAACTGAGCAAAAAGTTACAGGGTCTGCTGGCTGAAGACGACGAGTCGGAAACGGACGAAGATCAGACTGAGAAGAAGAACGATGCCGTGTGCGAGGAGGCCTGCAGCGTCCGGACGAGACACAAAAAAAAGAAAAGAGATCGCGACACGGACAAGATAAGGAAGTCTGAACGTGTGAGCTGGCAGTGATCGAAAAAAAAATAAAAAAAAGGAATAAATAAAAGAAAGTGGATCCTGGATGACAACAATACAACGAAGTCGATCACGAATAAGTCTTAAATTACAAACCACGATCATGAGATTTAATCTGCCTTCTCTTTCATGTTTAGGTTTTAAGAAAAGCGTAAAGTTTGTACGAATATTTACTGACCGTTTGCTTTTAAAGCTCCGTTTTTTTGATGCAATAATGTGAATTCCAGTGTCTTACCGCCAGGTGGCGGAGACACTCAGTACGTGAGTTTGCGACATCTGCTGGTGGAACGTTGGAATTGCATTGGAATTACAAATGATTTCAGACAAAGCACTTTGAGATTTTAGGTTTGTATTTTTAATAAGTCTGTGGATACTGCGTTAAGAGGATGCACACATTTTAAATAAATCTTGGATTGTCAGATGTGTCCAGTTTTTCTTTTGTATAAATTTTGCTAAAATACTTCGAAATAATTCAGACGATTTTTAAAAGTCAGTAATATCAAAATTTCACTCGCACCCTCGGACGGACGGACAGACAGGCACACACACACACACACACACACACACACACACACACACACACACACAGGGTTCTGTTAAAGACTTGTAGAAACTTTAATGTACAATCTGGTGCTTAAAGCCTTTGAACAGATCAATAACTTCACCTGTGCAACACAAAATAAATTAAATACAATCCTTAAAAAAAATTGAATCACCCCTCAATCCATTCATCTCCAGAGCAAATAAACAAAACGTAGTACACAAACGCACAAAAACCAGTTTGTGATCTTCAGTGATCGGTGAGAGGAGAAACGACGTGGCGGAAGAGGAGAACCGGTTTGTGGTACGAAGTAACGACAGCGTAAATATTCAGTGTTTGGTTCCTCAATATGAAGAAAGGCATGTGAGCTGGAGGTGAGGGCACACGCGGGCATGACCTGGGCATCGAGCGGGCATGTGCCAATAATTTCCTCCGCACCAAACTGGCACTGATGGGTGCAGAGTTACGGTTCTGACCTAAGAGACCCATCCCAGGACGGGGCACACGCACAGGAACACTTTAGAGATGCCAGTTGACCTAACGCATGTCTTTGGAGTCACACAGACATGGGGAGAACATGCAAACTCCACACAGGCAGCAGACGGGCCGGGACTCGAACCCGGACGTGAGGTGACAGCGCAGATCGCCGTGCCGCCTAGAAATGATTTAATACGTGAAATTTGACTCTTCGGATTTGCAATCAGTTCCAATTTTGTAAACAAAGGTAATAAAAGACGTAAACTGATCAGCACCCGGAACAACGACGGGAACCAGAACTGGTACTGAAGGCAGAACAAGAACCAGTGCCGGACCTGTAAGCAGAACCAGAACAGGAACTGCCTATAATAACGTAGGTTTTCAGGCTGGTGGCGCTGTGACGCTGCTGGAAGTCGATCTGTTTAAAACACCCAATCACGCGCTTCATATCCGCTTCTCCCGCTGTTAGCAGTTCATTCACTCACATCCATTCACAGGTTCACCGACTCGGGTTAGTTCTCTCCTTCTTGGTCAATTATTCGTTCATAAACCCAGGGACTCATTAATACTCCTTTATACTCGCACCTCACCGATAGTCACTCGTAACCCCGACTCACTCGTTCACTCAACCGCCGCTCAGGATGGGGGGCAGAACTCGTTCCCTCGCTCCTGTTCCTACCTTCTGGGCTCGAGTCGGCCCCCATCCCGGCACGGTGCGCCCCGGCGGCTCGTATACGGCCTCGGTGGGCTGTCGGTTTATTTTGGGGACTGGTTTGTGGGGACAAGGAGGGTCCGGAGCGAGGAAAGGGGCCGGGGTGTGATGGTACAGAACAGAAGCCGGGTCAGGTGAGACA
>JAJAGP010001525.1:112948-182436 GCA_025084515.1 Ancistrus triradiatus
TTCTGTTGGGGTGCCCAAATGTATGCACCTGCCTAATTTTGTTTGAATAATTACTGCACACTTTCTGTAAATCCTATAAACTTCATTTCACTTCTCAAATATCACTGTGTTCATCTGCTATATGATATATTTAACTCAAGTTGCTGATCTGAACAACCAATGATTTATAAACTAAAATCATGAAAATTATCAGGGGTGCTCAAAATTTTTCATACGACTGTAGTTATTCTGATTCAGCTCAGGACCAGATTTTCTTTAAACTGTTTTCCTTAGTCCTTTTCATTTTTGGGAATGTTATTCTGTCTTTAATCTGAAGTTTGATTTGCTTCTCCTGTGAAGGATAGCATTCCATTTGCTGTGGTCGGCAGTAATTCTCTCGTTGAGAGCAACGGCAGGAGATTCAGAGGTCGAGTGTATCCTTGGGGTGTAGTGGAAGGTACTTTCTATGTGCACTCTTTTGTAGTACTGTGGTACATAGTGCCGGGTGCTTTGTCGCTGTCTATCTAACACACACATTGTTAAAGGGAATATACAGCCAAGCTTTTTTTCAGCATGACTTTTCCAAATGGAAAATTTCCAACATGAGTATTGGAGGGGATAAGTGCAGTCTGTCCTGATTAACTTTAAAGGCTGCTGACTTGTATAAGATTTAATTTTACACTAATTCAGTAGCTAAGTGGCCTCTCCACACTGCACTCTGTAATATTAATGTGAATTTGCTGCCATTTCAGTGGAGAACCCAGCCCATTCAGACTTCCTGCTGCTGAGGAACATGCTGGTTCGTACCCATATGCAGGACCTGAAGGACGTGACGCGGGACATACATTACGAGAACTTCCGTGCCGAGTGCATCAAAAACATGACCCGCATGGTGGTTAAAGAGAGAAAACGCAGGTCTGTACACCAGCAACTTTCAGGCTACCCCAAAATAATAAACCCAAGTCAGCCTAACAGTGAAACTTTTGAAATGAATACTGCGAGAATGCGATAATGCCACCAACATGCTTCACGTCTGGGATGGATTTGTTTGGATTAAAAGCCCAACCCTTTTTTGTCCGTACTCGGTGCTGATTATTACAGGCAAACGGTTATAACTAACCTGTGTCTAATGCTCAGTCGTTGTCTTGGTGATCAGCTACATATTTCAGTCTGGCTTGATTATAGCAGTCTTGGAATAGGACCTTGCTTCTTGTATGAGTCAAGTCAAGTTGGATTTATTTCTATAGCGCTTTTTACAATGGAGCATTGTCTCAAAGCAACTTTACAAGTTTAGATTATCTCCTAACATCTACGTCCAATCCCAAATTGAGCAAGCCTAGGGCGACAGTGGCAAGGAAAAACTCCGTAAGTGTTATTAGGAAGAAACCTTGGAAGGACCAAGACTCAAAAAGGGACCCATCCACCTTGGGCAGCATAGATGATAAATCTAAGAATGAAACTAATTTATCTAAACTAATAAGTCATGGAGTCATAGTTCAAATAAAATGTAAATTATTCACATCGGCATTAAGTAGTCCAATACACAGAGTCACTCCAGGATCCTAAGTCTAAGCAGGAAAGTTGTTGGCGGCACTTCAACCCCAGCCAACCGGAGGTATGACGACCTTTCAGTTCATGATCATGTAGAAATCACTTCATATTAGACATAGATATTTTGGTAATTGATGGCTCCAGTTTCTTAAGCAGTGTGTTCTTGTCTTTGATTGAAGTTGTGCCTCATTCCTGTATGATGCAGTTTCTGTGTGGCCCCAAGATTACTATAAGCTCCCTGGACAAAAAAGGAGGTGCATTGCATTTAAGGTGATCGTAACTTGAGGCTTCCTGCGGCGTATGCGATGGGATTCTTAGATTGAGAAGTAGTGGTACCGTGCAGGGAATTTCCAGTCATGAACGGTCCAGTTTTCATGTCTTTTCACCCAAAGTAACTGGGCAACTTTGTGAGCAGAAGTGTCCATATGTTTATGGTATGCAGTTCCCTGCTGAGTGTTCTTTCAGAAATTGGTTCTGAATGACCTGCGTTGACATCTATGAGCAATTCTTGCCTGGAAGTGAAGTGATTTTTATTCACAAGCTGTGAAACATGCTGGCGGTCCCTGTCCATCAGTTTTGTCTTTCAGCCACAATTCTGACAAAAATGTCATGTAGACTGGTATTTTTGCCACAGCTGGTAGACCTGTATGACCGTGCAGTTTGATACACCTGCAAATGCAGTTACTTTTTTCACAGTATTTCCTTTGGCACGCCCAAATGCAATTCACTCCTTTTTGCCAATAATTTGGTCCTTCTTGCCTTTCACCACCTCTTCCCAATCTATGAATACCGTCACATATCTCTCAGGTATTTATAGCCCGATCATCCTTGTGCAGTGCCATCTGTAGGAGCCTGATGTTACTACCACCTTAAACATGCAAGGTGACTCATTTTTTATTTGTATAGAGTTTTTCGTACTGATAACTGTGGTTTCTTTTAGTTGTTCGGAAAAAGTAGAAATTGGACTTGTGGGGGTCAGTGAATCTTCTAAGGCTGTGATTGTGGGAGTAAGTGATTGTTCTAGGGCTATGATTGGGCTGCTGGGATTTTGTAGCATATTATCAAAGGCGCATAGACACTGGCTCTAAAGTTAGGCCCATAATACAGCCACAGGCGCACTCACAATGAATTATTTCTGGAATTTTCCAGACTGGTTGAAAAGACAGTCAGCTTGGTATATGTAAACGTATGACCATCAAGAAATCTGATATAGCGAATTATAATTCTGTCTCTTTGACTTGTGAAAAGTGACCTTGAATGTGAATAAATATTTGCCCAGTAGACTGAGCTAACAGACTTACCAAATAAATGTACAGTAAGAGAAAATGTGTATGTCTAAATTGTCTTTAATTAATTGCACTTTTGCACATATGGAATTAGCTACAGATTAATGTCTGTAAAACAGAGAGAATTTAGTTCCAAATTTTATTTAATTTCATGTAAATGTTATGATTTTATTTTATTCCTTTGTTTTTATTTTTATTGCTGTATCCTGGTCAGAGACCCATACGGTTGTGATGAGCCTGTACAGTCGTATGAAAAAGTTTGGGCACCCCTGATAATTTTCATGATTTTTCTTTATAAATCCTTGGTTGTCCAGCTCAGCAATTTCAGGTAAATATATCATATAGCAGATGAACACCGTGATATTTGAGAAGTGAAATGAAGTTTATAGGTTTTACAGAAAGTGTGCAGTAATTATTCAAACAAAATTAGGCAGGTGCATAAATTTGGGCACCCTTGTCATTTGAATACCTTTAGCACTAATTATTGGAACACAAAATTTGCAAGCCCCAGCTTGGGGTTTGAACAAGGGGTGTCAAGAAACTGCTGTTCCAGCAGCTAGCTCTTAGCTCCAAACCACAGGAGCTAAAGGTACTATGGGAACACTTAATGGTTGTGTGCTTGTGTAACTTGCGCAGTATAAGTTCGTTGAAAACAGGCCGTTGACCGAAATAGGGATTACCATACAGTACCCATTTTAGTAAATAGTAGTTTAGATACTTGTCCATAGTGTTATTTTAAAAAAGCACAATATTAAAACATTTAGTACTGTACTGTATAATATAGTAATACTTCTCTTAGAATATTTTATAAACTATTAAAGACTTACCAAAAACGAAAATGAAAGGACATAATGTTGTTTTCTGCCTTCAAAATTGCAATTGTCTTTTCTGTCAGCAAGTCTGACAAGGGTTTGCTCATACTAGTTTTCTGTCATTCAGACCTGAATTATAGATACAGTGGGGCAAAAAATTATTTAGTTAGCCACTGATTGTGCAAGTTCTCATACTTAGAAAGATGATAGAGGTCTGTAATTTTCATCATAGCTACACTTCAATATGAGAGACAAAGTGAGAAAAAAAATCCAGGAAGGAAACCACACTGTAGGATTTTAATAATTTAATTGTAATAATGGTGGAAATAAGTATTTGGTCAATAACAAACGGTTCAAATCAATACTTTGTAACATAACCTTTGTTGGCAATGACAGAGGTCAAACTTTTCCTGTAAGTCTTCACCAGGTTTGCACAGACTGTAGCTGATATTTTGGCCCATTCCTCCATGCAGATCTCCTCTAGAGCAGTGATGTTTTGTGGCTGTCGCTGGGCAACACGAACTTTCAACTCCCGCCACACATTTTCTATGAGGTTGAGATCTGGAGACTGGTTAGGCCACTCCAGGACCTTGATACTTTGAAATCTTTTTACGGAGCCACTCCTTCATTGCCCGAGCTGTGTTTTTGGGATCATTGTCATGCTGGAAGACCCAGCCATGTTCCATCTTCAATGCTCTCACTGATGGAAGGAGGTTTTGGCTGAAAATCTCACGATACATGGCCCCGTTCATTCTTGCTTTAACACGAATCAGTCGTTCTGTCCCTTTTGCAGAAAAACAGCCCCAAAGCATGATGTTTCCACCCCCATGCTTCACAGTAGGTATGGTGTTCTTGGGATGCAACTCAGAATTCTTCTTCCTCCAAACACGAATTGAGTTTTTACCAAAAAGTTCTATTTTTTTTTTTATCTGACCACATGATATTCTCCCAATCCTCTTCTGGATCATTAATATGCTCTCTGGCAAACTTCAGACGGGCCTGGACCATGTACTGGATTAAGCAGGGGGGCACGCCTGGCACTGCAAGATCTGAGTCCCTCTCAGCGTAGTGTTGTTACTGATTGGTAGCTTGTTACTTTGGTCCCAGCTCTCTGCAGGTCATTCATCAGGTCCCTCTGTGTAGTTCTGGGATTTTTGCTTACCGTTCTCATGAGATCTTGCATGGGGCCCCAGATCGAGGGAGATTGTCAATGGTCTTGTATGTCTTCCATTTTCTTACAGTTGCTCCCATGGTTGATTTATTTCACACCAACCTGCTTGCCTATTGTAGATTCACTCTTTTCAGCCTAGTGCAGGTCTAGAATTTTCTTCCTGGTGTCCTTCGACAGCTCTTTGGTGTTGGCCATTGTTGAGTTTGGAGTCTGAATGTTTGAGGCTGTGGACAGGTGTCTTTTATACAGATAATGAGGTCAAACAGGTGCCATTAACACAGGTAACAAGTGGAGGACAGAAGAGCTTCTTAAAGAAGTTGTTACAGGTCTGTGAGAGCCAGAAATCTTGCTTGTTTGTGGGTGACCAAATACTTATTTTCCACCATGATTTACAATTAAATTCTTTAAAAATCCTACTGTGTGATTTCCTGGATTTTTTTTTTCTTATTTTGTCTCTCATAGTTGAAGTGTACCTGTGATGAAAATTACAGACCTCTCTCATCTTTCTAAGTAGGAGAACTTGCACAATCAGTGGCTGACTAAATACTTTTTTGCCCCACTGTATATATATACACGGACGTTGATCGCATGGATGTTAGATGGTGCATTTAGTATTAGAATTCGCAAAACATTTTTGTACCAGTGGTTGTATTTTCCTATTTATGTCTATTTGTGTGAATTTGTTTATGACAGTCTGTGTAACTACCTGAGAGAAAACGCCACAGACTTGCCTCTGACGCCTGTGGACGATGAAACAGAGCGTCTCATATGGGAGAAGGATGAAGAGGTAGGAAACACGTTTTGAGTTTACCTGACTTTGTTCTTATTATTTCTGAGTGGCAATGGGTATAAGTAGAAATTGTATTACAATAATAATATTATGACCTGAAAAACTCTCCTTTGGCCTGTTTCTCCCTTAGCAAGAGGTGCAGTTCAGCCTGTGAGAGATGATAAATGGTTTTTATCCAGCATCCAGTGTGTGACAGGAGAGAGGAGAGGAGATGCAAATGAACAAGGACTGAGATGTCACTGTATTGGTAATTGGATGGTGAGGGAAAGGTGTTAGGACATGCATGTGTGTCAGGCTAAAATTAATGTGCGCCTATTTTATAAAATGTTGCTGTTTTCTAGATAACTGTTCCATCATTAGAATAAGCATTATAAAACCTTGGATTGATTTGTATATTCTGCGTATATCTAATTGTACAACGCTTCCATCACACACATGGGGCACCTCTGACCTGGTGTGCTACAGACCCAGCTTCATCATGTGACAAACTGAGAAACTCTTAAACCCGGGACCTGACGTCGTGTTCCCTCACCAGTCCAACACACTGAACATTGACAATATGTGAACCGGTGCCCTACCACTGAGCCAATCTGCTTTGTGTACCACCTCTAATGAGGAGTGGTTTGAGTTGCATTTTGTGTTGGCAAAGAGCTTTGTCACCACCTGGTTCTGTACCAGCTTTCAGGGTGTTGGATTGGTGAGGGCTCTCGCCACTAGGTGCAATGCTGGTTCTGTCAGTGTTTCACACCAGACCTGGGGTGCCTTGGGGTTGTGACAGTTGTGCTCAGAGTACAACCAAGATTTATAATGCTTATTAGAATGCTGGAACAGTTAAGTAGAAAAAAAGAACATTTAAGAGCAGATTACTTATAGCCTAACACTTAAAAGCTTTCTAGGACGTTTCCCCTTTTCTTGGATGAAAAAACAATCTTACCTGACCTGATCCATGTTCCATCACCAATTCAAGTGAGAATCAGCCCATGTTCCTTTGTATCTCCTGGGCAGCCTCATGAAGTTGGGTCTGTAGAGCGCCTGACCTGGGGTGCCCCATGTATATGACAGCCTTGCCTGCCATAATGTGTAATTATGTAAGAATGCGTGTCAAGTCAGATTTATTTATATAGCGCTTTTTACAATGGAGCATTCTCGAAGCAACTTTACAATTTTAGATTATCTTCTAATATCTATGGCCAATCCCAAACTGAGCAAGCCTAGGGCGACAGTGGCAAGGAAAAACTCCCTAAGCATTTTGAGGAAGAAACCTTGGGAGGACCAGGACTCAAAAAGGGCATAGATGATAAACGTAAGAATACATTTCAACTGCATGGACATTAATTGAAAGAACATTAATAAATTGAATTGTGTTTTTCCCCTACAGCTGCGGAGAATGCAAGATATACTGCAAAGGATCCAAGATCAGATGATGCATGAAAACTAAAGAAGCACAAAATTAGCATGTAAGCGTTAGCTGCTCAGAATAGTTAGGTACACCTCCTTGTTTCTACACTTATGTGATCAGTTCTACTTACCATATAGAAGCACTTTGTAGTTCTACATTTACAGACTGTAGTTAATCTGTTTCTCTACATACTTTATTCCTCTTTATTCTGTTCTTTAATGATCAGGACCCCCACAGAACCATCACAGGTCACGTATCGTTTGGGTGGTGGATCATTCTCAGCACTGCAGTGACACTGACCTTGTGGTGGTGTGTTAGTGTGTGTTTTGCTGGTATGAGTGGATCAGAAACAGCAGTGCTGCTGGAGTTTTAAACACTGCGGTCACTCACTGTGCACCCTATTAGACACATCTACTTATTGCTCCACCTTGTAGATGTAACGTCAGAGACAGCAGCTCATCTGTCGTTGCAGTTTGTGTTCGTCATCCCTTAATCCTTCATCAGCGCTCACTATGCTGGTGGCTGGACATTTCTGGTTGGTGGACTTTTTTCAGTCCAGCAGTGACACACAGGTGTTAAAACTCCAGCAGCACTGCTGTGTCTGATCCACTCATACCAGCAAAACACACACTAACACCACCACGTCAGTGTCACTGCAGTGCTGAGAACGATCCACCGTCCAAACAGTACCTGATCTGTGGTGGTGCTGACCATTAGAGTGAAGGGGACTCACAGTTTGTAATTGTAGAACTATAAACGGCATCTATATGAACAGTGGAACTGAAAGTGGTCAGTGAGTGTAGAAAGGTGTACCTAATAAAGTGGCCAGTGAGTATGTATCAAGTATTTACTGTGAACATACTTAATGTGAATATTACGACTTGGCTTCCTTGTTTATTATTCCTTAGGCTCAGACATCTCCATCATGGAAATGTCTTTTTTAATTGAGTGAAAATGTCTGAAATGAATAAAACAAAACAAATCATGTAATAAATGTCATAAGATTTATTATGAATAATCATTATGTTTTAATAACTCTAGCATATTTCAACATTATTACTGTTATTTCATTTAAACATAGTGGACAGTTAGATTTTAATGCAGCCCAAAATGTACAGGCGATATATAACTTAAACTTTCTCCATAGGGAAAATGCAGATTTTTATATATTTATATATAATATCAATGTAGAATGAGGTCTAATGGTCCCCACCACATCATACAGTATTTGACATGGTCCCAAAAAACAAGAGGGGGGATCAAAAACAAATGGCAATCTACATGCAAAACCAGGCAACAGTATAATCCTCAAATACATACACATACATGTGAATGCGTGCATATCCATCACATAATTCTATATACACACACACATACATACAAACATACATACAGAGACGTATCAAAAAAAAAAAAAGAAACGGAAGGACTACTCAGTCTTACAGAAACAAGGATTGGCTACTTTGCATTTAGTATGACACGCAGCATGTATCATTCAACTTCCTGTCACCAAATCTAGAGAAGAGGTTTCACATCTAAAGTGGACAGTGATCACATGACGGCATGTAAACCGAAGCCTCAGATTTGCTCGTTTTTGTAGTAGGTAGGGGCTGGAAATTAAAAGCAGGGTATCACAGTGTTGTGGTTAAAATTGATAGTACATAGCAATGGGACACAGTACATCAGAGCATTAATCACTTTCAGCCCAAGTAGTTCTTATCTGTAGTAATAATGTGACAGAGACCGTCAATGCAAGGTAAACTGCAATTCAATCAAAGACCTCGAGGAAATAACAAAAAAAATAAAGTAGGAACTGTTACATGGGTGCTATAATTAACAAAGGCCAAAGTGAACCAGTAACCAACAAATAATATACTGACTTACTGGGTTAACAAGCAATTACCAGTAATCCACTTAAGCATCAGTACCAAGGAGACAAAGCCAGAAAAACCCACGTCATGATGTTTATTCAGGGAAAGTACCTCTCATCTCAGCTGATGACTAAAATTGAGCTGCATGTGTCATTTTGTCATTGATATAACCCAAAATCAGCAAGATGGGACCGTATGGAAAATGAAAATGAAAATTCTTACATTGACTTTTATTTCATTGCAGACGTTATGACCCCAGGATATTTCATGTTGTGTCTGGTTAACTTCATTTCATTTGTTAACAAACATCCATTCCTGCATTTCAGGCCTGCAACACATTCCAAAAGAAGTTGGGACAGGCACAATGGGGCTAATAATGAGGTAAAAACTCAAATATATTATTTCAAACAGGTCATGCCAACAGGTGATTATAATCATGATTTGGTACAAAAAGGCAGAGTCTTTGAGGATATAAAGGATAGAGGTACTGAGGTAGGGGTACTGTACTGACCTGACCTGTCCAGTCACCAACAGAGAATCTGTGGAGGCTTCTGAAATGAAAAATGTCACAATGACAACTCCCGTACTGTTACACATCTAAACATGTTTGCAGGAGTAGGACAAACTAACACCTGAAACACAATCACTTGGTTTCCTTGGTACCAAAATGTGTTTTAAGTGTTGTGAGAAGGAATGGCAACACTACAAAGTGGTATCTGATTTACCGTCCCAACATTTTTGGAAGGTGTTGCAGGCCTGAAATGCAGGATATTGGTGTCCAGAAATATCTCATACTGTCTGCAATGAAATAACAGTCAAAGTAAATTTGCAATTTCCATACTGTCCCAACCCTTTCTGATTTGGGGTTGTACTTCATTACATCTCATTATTGATCATTATCATTAGTGTGTCATTTCTTCTCTCACTGAAGTAAGAGCACTGATCCTATGTGGTAAGGATTTCAGCAGTGGCTCTGAGATCGTGTCATATTCCCATCACTTGTAGCCACTTTTACACTAACTAGGTGTGCAGTTCAGCTTTGATCGGTGTCCTACTGCTACTCTGACATCTTCTGGCATCTTCACCAGACAGTCTCTGATGTTCTGCACCCTGTTCAAACAGCCTGCCTGTTGAATGCTACATTCATCCAAATTTGCCTATTGCCCTTGATGGAGGAGAAGTAGTTTATCCTTTTCAGTGGATGACCGAAGCACACGGGGCAGAGCTGGTCTCCTCAGGCCCTAGTCTGATGGTCAGCAGATTACAAGTTATCCCTTGTCCACCTGGAAATGTTGGCATTTGTTACAAAAATTAAATGATATTTAACCACGAAAGGTAGGTGTACCTGATGATGCATCGTTTGTCGGTTTAGAAATACGTCACAATTTGGGTCCCTAACATCGAAAAAGATTCAGAAACCTGAAGTGAAAGATAAATTAACACAAATATTGAAAAGGCAAATGGCATATAGCATTCATAGTCAAACATCTCCTTAGTACTGGCTTTTGTGGATAATACAGTACAGTGCAAAAGTCTTACTTGTTGTTTTAGTTGTATAATGACCATATAAAACATACTGCTGATGACTGGACCTAAAAGTTAAAACTTAATTTGTCACTCCGTAACACTCTTTTCCAATCTTTGTGAGCTTTAGCAGATCTTAGACCCTTCACCCTGTTCCACTTCTGAAAACAGTGGCTTCTTGGCTGCTACTCTTCAAAAAAACCTTTCCTCAAGTTTCTTCAGACTGCAGAAGGGTCAAATTGGCATCCCGATGAAGCTCCCAGATGCTGCAATTGCTCAAGTGTAAGGAGGTCAGACTATATTCTTGCCAAAATAGCCCATAAAAGCTTTCTTCCCTGGTGTTTTTCATTAGTTTAATACGGCATACAAATTCCCTGTATTTTCTGTTTGTATTATAATAAAGAGAATGAGAAATGATTAGATATGGTCATCTACCATTCCTAAAACAATGGTAGATCAAATCTAATGGTGGTCTAAGACTTCTGCACAGTACTGTATATGTGCCAAGTGTCATCTCCAGGGCTCTCTTGGTTGCGGAGTCTATTTTCCATTCCATTCCACAGTCTGTGTTTACAGGACAGCAGTAAGTTGCCTATTATCAGTGGCAGCAGGTGTCAATGCTAGAAGGACATCAAGATCAAGAGCCTTGTGAAATTTCAGCCTTAAGCAGCAGAGGGCGCCATTGGACTTAGACCAGAGGTTAGGCACTTCAGATTTACTGGTTATTGTGTTCACGGGTCTGCCCAGTTTGAGCTCTGGTCATTACTGGAATAAAGCGATAAATGTAGAAAGTCATGGATTCTGCTTGATTGTGGATGTGGTCTCTTTTTTCTTTTGTGACATTTCTACTTGATGATAATGTGACGCCTGAGAGGTTTTAAGTACATCAATTAACTGAAAGAGCAGGAGTGAAGGACGGAGAGGCAGTGAAAGAAATGCTTTGTAACTAGCACATCGATCGCTCGCGAGTCACCCACACACTTCTTCCCCATTGTAGGTCTGCAAGTGCATTACTCAGTCTGTGTATCGAGACCTTAAGGCTTTGTCACAACAACGGTTTCTGTATCCATCTGAAAACGCACCTACATGTACAGGCTGGTCATAGGTTCCGATGATTTTCAGACTCGTGACCAGAAATTGTATCTGGAATACAAAATTAGGAGCCCTGTGCACACATTGACTCTGTGCCTGAGACCTGCTATGGGTTTGTTTTCATGCTTTCACCCAACTTGACCTGGTCAGGGTCACTCGGGTTCAGGCCTGTATTGGAGAACATACGAGACCCAGGCTTACAGGTGCCCTGGACGTGATGCCACTTCATCACCTGACCAACAGCTGCTGGGGGACGATCCCTCACTAGGCTCCCCTCCTTCAGACAGCAGTAGTGTCTGTGATGTCCACCTACTGGTGGACTAGACCACTGTGTCTCCTGAGCCCCTGTTGTGAGGGCAAGGCTTCTAGTAATGATCTCAGTCTACACTGATATAAATAACTGAGTCCCCACCCTCACCATATCTGATTGGTTGATGCACGGCCACATCTGGTTCAGCTTTGTTGATCTTTGTAATGGCTGTAATGATTACATATGATCAGAGTGACATTCTTATGAGAATCAATGGCATGAGGTTGCTCTTGATGGACGCTGAAAATGCTGTTGTAACCCAGCCGTGATTAGTCTCATTCATTCAGTACATCACCAAGACTCCAAGCCCCATGATGACCCACGCCAGGAGGCACTCTCAAACTATGCTAAAGCCATAGCTCTTACATTTTGTAGTCACAAACTAAAGTCATGTGCTTTGTCGACACAAGACACATCCTCGGTTTTTGCCACGAGGACCGTACAGACAGCAAAACAAGCTCGATATCCAGTCTCACGCAAAGCTTAAGTGTGCTGACGGGAAATGGTGGCACGGTCACCATAGTCACGGGGTTTTTAAGCACTGCTTGACCTACCAAACCTGTGTATGATGGTGGGCTACCACGGCGCGTAGGCTTCCCCCCACCGGCCCCCTGCTGGCCTAGCTCCGCCTTCGCTGCCCCGTTGACGTTGGCCGTGGCTCTGGGGCTGCTGGGCCAGAGTCTGTGTGATGTGGCCCAGCACGGGCGACTGCGACATGGCCACCGGCTGTTGGTAGAGGGCCACCGGGTGCACAGTGATGTGGCCGATGGGCTTGGAAGCCGAAGGCAGAACGTGATTGACTGCCTGGATGACGGACGCGTGCGAGACGTGCGAGGCGTGAGCAATGACGCTGGGCTGAGGGGCGATTGCCGTGTTCTGGGGCTGCAGTGGTGGGGTCGAGGGTTTGTGCTGGATGGTGATGTGAGAGGGCAGGATGGCAGAAGGAGGAAAAATGGGACCACGAAGCTCAGGTGCAGCGGGCTGAGATCTCGGAGCTGAAGAGCGGGAGGACAGGAGGCTGTCCTCTGTGTCCTGCTCAAAGTTGTCTTCTCCTTCTAAAGAGAAATAAAAAAAGAGAGATTCTGTAATATACCTACCGTGCTGGTCTGGCTTGTGCCTGTGTTTAATCATTACCGGCTAACCTGACTTGACCTAGTTCTGGAAAACGGTTCAGATAACAAATATTCAGACACCATGAGCCAAGTCTTTTCTATTTCTTGTGGGAAAGTTCCCACTTCATTCCTGTATACAGATGAGCACCATTTAACGACCATCCAATCCACGTCTGTTTGCTTTTTTCATTTATTTATTTATTTTTTATTGTTGGACAAATAAAGGATTGTCTTATCTTCTTTGTGTGTACATACCTGTATTTAAAACCCACCTACTTTCAATTATGTCAGAGTATTAAACTGCTGCAGGGGATTTTCACTAAGAGAAAACTTATTTGCACTAAGAATACAGAACTGTTGATGTAAATAAAGTAAACCATAAAACTAGCAGAGATCTTCTCTGAGAGCTATTGTAAACCTGAGAAACTGCCTACTGAATCGTGACTCGTCAATCATGAATCGAGTTTCGGCTGAAATGAGTCACGTGACTCAACTAATAAGTTTAAGCAAGTGCACCAAATACCGAGCAAAATGAGAACCAAGACAAATTTTTCTAGTCAAAATGGGTTGAGAACCAAATTCGACGAGGTCCGAGGTGGTTGAGAACCAAAGTACCACTGTATGCGACTACGGCAATGTGTGGTACGCCCATTTCGGTCAACGTTCCGTCTGGCAGGACCTATTGCAGACATTAAACCGAGCACTCCTGTACTACAGAGCATAATGTATCTATATAGTATACTGCTAATACGAACTAATTAACTGTTTTATGTCAGCAGTCTGAAATTATAAATGAAGCCTCAGGGTAATTTCCCATGATTCAGATGGTTAGTACCTGATGCTGTCGATGTGGAGGCTTGGTCATCCTCAGGTTGTACGGTCTGCCGGATAATGCGGTCGATCTCAATGACGTCCATGCACTGGCTCAGGTCATTCTTCAGCTCAGCCAGTCTCTGCTGTGTAGCGATCTTCTCCCTTGCCAGCCTCTCCATCTCATGCTCATATTCCTTCTCCTTACGCTTCAGTGTCTGCACACAAGACAGACATTTTTGTTATGTGGATCCATAAAACAACTCCATATTGCATAAATATGTATGTAACAGCTAATGGAAGCACAAGCCAGGCTTAGGCAAGAGTTTCCATCTGGTTCATACAGTTTTTTTATACAATGTGAAACTATGCATTTTTTTTTTTTTACAGTGGCTTACGCGGAAATGTTACTAATTACAGGTATGTGTTATAGTTTAAGAGCAAAGTCCGTCACTCACTTGAAAGCTCGCTACCTTACAAGTCGAGATCGTTAGGTCATGTTTGGACTGTTCCAAACCAGTTGATGTGTTTAGATACTTTTTTGTGCAAGGTACTCATGTTTTTGTGTCCGATTTTCTGCTATTTATTTGGAACAAGCTGTAAATGGCGTTCATAAGTGTACGTGTCCTATTGTAAGTAGTACAACTTTGTTTGTTGTAAATGAACCCACTACCTTTACATTCTCTCTGACCAATAACTATATGAACTGGCTCACAATCACTCACGGAGTCTCTCTTATCTGGCTGATCTTCGTTGTTGTTCGTAATGCTGTCTATCAATACATTTTTGGCTTCTGTCAAACAAAAGTATCAAGTCAATTCAGTCACTCAATCATATATGACCCACAATCTCAGTCCTAAACATAGATAAAGATAGCTCCCAAACAACAAGAAAATATTATATTGGTCATATATCTACTGAGGAAAATAAATAAAGGGTCCAATCCTACATATCTGAGTATGGCAAAAGTATATGACTCTAGGAATAGCAGTTTTATTTGAAGGTGAGATCAAGGTGTTTCAATCAAAGGGATGCCAGTCAGGGGTGAGTAAGCATCCTGTTCTATTTAAGGAACAGGGATCTTTCAAAGCCTGATCTTCACAACACCTCAGAAAAAGAGTCGCTGAACTTAACAACATAAGAACTGAAGCTGATTTGTATGGAGGAATGGACTAAAATTCCTCAGAGTCGATATGCATGACTAATCAACAGATACCAGAAACATTTAGTTGTAGTTATTGCTGCACAAGGGAGGGGTCATACCAGACATTTAAAGCAAAGTTCCACATACTTTTACCACAGATATGTGATATTGGAAGATTTTCCTCAATAAGTAATGAGAAAGTATAATCTTTTTATTTCATTTATTTAACTGGGTTCTCTATCTACTTTTAGGACTTGTGTGAAAATCTGATGTTGTTTTAGGTCAGATGTATGCAAAAAATATAGAAATATCAAAACTTTAAAGCCACCTCTGCATATATTACTGGATTCGACCGATATGAGGTTTTTAATGGCGGATGGCGAAATCACTGCAACGTTCTGCATTTCCCATTATTTGGACTATCGGCCTCACAAGTGCAGATATGGCCTATCACATATATATAACACACACCCACACACAACACACAACACCACACATACATTTACATTTACATTATTTAGCAGACGCCCTTATCCAGAGCGACTTACACTTGGTACAGTCTTACAATCCAAGCAATTGTGGGTTAAGGGTCTTGCTCAAGAACCCAACGGTGGCAGCTTGACAGATGTGGGATTTGAACCCTGGACCTTCTGGTCCAGAGTCCAGTGCCTTAACCGCTAGGCTACCACAGCCCCTATTATCACATTATCACAGTCAGACCAGTTAGAGATGCAATCATACACTACATACTAAACATTAAATACATACGTGCAATAAAGTGTGACACATTGGCAAACAAACAATAGTGAAGGCATGTCCAGTCTCAGTAGTAACTGATGTAACTTCAAATATGTAACAAATATATATTTAAACCACCATATGGCATCCACGGCTAAGGCCCACTGCATGAGTTCAAAAAACACAGGACAACTGCCAAGTAGGAGAAGTATCGTTCATAAGGAACAACGCTTTTTGCCAATCATCATAATTGTTTGTGCTTCACTTGTTTATGCCCTTCCTTCCCGCAGTAAGCTCCACCTTTTTCCTACATCCTCAGCAGAATGGCTTTGGCCTACAGGGATTAAATACAGCCTCCTGTTTCAGCCAACAGACTCTTTATCCAAACAAAAACCTGACAGATGACTTGTGTCGAGTTGCGCATTACTATCTTGGCTGAACATCAGCGAAGCTCAAAATGCCTCAACTGTTGGTGAACGTCAAAATATCTTTGATAATGTTCAAAAATAACGGCAAAATCTGTCACAGACAAAAAGACAAGGTTGAGGAGGGTCTTAAGTCTGGTGTCCCAATTTCACATCCGGTCCCTGACTAGAAATATTGTTACTTTTATACTTATATACATGAAAAACCCCAGTGCTGCCCTGGGTAAAGAATGGCACAAGCACACTCCAAACACAGGCTGCTTCTTTCTCTGCCCTACCACTGCCAAAACCCTGAGCTACAACACAGCACCTCATAAGAAGAATGGAGAGAGATACAGAGGAGAAGAAGAAAAGATAACCAGAGCTAAAGAGAGAGAATCCATGCAGAGAGAGTGGGCTATGTTACAGGATTTGGGAGTGGCACTATGCTGAATGATTATATAATAGAGAATATGAAACTAAGAGAATATGAAAGCAAGTGCTGCAGCATGAGAGCAGAGGGATCAAAAGCCCTAATGCAGCTTGATCCTGGATTAGTGTGACTGGACTGCTGGGTCAGTGTGTCTGCCCTAAGCCTCTTCATGCAATAACCCAACAACCCATGCACACATACAAGCATCAAACACAATGCATTTTACTACCATTCAAAAGCATACGATGAACAATATTAACCAGAATCCCACTAGTAAACTGTAGGAGACCAGAAGTGTTTCGCAATATACAAGCATTTGTAGATTGACGTTTTGATTACTGTATTCCTTGGCTGGTTTACATGCTGTTATTAATAAAACGGAAATGTAAACTCATAGCTGAATTTTGGACACAAGCCGCATTCCCCAAGGTAATATAAAATTGCTTCTAAGCGTTTGTACTAGGAATAGGCATGGTCATTTAACTAAAAGAAAAGAACATGCCAGAATCTGTTTACAAGTAATGCACAAGTAATTAGCAGAGATGGCACACACACACACACACAGCCTAGCCGCAAAAAAAAGGTCACCACCTGCATTTAACTAAGCAAACAGGTAAGAGCCTCCCATCGGATAATTACTGCATTGGTGATTATGCTTCAGCTGGCAACAAGTTCTTTAACCCCAACTGATGCAGTGAGTAGCTTCTCATTTTCACAACCATGTCGAAGACACATCCTGTGGTCGTGGAAAAGATGTTCATCTGTTTCAGAAGGGTAAAGTTATTGGCATGCATCAAGCGAGAAAACATCTAAGCAGATGGTTGAAAGTGCTAAAATCGGGTTAATAACTGTCCAACGCATTACTAAATAGTGGAAAGAGAGTGAGGAAACATCATCTTCGAGGAAGGACCGTGGTTGGAAAAAATCCTGAATGATCGTGATCGGCGATCACTTAAACGTTTGGTGAAATCAAATCATAGAAAAACAACAGTACAACTCGGGATATATTTAATAGTGAAAGTAAGAGCATTTACACATACAATGTGAAGGGAACTCAAGGAATTGGGACTTAATAGCTGTGCAGCCTTAAGAAAACCACTTGTCTGTGAGGCTAACTGGCAAAAACTGGCTTCAATTTTCTAGGGAGCATAAGGATTGGACTCTGGAGCAATGGAAGAAGGTCTAGTGGTCTGAGGAGTAGAGATTTACCCTGTTCCAGAGTGATGGGTGCATCAGGGTAAGAAGACAGGCAGCTGAAGTGATGCACCCATCATGCCTATTGCCTGTGGGAGTACTACAGGCCTACTAGGGAGTTTTTCCTTGCCACTGTCGCCCTAGGCTTGCTCAATTTGGGATTGGACGTAGTTATTAGGAGATAATCTAAACTTGTAAAGTTGCTTTGAGACAATGATCCATTGTAAAAAGCGCTATATAAATAAATCTGACTTGACTTGACTTGACTGTGGGGGCAGTGCTATGATCTGGGGTTGCTGCAGTTGGTCAGGTCCTGGGCTCAGCAACGTTATGTGCCCAAAGAATGAGGTCAGCTGACTACCTGAATATACTGACCGACATGGTTATTCCATCAATGGATTTTTTCTTCCCTGATGGCACAGGCATATTCCAAGATGACGATGCCAGGATTCATCGGGCTCAAACTGTGAAAGAGTGGTTCAGGGAGCATGAGACAGCATTTTCACACATGGATTGGCCACCACAGAGTCCAGACCTGAACCCTATTGAGAATCTTTGGGATGTGCTGGAAAATCCATTCCATGAAGCTATTTTGTGCTAATCTGAAGGCCACATGAAGGTTGGAGGTCTGCAGCGATTGACTCTGCAGAAAGATGGTGACCTCTGCACACTATGCGCCTTAGCATCCGCTGACCCCGCTTATTTTATGTGGCCTACCACTTCTTACCTGAGTTGCTGTCATTCCCAATTGCTTCCACTTTCTTATAATACCACTGTGGAATATTTAGTAGCGAGGACATTTTATGACTGGACTTGTCGCACAGGTGGCATCCTATCATGGTACCATGCTGGAATTCACTGAATTCCTGAGAGCGACCCATTCTTTCACAAATGTTTGTAGAAGCAGTCTGCATGCCTAGGTGCTCGATTTTAGACACCTGTGGCCATGGAAGTTATTGGAAAACCTGAATTCAATTATTTTGTTGGGTGAGTGAATACTTTTGGCAACATAGTGTATGTATATAGGGGACGCGCTATTTTTCCTCAATTTTCAGTTTATGCAACGGGTTTGGAACGCATTGGTAGGATAAAAAGGGAGACTACTTAATTAGGTACATCTGTTCAGCTGCTCCTCAATGCAAATACATAATCAGCCAATCACATGGTGGCAACTCAATGCATTTTGGATGTAGACATGGTCAAGTTGACCTGCTGAAGTTCAAACCAAGCATCAGAATGTGGAAGAAAGATGGTTTAAGTGACTTTAGATGTAGCATGATTGTTGGTGCTGGAAGGGCTAATCTGAGTATTTCAGAAACTGCTGATTTACTGGGATTTTCATGCACAGCCATGTCTAGGGTTTACAGAGAATGCCCCGAAAAAGAGAAGAGCATATCTGAATGCACAGCACATCGAACCTTGCAGCAGATATTCTACAGCAGCAGAAGACCTCGTTGAGTGCCAGCTAAGAACAGGCAACCGAGGCTTCAATTTTAGCAGGCTCACCAAACTGGACAAAATTAGAAGACTGGAAAAACACTGCCTGGTCTGATGAGTCTCAATTTCTGCTGCGACATTCGGATGGTAGGATCAGAATTTGGTGTAAACAACAGGAATGCATGGATCCATCCTGCCTTGTATCAACGGTTTAGGCTGTCAGTGGTTATGTAATGGTGTGAGGGATATTTGAGGGATATTTTCTTGGCATATTTTGGGCCCATCAATGCCAACTGAGCATTGTTTCCCATGTCGCAGCCTAAAAGAGTACTGCTGCTGACCATGTTCATCCTTTTATGTCCCATCTTCTGATTGCTACATCCATATATGGATAATGTGCCTCCCACCTCTGAAGGAGCAGCAGATCCTTTAAAGTCCTGTACGTTGTGAGGTGGGTCAGCACCCTGAACTCTTATTGCTCATGTTCCTCAAACCATTCCAGAATATTTTTTGCAGTGTGGTAGGCCACATTTTCTTGCTGCAGCAGGACACCGCAATTAAGGAATACCTCTACCATGAAGGGGTGTATCTGATCTGCAGCAATCTGCAGTTTAGGTAGGTGGTAGGTGTCAGAGTACTATTCACATGAAAGCCATGATCCAAGGTTTCCTAGCTGAACATTACCCAGAGCATCACGTGGTCAAAGTGGATTTAATGTTGTGGCTGACTGGTGCATTTAAGCACAGAGTGGGTTTGCTATATACAGATCAGAACACTTGAATGTGCAGATGCTGTACAGCATAAACATCTGCCCATAGGTTTACATATTTTAATACAATTCATTATAATGTGTACATTGGTTGTTATAGTAGAGCTTCAGAGTTCAGCCTTAAGAAAGCCCTATGTTGACTCCAGCCACGGCTGCTTTCAAATATCAGGGTCAGTGTTTGTCAAGAGCTTCACTAACATAGTAAACTGTCGCCCAAGGAGGTTGGGTCCCTTTTTGAGTCTTGGTCCTCCCAAGGTTTCTTCCTAGAACTAGGGAGTTTTTCCTTGCCACTGTCGCCCTAGGCTTGCTCAATTTGGGATTGGACGTAGTTATTAGGAGATAATCTAAACTTGTAAAGTTGCTTTGAGACCATGCTCCATTGTAAAAAAAGCTCTATATAAATAACTCTGACTTCACTTGACTTAAAACCAAGCAAATACATCTGTACAGTTAATCACAATTCATGGCTTCCTAAATTACTTTACACAAATCATCCATGTCATTGATGGACTTGGATCATTTTGATAATTATTTAAAATTACACGTACTGCGTGCAGGCCTTTAGTTCTGTCCTTCAAACTGAAAGTTGCTTTGTTTTAATGAAACGCAAATTTTTTAACAAAGCAGTGTCTTAATATTTGCATGCACTTAATAATCCTATAACTGGAGAAAACAAGATTTTGTCAGTAATCCAATAAACGATCATAAATGCACTTGGGTAATCAGATAATTGGAAACCCCCGGGTTTACATGACTTGGGCAGTAACGGATATCTACTTTGCAACCAGCCAGTAATCTCATAGAAATATGTGACATAAAGTCCAAACTTTTATATTAAATAATCAAAGTTTTCATTTTCTCGAGTATATACTGCGATTCAGAGTCTCCACAAAGTATTCGATAGCTGTTTCGTTTCCTTCGTGTCGTGTTTAATTCAGGGGTCGCCAGATTCTGACACTAAAGTCAATGGAAAAGAGGCCAAATAAAGTGAATTCATTAGAATAGGCAGGTCTGACAACAATGGGGGAAGGCTCGCGCACATGCGCAGACTGAAGACACCGATTAAAATTGGGTAAGTGGTATACATGCTATGAGTAATCTGATTACTGGAGTAAAATCCAGCTCTCTTTATCAGATTTCTTAATCTGATTTCTAGATCAGAGTTTTCTGTAGACATGACCACTTGAATATAACTGCAGGAATCTGACTATGAGCGGATTAAGTGCATGTAAACACACTGAATGAAAGCAAACAAAGTTTTAACTGAGGAATCAACTCTGACCCACACAACAGACATCAAAACTTGATTTGGACAGGCATGCCAAAGACTGGAGACTCTGACTCCATAAAGAATGAGACTCTATAAACTCAAGATCTGACTTGCATGAAGGGATTCGTAGTTATCTCTGATATGTATGTATTAACTCTATATTTGGTTGCATGGTGGCAAATAAAACAGCCTTTTGGTTATAATTTAATCTACGCTCACTGGCCACTTTCTTAGGTACACTGTCTTTCTACACTCATTGTCCATTTTATCAGTTCCACTTACCATACAGATGATCCGTTTGTAGTTCTACATTTACAGACTGTAGTCCATCTGTTTCTCTACATACTTTGTTCGTTCCCTTTTCTCTGTTCTCTAATGGTCAGAACCACCACAGATCAGGTACTGTTTGGGTGGTGGATCATTCTCAGGTCTGCAATGACACTGACGTGGTGGTGGTGTTAGTGTGTGTTGTGCTGATATGAGTGGGTCGGTCACAGCAGTGCTGCAGGAGTTTTCAAACGTCTTAGTGTCACCTATTAGAAATGTCCAGCCACCAGCATCCTGTAAGCACTGATGGAGGCTTAGGGGATGACTAACAAAAACTTTGCAACAACAGATGAGCTACTATCTCTGACTTTACATCTACAAGGTGGAGATGTGTGGAGATGGTAGATGTGTCTAACAGAGTGCACAGTGAGTGACCACAGTGTTTAAAACCTCCTGCAGCACTGCTGTATTTGATCCAATCGTATCAGCACAACACACACTAACACACCACCACCACCACCACATCAGTGCCACTGCAGTTCTGAGATGATCCACCACCCAAACGGTACCTGATCTGTGGGGGGTCCTGACCATTACAGAACTTAGTAAAGGGAACCAACAAATTATATAAAGAAACAGTTGGACTACAGTCTGTAATTGTAGAACTACAAGGTTCATCTACATGGTAAGTGAAAATGACGGCACAAAGAGGTGTATCTAATAAAGTGATTGGTGAGAGAATATGTAGCACTTCATAGATAGAAAAGCCATTAATCTTATTTATTACTTATTTAGACCCCTGTAACCTTAATAAGTGTCCATCCCATCAGATAACAAATCCACCAGTGTCCTAGTTCCTGTCAAATTAGCTCACTCGTCCACAAACTGCATGCTCAATCCAAGAGCACTGTGTTCTGCCTCGATATGAAGCATAAATGGCAACATGCAGTCATCCACAATTCCTCTATTCAATGTTAACTTAAACAAAAGTCACTGCAGCTAAACATAAGCAAATCACCTGTTTGCACAACACCTTGAACACAGTCTAGAAACAGCACAAGCACCACGTTCCAGTCTGCATCCAGTATTTCAGCCCAACTGTAACCAAATTGTTTTGTTGTGCAGGCGTCCACAGAAGCTCTCCTCCGGGCAACCTCCAAATGTGTAGTGCATGCAGTTCCCTCAGCAGAGTTTGCTTAGGAATCCGTTGGTTCCTCATTTTATTGCCTGTGTTGCACTAAGTGCTTGCAACTGCTTGTGGTGAGATGTGACACTGAGCAATGGCTTCAACATAAGTTACTTCTACAAGCCTCTCTGTTTGAATACTCATCTTTCTTATGCTTGAGTGATCTATTGCATCACACAGCAAATTCGATGAATGTTTTAATGGGTGTGCTTTTGCAATACCATGAAGTACCCTTTAGACAATCTGGCACATCCATCTTCTGATATACTTTACAGTACTGTGCAGACGTCTTAGGCCACCGTTAGATTTTTTGTTTTGGCAATAGTAAAATGATCATACATCTCATTGTTGATGATTTGACTCAAAACATTCCATAATATTCTGTTCCACTGATCTTCATTCCAATGTTTGTGAGCTTTCGCATATCACCCTTTTCACTCTGTTTCCATTCTGAAAAAGAAAAGTGGTTTCCTGACTGCTACCCTTCCCAAAAGACCATTCCTGATCAAAATTCTTCAGACTGTAGAAGGTCAACTTGGCTTCCTGATAAAGCTGCCAGATGCTGCTATTGCTCAAGTGTAAGGGGAGGTCACACTAAACATTTGCCACTGTAGCCTATAGAAGCTGTTTTTCTGATTTATTTTTTAGTTTTTTAATACATCACACAAATTTCCTGTATTTTCTGGTTGTATTCCAATAAAGACCCTAAGAAATTATTATATATGGTGGATAAAACAATGGTATAATTACCCTAATGGTGGCCTAAGACCTTTGCACAGTACTGTATATCAAAACTACTACTCCATGTGTTCAGTACACACGCCTGCGACTCTAGCGAACACCTGATGATCTGCTTTAATGCTATATTTGTCCGTTGCACAGTCCATTGACACTGAACAATAATGTGATGCTATTTGTCTTTTTTGTCTGGGACAGTTATGCTGAAATAAAGCGACTAAGAAGGCGGGTCCTTGTTGTCATGATACAACGTAAGAGCAACTATCGGCAGCAGGTCTCAGGTCAGTTTTGACATCCTCTGCCTTTTGTCTTCAAGCTACCGTGCAGACGGTTCCGTCAGGTCCCGCAGGATATCACCACGGCAACAGCTGGAACCCGCAGCAGTCTCCCTGGCAACGGAAGAGGAAAGGAGCAACGCGGCGATGGAGAGGGAGGCGGAGTTAAATGTGCAAGGCTCCTGTGATACGACGATGCGACCTCGGCCACGTTCCACTCTGATACCTCTCAGACCTCCTGTTCACTTTCACTGTTTAATAGACATCCTCTACCGCCCACTCTTTCTCTGTAATTACAGTCTGTCTTTCACTACTGAGAAAGGGGTTTGCCCTTGGATACAAGAGACTTGGAAGGGAGTGCCATGAGGATAATTAAGACAGAAAACCTGAGCTGCTGTGATGCAAATATTGTAATATAATCTTTAAAAAACTAAGCGACTGTGAGTGAATGAAAAGTCAGTTAAGGAGTTTGCAGTAATAAATCAGGGCGCTGGAGTTCGGGAAACCCTGATGTTCACTGAACAGCCTTGGACGACACCTGTACAGATGTACAACGGGAAATTACTCAACCAAAGTGTTAGGCCTTGGGCTCTTAAGTCATGATGTTATTCCCCTGAAAAGGAAAGGGGTTTCTTGACTGACACCCTTCCAAAAGACCCTTCCTGATCGAGCTTCTTCTGATTGTAGAAGGGTCAACTTTTCGTCCCAGTGAAGCTGCCAGATGCTGCTATTGCTCAAGTGCAAGTGGAGGTCACACTAAATATTTGCCACTGTAGCCTAAAGAATCTGGCTTTTACACTTTTTTACTACTGCATACGAATGTCCTGTATTTTCTGGTTGTATTCTAATTAAGAGCCAGATGCCATTGCTAAAACAACAAACATAATGGTGGCCTAATACTTTTGCACATCAAAGCAATCGTATAACTGACCATGCCAATAGTCGAGCTTCTTTCTGAAGAGTCTATCAGTTGTAGTTGGATTTTTAGTAGCATCACAGTTTCTTAACTATCATGCAGGTAGTTCAACTATTTAAAGAAAATAATTCATTAGCTTAACTGAGACTGTGCCACAAATCAAACAAAACAATAATGGCACTATTGGTGGTGGTGCAATTTCCACATCATTTTTGGTAGAGCAGTACCGTATTTTTCGGACCATAAGGAGCACTTAAAATCCTTTAACTTTCTCAAAAATCGACAGTGCACCTTAAAATGCGGTGCGTCTAATGTATGAATTAATTCTGGTTGTGCTTTCTGACCTAGAACCGATTGTAGATGGTACACGGCTCTCATAAATCTGTCAAAATGTTTTAGCACGGTCTTGGTAAATTACGAAGCTTATGGCAACCGTAGTGCGCATCATAGCGGAGTAATACGGTATGTGCTTCAGCATTAGGGTACGTGCATTCATTCAGTCATTTTCGAAGCGTATTTCAAACACAACGCTATCAGTCACGCAGTACAACATGGACATAGAGCAGCTGCGAGAGAATTCAACATTAACAAATCAATGGTACGGAAGTGGAGGAAGCAAGAAGACGCCCTGCACCAGGTAAAGACCAAACTGAGCTTCCGACGGAACTTAAGAGTTTTGTTTCATTCCATGCACCTTATAACCCGGTGCGCTTTATGTATGAAAATAAACCCGTTAGCAGTCGATCATTGATATTGCGCCTTATAATCCGGTGCGCTTTATGGTCCGAAAAATACGGTACATGATTTGGGACACAGACATATTGTAGCCAGTACTAAGATTTTTTTCTTAAATTCATTCATTCATTAATTTTCTTGCCGCTTAATCCTGATCCGGGTCAGCAAAAAGCCGGACGCCTTGCCAGTGGCATATTGTGCAGGGCAGGAACAACCTTAAACAGCTGGAAATTAGTGTTTCTTCAAGTGCACTCATTCCCTTGGTTGCGTGCAGCCAGCAAGGTATGTATATTTATATTTGGATTCTATAGTATGTAATTGTTAATGTGTGCTTGTTCTGTACATTGTCATGTATTTGATGACTGTGGGAAGGAGTGATGTGTAAAGGTTTAGGCTTCGGATGCTGTGTAGATGGCAGTGCCCCACCAATTTTCACTTATTTCTTTCTGTAAGCGCATTAGTGTACAGACTCCCTATGAGTTTCTTCAATAATTGATCTTATAATGAATCACTGTATGAACCAAAACTGTAGCTTCTTACTGATAGGAAGGAACATGAAAGATGCAGGCAGAGGCAAAAAGCCATTCAAAAATGCAATAAGTTATTTTACACTGATACACACTCACTCTCTGTGCAGAATTTTAATATCTCAGGTTACATTGTCATCTCTTCATTTTATCCAGGGTTTAACTTCTGAATAACCTGGTTACTGGGTTAAAAACAGGTGTGTTTTCAGGCTGTGGGTAATGGGTATATGCTGCTTAAACAAATGCTTCAACAATCAGGAAGCTGCCAAATATAATATACGAACTTAGTCTTTGGACGCTGTGTAGACGGTAGCGCTCTCATGAACTACTTAGTTATTTTTATTTAGTCACTAGCTGATTCTCCATGACTTAACGCCATCTATTCATGTCCATGTGTTAAACTTATTAAAGAAATTATGGAATATCTGCGTTCAGAGAAGCATGCACTGTAATAATCTTGCCAAACAACTGAGAACTTAAAACTACAACAGGAAAATACACTGGTTCCTTTCATTCTTCCTGTTTCAGATTCGAAAGCACGTGCTACAGCAAAGCAAAGTGCAGTCTGGCACACCAAGTCAGAGAGCAGGAGAGGGGCGGGGCTTCCTTAGAGCAGCCGCTGACATCAGCGGACTCACGTCTGCCATGTGCTCAAAGCTCACGTGGCCTGACGGGAAGGAGGGGGTAGGCAGAAAATCTCAGGCTCAGTCAGTCTTAGTACAGGAGGATTGTATGTAATTATGCTGGTGCATGGCCTAGTTCCCCTACAGTTTTTCCTTTGTGTTTGTACAATAACAAAACATTTACACCGATCTGCCATAACATTGAAACCACCTGCCTAAGATTATGTAGGTCCCCCTTATGTAGGCCAAGGCTCTCACACATGGAAGCGTGAACAAGACCTCGGCGAGACCTATGAAGGTGTCCTGTGGGTTCTGGCACCAAGACTAGCCGTAGATCCATTAAGTCCTGCAAGTTGCAAGGAGGGAACTCCATGGGTCAGACTTGTTTGTTCAGCATATCCCACAGCTTCCCCAGACCTCAATCAGAATTGAGGCCAACACCTGAAGTCAACACCTTAAACTCTTTGTCATGTTCCTCTACCCATTCCTGAACATTATTTGCAGTGTGACAGGGCACATTATCCTGCTGAAAGAGGCCACTGTCATTAGGGAATACCACTACCCTGAAGGGGTGCACATGGTCTGCAGCAATGTGTAAGTAGGTAATATGTGACAAAGAACATACACATTAATGTCAAAACCCAAAGTTTCCCAGCAGAACATTACCCAGGGAATCAAACTGTCAATGTTCTTCACAGTTATTGTAATGCTATGCCTGATCAGCATATTTGCATGAGGTTTTTTATTGGTTTATTGCTGTCATGCCAACATAGATGGCTATGTCCATAAAAGGAGCAAGGTTACAATGGCACTCAACAAACAGCCACACGCGAGGGCAATTCAGAGAGCAATTAGCCTAACACAAGTCTTTATAACTTGGGAGGAAACCGGAGAAAAATCACACAGACACAGGGAGAATATACAAACTCCTTGCGGCTGGGAGAGAACCGCAAGACTCTGGTGCTCTGAGACAACAGCGCTAACCACTTGTGCCACCACAATATAGAATAACGACTATCCTTTTGGTTTTGCTAAAATGCCTGCTTATTTAATCTGGCCCATTTCTCTTGCAAGCTCAGAAAACACAGTTTGATCAAGCATAAACTAAACAAGCAGAGACGCACCGATCAATCACCCGTTGTCGGTGACCAGAATCGGGTGGTTTTCAGTGTAATCGGCCACAACCGGTGATCGACCAATCAGCCTCGTATAACCGATTCTGTGCCGGCCACAGATAGCCACACTTGTGCACCGCACTACAGCAACACATGGAAAACACACTGCTTTCACAAACAATAATTAAATTCTGCTTTAAACACAGTTCCAGCTTTAAACTGTGTGTTTGTTTACGAGACAGACGTGTTTCACTTGTGCTCCAATGCTGCTACTTAGTACACTACAGAGTCTCTTCCTACATAGCGCAATACTAGTCAGGGAGCAGCGACACAGTATTATTTCGGTTACAGCCATGTCTTCAGCGTTCTAGTTCATCACAGTAAGTGAGTGCTGTTTGCAATATGCATGTGACTCTGCTGAGAGTGCAGAGCCAGACACCAGCAAGCAGCTGCTGCCATCTTCCTTTTTAATGGAAGAAGTTTCCATTAAAAGAAAAGTTGAACAAATATGTATCTGTATGCTGTCATTTATAATTTTTGGAATAGAAAATAAAATCTGAATCGGCCAGTCATATGTTTAAAAAAAAAAAAAAAAATCAGAAATCAAAATCAGCCAAGAAAATTGCAGTTGGTGCACCTCTTTAAACAAGAACTGTACAAATTTGAACCTGTCAAAATTGCATGTTGTGGAAAGAACCTCTGCAGAACGTTAAATGTTACATATTTTATATAGCAAATATTAACGAGTACGTTATTAAAACAAATTGAGAAGAAAAGTATAATTGTAGACACTCGGGTGAAGCATCTGCAATTCATTAGCTCACCACCACAGTGACCCAATTCCTGGTGATGACTTCTAGCCAGGTCAATCATCACTCAGACACATATTCGGCTAATAAATTTGGTATATTCAGGTTTGTTCCATGCAGAGGTTTAGGTTTCACCTAGAAAACCATCAAAACACGTCACCAGACCAGCGGTGGACAAACTTCAGCGTAACACCGTAGCTTTTCGAGCTTTTATCCAAAATGTTCAGGCTACAGTGCAATTTCTTTCTCAGTTCTTATTTTTGGACCAAGTGTGTGCCAAGTGAGCGTGAACAAATCTGGATCTGTTTAGACTGTAGTACATTTGCTCACATTTTCTGATTCCTTTCTATGGGGTTGATCCAGACATGTGTACATTCAGTAAGGTCACTCCTCCGTATCTATGAGGGGTAGGTTCCAAAACTTCCCGTGGACACTACAATCCATGCATGTTCAAGCCCCTTACATACAATGGTGTAGTATTTGCATATAACCTACCACGATCTTAATACATCTTTGTTTACTTCTAATACCTAAAACAACCTAAAAATGCTATGGAAGTTACTTGTTCTACTGTACTGTTTGAGGATAATGACATAATGACAGAAAAAAAAAACAGTGCTCAAACTGGAGAGAGGACTGCAGATCTTGCAGCAGGGTACCTAACCATCACTTCTGGGGTTCAGGTTCAGCGTATGCTCAGAGCATGGCAAATCCATGTCTTTTATATTTTCTTATTTTTATTTTATTTTTTCGACCAAAGGTTAGTTGAATTTGAAAATGTGGGACCTGTGGACACAGAAGGCCGACTGTACTGGTAAGGAGGCAGATTTGTTTGCGTAAAGGACTTTATGATACATGAGCTACAGAATCCCTGAAGGTAAACAATTTTCGTTAAACTGTCATCAGTTTTAATGAGGTCTACCACAGAGCTAACGATCTGCCAGTGCACCCTGCACTTCAGACATACATTATTATCGGATTTGACCTGCCTGTCTGAACATAGCCAAAGAAAAAGACAGACTGTAGGAATTCAGGATCACCATACTGTTACCAGAGGATATTTTTAACATAAGCATGAAGTTCAGCAGTACTAGGATTATCGTTTTGACATTTTGGAATTATAATAACGTGTTACACAAACAAATGCAAAGGCAGGGAAAAAAGAGGACCCATAATAACATGACTAAGCACAACGGAGCAGGACAGCGTGGCATATGCGCATGACACTTTTCTGCCAATAGCACGTTAGCTGTGTGTGAAGGCGTGGGTGGGAACAGAGAGAGAACATGAGAAACAGCAAGTGAAACTGACATAATAACACTCCTGCAGCTCATTCCAAAGCAGAAGAACGTTCAGATTACACGCCTTCCAATTCTCATTCAGCTACAACTATCTTCTGTCTCAAGAATTTCATGTCAGTCAAGCACAGTTCAACAGGCTGACCTTCAATAACCATCACACCCATGGTTTTAAACATTAACCTTTACAACAGTAACTGCCTTCATACAGTCCAGTCCATGACAAACAGGTGGCATATATTTTACCACAGGACATACACCCAAAAAGTACCTATAAAAGAAATGTCATGAACATTTGCCAATATACACTCATAGTTCAAGCCAACATGGTAAACTATCCAATTCAGAGTGCAGAACAGGACGTCAGCTCATCGCATGGCTCAATATTTTAGCTTTACCCATGCTTAGCCCTGATGAGGCTAGTTGAGCGCCGGAGTCTATCCTGGAATTCACAGGTTTGTTTGTTTTGTTCATTTGTTTTATTTAACGTCAAGCATCAGCATCAGTGGCTATTCACAACAGGAGCAAGGTTACATCATGCTAGTCAGACACATTCATACTGGGGCAATTTAGAGCAGCCAGTTAACCTAACGCATGTCTTTGGGACGTTGGAGGAAACTGGAGTACCCACAGTAAACACACGGACAGACAGGACATGCAAAGTCCAATGTCGGGATCGGACCAGGGATCTCCGTACCTGTGAGGCGATTGCCCTAACCACATACACCACCGTGCCGCCCTGTGGGGCCAAGTGAATATGAACCCTTATGGGCCGCCAGTCAATCACTCAAGGCCTTGACTAGATTTAGACCAGGATGCATGGCTCGAGTCACTGGGGCCGGAGTCTGGAGTCATGTCTGCCCTGCCTGCCTTGCCCGTTAGCCGGGAGTGTCGAGTGGGCGGTCTGGCTGAGCTGGGCTTCGGTCCTCGTGATCTTGACTCGTGCATCCTTGCCTTAGACTAAGGGCAGAGCTGGGGGTTCATAGTCAAAGAGTGATCAGAGACGTTGGGTCGCTGTCTTCTGCCTCCCGTGGGGTTGCCAATGTCTCATGTGATCCCTCTTGGGCTGTGTTTCCCTACCAGTTCTCCTCTTTCTAGCTATGCTGCTTATAGCTAATGCTGCCGGGGGTCTCATGCTACACATGGCGTCAGTGATTGTTTAATAATTACATTTCTGTTTTCTCTCCGACACTGTGCTCTTGGCAGTTCCAGCCCCACACATGATGGTTCATATGCTGGAGCTCCAGTCAAGCTGCTTCCGTCATCAGCTCCACCCCACCATACCCCCGGGCCACTTAATGTAGATGTGCATACTTCCACATTTTATTCGAACTATGACTCCATGACTTTCGTTTCGCTCTTAGATTTATCATCTACGCCGCCCAAGGAGGTGTGGGTCCCCTTTTGAGTCTTGGTCCTCCCAAGGTTTCTTCCTTATAACACTCAATGGAGTTTTCCTTGCCACTGTCGCCCCTAGGCTTGCTTCATTTGGGATTGGACGTAAGATATTAGGAGATAATCTAAACTTGTAAAGTTGCCTTGAGACAATGCTCCATTGTAAAAGCGCTGTATAAATAAGATCTGACTTGACTTTGACTTGACTTGAAAGGCGCAATTATGTATCCGCATGAAGTCCCAACCTGGACAGAAAGGGTTTACGGTCCAGAAGATCTGGCAGCCAGCGCCTTGGTACAATGGTACTAAATCATTTTTGATAAATACGTCAGTAAAAACCTAAGAGCTTCCACCTTTTAGTGTTTTCCTAACTTTCCACAACTAAATCGTAGCCAGTTTGAAGTAAAGAAATCCCCGATCCAAGGTGGCACCTGTGCACAATGTTTCTGCATGACTGTGTGGCCGGTGTGCCCCACTCACCTGTATGTAGCGCAGGGCGCTTCTTAGCACACTTAAATTGGAAGTCTTCTTCTCGTCCACATTGGGAACGTTCCTCTTGAGGGTCTCAAAGCACTCTTTTAGATGTGCACGTCTAACAGAAGAGCACACAGGGTGGTTATACATTTCTCATCTTCTTAGGAATCAGGCCACTGTACACTAGCAGCATTTCTGTAGATTTCACATTCACCAGAAAATACAATTCCCACATTTCTCAACCCACTCAGCTACTGCATTAGTGATTACATGCCTGTCTGCTCCTTAGGGTTCCAGGACAGGCTCTGAACTCCTGGAATTATTCCAGTCAAAGATGCAGCAGTATCCTCTAAACTCCATGTGCTTCTGTTTTTAGTTAGATGAAAGGAAAGAGTTTTTTCTTGCAGGTTTACCATATAGTTAGCTGGCATAGAGGTGGCACCACTTGGTGGCTCCACAATGCTTCAATCTTCTGAAATTCTGCTAATCTGATCAAATGGTTGGCTGAAACACATTCGCATCCCCTACCATTCAGATTCACTGAAGCTCTGGTACATTTCAACATCTTAGTTATTACAGGTAACTAGGGATGCACCAATGCCACTTTTTTGCTTCCGATACCGATACCTGACGTTCAAGTATTTGCTGATACCAAGTACCGATACCAACTCTATCTAACTTAACTACTTAATAGGTGCCTATAAATCCTGACATTTATAGTGTTCCACTTTTTATAGATTGCCTTTATTTTGGTAAAAGCAGTGTTCTGTAACCCAAATAAAATAATAAGCTTGAAAAAAGAGTGTTTACTCATTGAGTTTTAAAGGTTTTAGAGCCATGAAAAAATATATTTTGTCATAACGCAGTAACAAGCACAAGTAGCGAAGCATAATATTGCTAAGCTTTTTAATTGTTAGTTATATTTGCATTTCAGCCACCCCTCAAAATACTGATGTTACAGATTTTACAGTTGAATTAAATATTAGATTTCGCTCATATGGTTTCCTGGGGACCAAACTAATTAACTGCAAAGACATTTCAATAGCTATTTTAGGATGTCAGTAATTCTGGAGGTGTCTGTAAGTAAAACAATCAACTACAATATGCCAAATGATATGGTGTAGTGTAGGAGGGTTTATTTATAGACTAGATCAGCAAACAGAAGTAAAAGAGAGGTGTGAAGGGCTTTAATTATATTTTATATTATTCATAACAATCAATAATATTCTATAAAGACATAAAATCCAGTAAAGAACGAACCTCATTTAAAATTCAATTCCCATACAGCCATAACCAGAGCGTGTAAAGTCACTTGAGTGACAGTTCCTTTAAATCTATTCTGCATTTTTATTTTAATCGTATTTTTTAAGTACCCTGAATCCTATGAGAGTTGCACGCCTCAGTGTTCTTAAAATATAATTCACTAAAGTGGAACTAATTTAAATAAACACAAGTCTTAAGCATGCATATAAACAGGCATCCACTCACCTGTTTTTTTCGAGTTTATTGTGCACCTCCCGGGTTCCAGCTCTGTAAAAACAATATTGACATATTAAGGTCAACACTCAAACTGTGTATAAGCAAACGACTTGTGCTGTTTATCTCTGTTACTCTAAAGTTGTTCCATTTAGATGTGCACTACATTGTCATAAATATGTGGACACCCAAACAACTTATGCGCTTGCTGGTGCATAGCAGAAGCACACAATGCTCTAGTATCCCACTGCAAGTCTGCATGGGCATACGGACTATGCCCGGTTGCCATGTACTGTGCCAGGGTTGCACGTATAAGAAGATTTTGACAGAGGTGACATCTCAAAGTATATTTATATATTACTAATTTATTAATTATTGTTAATCAGCAATATTATATGTAGTATTTAGCAGTGCTACCACCACCCCTTGCAACATTTGTTTTGCAGATGTTGCACGTTGCCATCAAACTTTTTGCCGTAACCGACGTATGGCGTATGTTAATATCGGAACCGATATCCGATCCTAATATCGGATCAGTCCTAGTTGTGTTCTGTGTTTGACCACGGTTAGCGATCAGTGATCACTCTAGTCAAACAAACTACACTTTGGGGGTCAAATGTGCCTGGATACTGTATAGATTACCTAGTGTGAGTACATCCTTAAAACGCTCAGAACAACCCTTAGCTCAAATTAACTGTCCTTTTTTGTGCATATCTATTCATAAGAGCTGTGTTTTAGACATCAAAACTCTGACTCACACAATAACACTGACATAATCCAAAGTGCAGACTCTTAAACAGAGCTAACCATTCCAGCAGTACATAATGACATATCTGAAGAAGCCATTTTCTCACCCTCCAGGCCGCCTCTTGCCCTCTAAACCTCGCGAGTCCTCCAAGGCTATGCCGTTGGGCCGAGCCGGGAGAGAGACGTGGCTCTGAGGCTGCGCAAGTGTAGGCTGGGGCAGCAGTGCATGTTGGGGGCTAATGACAGGTGCTGGATACGGCTGCAACACAGCCTGAGGCTGCTGCTTGGGACTGGTACCCGACTGAGGCAGGCTGCTGCTCTCTGCCTTCACATGAGTAACCAGGGGCCGATGTTGCACCTGTGGCTGTTGTGGGGAAGAGTGGGAATCCTTCACTGCCGGGCCGAGTAAGGGAGCAGCTGGTGGCGAAAGTGCTGTAGCTAAAGGAGTTACCACAGGTATGGGCGAAGCTGTATGGAGTGCTGATGCTGCAGGATTGGCAGGAATCACAGAGATCGGTATGACCGTAATGGGCACAGCGGGAGGCAGTGCAGGGGGTGGGACTGGAGGGTGGGGCTGGTGGATTTGAGCCTCCACTCGCGGCTCGTCGGCCCAAGTCACATGGTTGACCGGCGCTGGCTGGACACATGGAATGACGAGCTCGGTGCGCTGCGGTTCTGCTCCGCGGCAGAGGAGGGCCTTATCTTGACGTTCCTCCTCTTCTAGAAAAAAGAAGAGTGATTAAGAAGGGATGTCAGGTGAAGTCTTTTACTCTCACAACCTTAATCATTTTGTTTTGATTAAGAATTCTGCAAGAACAATATTGACGTATTAAGGTCAACACAAACTGCATATCAACTTATGCTCTCTATCCATGTTACTCTAAAGTTGTTCCATTGAGATGTACACTACATTGTCATAAGTATGTGGACACCAAAACAACTTGTATGCTTGCTAGTTGCATGGCAGAAGCAAACAATGCTCTAGTATCCCACTGCAAGGCTGCAACGCGGTACTCTCACTATACCCGGTTGCCATGTACCGTGCCACAGCACATCTGTCCCCCCTCCTCACTCCCTCGCTGGCCTGTGCTCACAATATGCTTAAACGTTCTGGGCCTGAGCACACTTACGTCCACAATACTACTTTTTGTGGCTGGCAAAGTGTCTTGCATAGCATAGTGGATGTCATGGTTGTACTTATAATGTGGCTTTGGAGTCCAGCTGGTACGCTGATATTGATTATGCAATGCTGCTGACATTGCGTTCCGTGCTTGGGATGTAGCGATCACACTGCATTCGTACTGTGCCCGAGTCCAACTGACCCGTGCCCATGCTCTTCAAGCAGGAAGCAATCACACTAGTCAAACAAACCTGGTCAGGCCCAGTGTGAGTGTGGCCTAAGTCTCAGCACTCTCAATGTGCTCTCACAACCTTATTAACTTAAAAAAGTATAAACTTACATATGTAACTACAGTCCATTCAAAAATGGGGGAAAGGCTATGCAGTGGCTTTGTGGTTAATTAGTTTAAACTGAAAATCTACATTTAAGACAAGTAAATGTATTCCATAAATAGTACACACATTATGACAAGCACTAAGGCATGTCTTCATATACATGTACCAAGGGTGCCAATAATTCAGGATCAAGAAGTGGGAGGCCAAAGGACTACTGAAACCACTAGTGAAAATACTGCTTCGGGTCTTTGTGGAGAAGGATTCATACTGCAGCAGGATAATGACCCAAAACACGCCTCAAAGCTTTGCAACAACTATTTGGAGACCACAGAACACCAAGGAGAAACAACTGTGAGGGACTTTCCTCCAGTCACAAGATCCATTAGGCATTCATGGGGCAATAGAAGATGGAAAGCCAATTATTCATTAATGTCACAAGATGCTTGGAATATTATGAAATCCTGGTGGGATAACACGGTTAACCAGATTTTGCACGCCAAAATCCACATCAGCTCAAATGCATCGTACTAAGCATCACCTTTCATCTATTCTCGTTAGGCTTTGACACAGCAGATCCAATCCGCATATTAGACATGAAACAGGTTTTACACCAGATGCCCATCCTGACGCAACGCTCACATTGTATCCAGGCTTGGGACTGGCACTGAATACAGTGGTTGGGAAGTCCCACTGCACCACTTTAAAGATACAAAATGACCTTTGGACTGTGGGAGGAGCCTGAGTACCTGGAGAAAATCCACACAGACACAAAGAGGACATGCAAACTCCACACAGGCGGAGTCCGGTTTGTTAGGGCGCTGTGAGGCAACATAGCAAATACCAATAAATTCTGAATTCTTATATATTTTTATTATTAAAGAATGAACTATTTACTCGTTTATTTTTAACGTCACTCTTCAGCATCAAAGGCCATTCAACGACAGACACAAGGTTACATCAACACACTCAGGTCGGGGTTAATTTAGCGAAATCAATTAACATAATGCATGTCTATGGACTGTGGGAGGAAACAGGAGAACATAGACTAAAGTCGCTTTGGCCAAATCAATATTTTATCCCATCATTCTGTGCATTCCATGCATCCTAAACTGAATATACTATATTGCCATAAACAAGCATGAATGGAACTGCTATAATTACCCAAGTGTAGCAAAGCAGCTAGCTTTAAAACTGGTAAAGCCAGTTAAGTCAGTCAGCAGTGAGCTTTAGGAAGAGCTTACTGGCTTACTGGGAGGGGTAGGAGCAGGGAATCAGATTGCACCTCTGTCTTTTTAAGAGAGAAGCCCTTGCAGTGGTCTGGTCGATCGAAGTCGTGACATCATTCCACAGCATGCAGAAAAAGCAGGGGGAATCTGAGGTGCGAGCCAGCACGTCTCATCTGCAGACCGGGCAGACATTTTGATTGGTCGGCTCGCTGGGATTGATGGACGGAGCTGTAGGGCAGGCTGTAACCACTGCCTCCAGGTTCTCTGCTTTTGTTCTGCGGGTAGGATTTTAAAACGAAAAGGGGGAGGGGAGTTGCAGCTGCCCAGTGCACATTTTCACTGATGTCATTAGCACTGTGAGCCGTTAGCCGCGATCCTCTGCTGCAGTACCTACGCCACGTCCTCCTCAAAACGGGATCTGCTAACGCAGTCAGCCCTGTGAGGCACCGGTTGCCATGGATGCGAGGAGACCAACACACAGGCACGTGGGATTCCTTGAATGTCAAATTAGGAGTGGCACCAGAATGGCAGAAGTGAGGCGCACAGAGCATGACTGCCTTCCTCTGTAGCAGTCAGTGGATTAGCCAGAACAGGTTTTCGCAAAAGCAACCGGTTACGATAGCAAAATCAAACGCTGCAGAATTGGACTTAGCAAGAGCTAGGCACATGTAATCATCTGTAACTTGCACACAACAGAAATGACAAGTCAGACGGTCAGGAAACACCCCCGTTCGTATGATGTGGCAAATGACACTTGACCTAACAGTCATGCATGGCTTTCATAAGAGCCTCCGAAACAGCTGTGCATTAAGCCAGTGCATTGTTCATGACCCACTTGGAGTTAAAGGAAAAGCTTAGGGGTCTTAAAGAAGACAACAGATGGACAGGATTGTGATCAAAAGGGCAAACACTCAAGAGGAGTGCACAGCTCTCACTGGCCATGTGTTTCTGGCACAATGAAGTCTGGTCTCCTGACACAGATTACACACAGTGCTGTGAGTCAAGAAAAAATGTGCCAACAGGACACAGCCATTTAAGCTTCCTCCATCCTTCCTTCCCTCCCTTCTTCTCCAAAGCACATGCAATTACTCACACATGTGGTCTGGAGCACAAACAAAGTGTGCATGCTTGTACAGGCATAGAGTCACACAGTCTGCTATTATGGACCTCTCAATAACATGTAAATAATAGAAAAGTGTGTAATGTAGTGCACGGGCTTGTCACAGTCATTACAACATCATCTATTCACAATTATTTGAGCACACTGACTATTTAAGATGATTGCCACGAACAGGTTGTTTCCACACTTGTTGTCCATTTGATCAGTTCCACTTACTTTGTAGTTCTACAATTACAGACTGTAGTCCATCTCTTTCTCTACATACTTTCTTAGTGCCCTTTACCCCACAGATCAGGTACTATTTGGGTGGTGGATCATTCTCAGCACTGCAGTGCCACTGACGTTGTGTCAGTGTGTGTTGTGCCGGTATAAGTGGATCAGACACAGCAGTGCTGCTGGAGTTGTTAAACACCTCAGTGTCACTGCTGGACTGAAAATAATCCACCAACCAAAAATGTCCAGCCACCAGTATCCTGTGAGCACTGATGGAGGATTAAAGGACGACCAACACAAACTGTGCAACAGATGAGCAACTGTCTGTAACTTTACATCTACAAGGTAAAGCAATAAAGTATGTGTGTCTAATGAGGGAACACAGTGTTTCACAACTCCAGCAGCACTGCTGTGTCTGATTCAATCATACCAACAAAACCCACACCACCACATCAGTGTCACTGCAGTGCTGAGAATGATCCAAGAAGCCAGTTCAAGAAATATATAGCAAACTGTTCAATTTAACGTTCAACACATTTCATGAAATACTAAAAAGATAGTACGACTCCAGGTCGTACAGGAGATTTGATAGAACTATCAAAGCGAAAACAAAGGATGACGGATCACTTCATTGAACACAAATCTTCTTGCACGCAAGCCTTTTTTAATATTTGTTTGTTTCTTTAACATTGCATTAGCATCAATGGCTACTCACAACAGGACTGAGGTCACATTGACATTAGGCAGACACACTCACACTGGGCCAATTTAGAGCAACCAATTAACCAACATGTCTTTGGAATATTGGAGGAAACCAAAGGACCTGGAGTAAACCCATGTGGACACAGAGATTACATGCAAACTCCACACAGAGTGCAAGAATTTCAGGAGCTGTGAGGCGACCGTGCTAACTGATTGCGCTACCGTGCCGCCCACATAAAGCTTCAAACCATTCAATCCCACAAGGCCTCTCACAGAACAAACTCGACAGAAATAAGCTGCATTATGATTTTATTTCTGATGTGTGTTACAATGTATGAATTGTTTTACTGAGATGTGACATGCCTATTCCCACTATAGGTAGAAACATCTCTGTTTAACATCTATCTTCATTCACTTTTCTCATTCACAGACCTTTCTAGTTCACAAGAACAAGGACTACATTTCTCGTCAACGCTGTTAACTTCATTAACTAAAACCACCCACTCACAATGTTCCGCTCCTTTTAGGGAGTGAACAAAGTCCAAATATCGATGCCAAGTGAACACAAACAGAGTCTGCATGCACTCGCTTTCCACTGGAACGTTAAAGAGCATGGGTTCTTCCTGCAGGATGTAGAGAATCTGGTGATAATGTTCAGGAGGAACGTGGATCATTCTCCCAGACGAGAATAATTGTTAAATCAGGGCATGGTTTTTAACAGAGTGAGTCGTGTGCGTGCCTTCTGTTATTACAGGATCCTCAATGAGAGGATTACTTCCATTTAAAGGAAAAAAATGGAAGTCACGCGCCGATCTTTCCATGCTTTCACTATGCAGTGAAAACGGGTACATTATATAAGGCGTTCACTGACACAGAGGGGCCGGAGGGAGGGTGAGGGGAGGGAGTTGCCCTACTTTTCCCCCCTCGCGACCCGCACTTGGCAGTGGGCCGCCCCAACGCTGCTGATTGTGGGCGGAGCATGCCTGTGCGCACGTGGTTGCAGGGGGCGGATCTTCAGCACGCGCTATCCGCCGGGGGTGTGACAGGAGTGACACGTCATCTCCAGCACGAAACAAAAAAACAACCTACTCCCATGAAAAGCGGAGTTGGGGGGCCCGAAAATAAAGCGCAACTGTTTCACTGTTTCAATCTGGGCTCAGACAAACGCGCACCGAGAGCTGCACCGATGAATCACGAAGGAGGAAGTTGTGCAAAAAAGTCACGAGGTATCTACTCAATGTCATTCTGGAAACAGAAAGAAAGATTGCGGTCCGCCGCCACCGCCCATACAGGCACTAACGCATTGAGTAACGTGACTGATTGAGATTAGATTAAAACATAGCCAAAGCTACGCTGTTCGTCTGGTTTTAAACAAGACTGCGGGTTGGATTTCAAAACATTCCAAAGCTATTTTAGTCGATATTAACAGAATATAAGCCGGATATCAAACGTACAGGGTTTCAGTCGTTTTTGAGTGTCAAACCTGCTGTAGTCTTCCTGTCATGCAGCTTTTATTTAAATACCTAAACGAGCTGCTGTGGTTCGCGGGGCTGGGGTACACCTGAGTACTTACGAGCCACTTACGCTACTGGGGCTATGGTACACCTAAACATTTAGTTACACCAATACAAGTCGAGGGAAATGGCCCATAAAGATAGTAAAACCAGCGTCCCTGTGTGACTCCACACACCCACCGCGGCGGGACTGCGCGCGCCGAGTAGTGGACTAAATATAGCACGGATTTAACCCGGAAACCCAGGAACAGAAACGTGCCTGAACTCGCACGCAACCGCTCGACACGACTGGGAATACAATGAACCCCTTACATCAGGACAAAAGACTAAAACACGAGCGTGCACACATCCACACTTGAACACGCACACGATCACGATCGTGCAGGATTATTAGTGCTGCATGCACCATTCTGACAAGCTCGAAACCAACACAGCGGGGTGCGATTCGTATCGGTGCCATTTCTGATTTATTCTCTTTATCATGAACAGCCCACCCGCCCCCGTCTTACCACGTGTAATCTGTTGTTGCTGGGCTTGCCACTCCAGATACCGAGCCGCCTCCAGCAGCGTATCAATACTCATTTCGTCCGCGGACCGGATGCAGCCTGTGTAAGAATAATGCACGCGTCGCGCCTGTCGCGGCTTCACGAGGCTCTTCAGGCACAGCGAGATGGAAAAACGTGGCGGCTTTTAAAACAACCACAGTTCCTCCGAAATCCCTCAGACGTGCATTACTTGACTTGCAACAAGATGGCGATGCGAGTAACAGAAAACACAACACAGAGAGGCGGCATTCAGCGCTGGGGAACCGCCTTCAATACATGCCGCTCCGCCCCAAATACTATCGCCTACAGACAGCGAGGCGGTGCGCGTAACCCTCTTAGTAACACAAAAACCCACAACGCCGTTATCATATAAAGAACAGCGTCATACAATGCCGTACAATCCCACAAACGCCCGTTTAGCAGAACTAGCATCCACTATAGGAACAGTAAAGGCGCCCGTGTTCCTGTTCCGCGTTTTTGAGAGCGTCTGTCCGCCGCGGTGTATTTGCATCTTATTAAAGTGCGTCAGAACCAGACAGCCAATCAGCGTGCAGAACAACACGGCGTGCTGGCTGTCCACATGGGCGCCCGCTGGGCTCGAGCGCCTCATTTACATGGCGAGCGCGTGATCCTGTCTCGCCGCCCTGATACCCGTCAATCACTCAGACTAAACACGCCCCCAATCACGTGATCGCCTCCAACCTCGTGAACCGTGTGGCAATGCAAAACATGCTGGAAATCGAAACTGTTGCCCAGTCACTATTAGTTACTTTTAAAAATGTGGAACACTACATAGTGCACTGATATAAAGGATAGAATTGGTAGTGGAAAAGTTTTCTACTAAATTAAATCATTAAATATTTTAAAATAGCTCAGCCATGACTTGATAAACCACAGATCTGCATTCCCTTACCATAATTATTATAATACTGCACTGCACCTAATTCTTTCTTCGGTCTATTCTACCTGTCCACCAGGGGCGTCATCAAACTCAGTCTTCATTGTCAGTGTTTCAATTTCAATGTTCTTCATTGCTCCTCCATGGCAGAGTGACACCCACTTTACTGTTAATGCACTTCATCTATTTAGTGTTGAACAGACTTATTTTTATGCACAGTTGTGCCCCAAAAACTGATTGGCAAGCACAGGGGTACAGCTGTGCCACAGTAATAACAATTAGTCTAGAAACGCTCCTGTTGTCCATCATTACATTGTGTTTTTCTTGAGAACCAAAATCATTCTTATTCCCATTATTTTCAATGTCGATTCCGTTCTTAGTAAATAGTCTTGTCTAAAATGGGTCAATCAGCTCACTGACAAACCCCTTAATCCTAGAAAGTACAGCAGCTCCACCAAAGCTAAGTACCACTGCTATGTGAGCCGTGAACTGTTCAATGAAGGAAGTTAGTAATTAGAAAACAGTAATTATAAAAGTAGTTCTCTTTAAAGCAGTGTCGACTGGTGGTTAAAGAAACATATGTCCTTCTCCTATTTTTAAAAATCACCAGCCACCATTGCCTTAAAGATAACTACTTTTCTAATTACTGCTATAGCTCCCTTCATTGAACAGTGCACTGCTCGCAGACCTGATGTACTGTCTAAGATTAAGGGGTTTCTCAATTAGCTGCTTGTCCTAAGATTACCCATTTAAGACAAAACCATTGTTTCACCTAAATGACCCTCTAAAGTATTCCTTGATCATCCAGTTGCTTCTTTACACTTCAAATAACATTAAAAAATCAATGTTTTATCCTTCACGTTTCCATAAGCAAGGATACTTAATTTTTAAATTTCACAATTTGATACCTTACTGGCTAACCATTGTAGAAGAGTTGAAGAAGCCTCTAAATTATTCCTAGCTTCTGCAGTGAGTTCTCCAGTGACATCAGTTGGGTTTAAAGGCATTTTTTTCTGTTCTCATGCTCTATAAACCTTTAAAGATTGCCCTAGAGCATGCAGTGGAACTCAAGTTTTAGTCTCTCAACATTCAACATGATATAATATGCCCCTTGGTGCTCTAAAAGGCTATTTTCACCTCAGATAGCTGAAATATTACTTTATCTTTGTTACTATGAAAATGAATCATTAATTAATTAATTAATTCTGCTTTTTGGCAGAATGGTATCTATGGTGTCTCTACCATGAGTTTGCCAAAGTACCTTGGGAAACCATGGGAGATTCATAGTATACACATAGTTAGCATAAGATACATTAGTAATTCAACTAGAACTAAAATAACTAGTTTATAGTATAACTATGGTTATTGTATGGTTAACCATGATTCTACTATGAACAACTAAGGCAGAGACACCATAGTAATCATTCATAGTTTTATTTTCACCAACAAACATGGTAAAACCATGGTTTTATAAGGGCTATTAATTATTAATTGCATGATTCCACTCTACAAAGCTATTAAAGCTTCTCACAGAGAGCTGGTACTCAGATTTTGTTATTTAGAATGCCCCGTAGACTCTAACAACAATGTATCCTCAATGGATTGTTTATCAGTGGTTAATAGTTCTGGATAGAACTTTTGTTTACTTGGGAATCTATAGGAGTAGAGATCCTCAATACATGTTTTCTCAGTAGTTCACAATAGTCATTGGTAGATGGAACCACTTCCATTAAGACCCCTCTTAGTTGTTTGTTGCTGCAAATGGTTATTTTCCATTCAAATGGCACTATAAGTGTTTAACTAGGAATCTTCTTTATTTTTAATGTTTAACATAGAACATGTAAAGGTTCCCCGATTTCCATTAATGAATCCGGTCCGGAATTTTGAAAGAGACTATAGAACTACCTACTCCTGCATGATTTGAACTCTTTACCTCACAGCTTAGACAACAACGACTTCACAGACATGCAGAGCTAAACTTCAACCTGTTCATGATTGTCAGCTGATCTTTATTATTATAAACACATAAACAGAAGACTTTGCAGTGGCCAAGGTGGAGCTGGTGCGGGTGACAGAGAGACAGAAGGCCATATGGATTCCACACCCCTCCAAAATGATGCAGTTTATTAAAGATAGTAGTATTTAAACTTCAGGGTGTAGTCAAACTGTTGGGGGAGAACAAAGGAGATGGATTTTTGACTAAGCTGTACATTTCAATCCATAAAATATTTTAATCACCATCAGAAGCCTTGTGTATATTATAAACCCGTACTCTTTCATTCTATAGATAGCTGATGGTTTCAATTATTTTGTCAATGGAGGTTTGTTTTATTCACAAGACTCATATACCTAAAATTTTGTGGACACCCAAAAATGATATCCATTGGGCACTGGTTGGGCACTGATGCTGGACAATAAGCCTTTGCTGACTGTAATCATTCCCTTTCATTTTAAAGCTCACTATTGGGTGATGTTTATTGCTGTGTTTAAGACAGTCCAGTTCTCCAGCTGGTGAAGAGGAATTAGTTATTAGGTTGAACATGTATTACTTGTTGGGCAGCACAGTGGTGCAGTGGTTAGCACCACAGTGGTGTCGCCTCACAGATCCTCACAGATCCCCAGTTCGGTCCAGACCCTGGGCTTTGCATGAACTCCCCGTGTTCAATCTGGTTACTCCAAAGACGTGTGTTAGGCTAAGTGGTGTTTACAAAGTACCCCTTAGAGTGTGAATGTGTATGTGCCCTACAGTGGATTGGCGCTCTGCCTAGTGTTGTTCCTGCCTTTCTCCCTGTTTCTCCGGCTAGGTACCGGCTCTCCCGCGACCCTGACTAGGATAAGCGGATAAGACAAAGCATGAATGAATGAATGTATTACTTGTTACACTGCATGGTCACTACTTAATAAAACAATAGCATGTTGGATACTGTTGTGAATTTCTATATTACAAATAATGAAAATAACTGCCTCTTTTTCACAACTGAACATATTAGCAATTACTGTTGCTTACCTCAGATTTGGTCGTCTCATATGGCACTAATGTTTTGATGACTGTCTTCCACTGTCAATGATTCACAGAGGTGATTCTGGGAGTTGGTGTCCATAAGTATTAACTTGTGAGAACATCTGTGGGTTAAAATCTTTTCAGCACACAACTGTTCTTCACTCTGTAATGCTGTTTTTTGTTATTATTGTACTTCAGGTAATCGGCAACAGATATATTCGTTTAACAACTTGTGAATTATGGGGATTTATTTGCAGAGTATCTTAGCTTTCTGCACAGATTTGAGCAGTTATGGAGTTCATTTCACAGAAAACATAAATAGTTTGTCCTAAAATAAGTAGTAATACTGATTCAACTGCTAAATTGCACAGGATGCACAGTTTGGGTTATAGGAAGGAAAAATGGTCAGAAATAGGATTGGTTTTCCAAGATGTGCTAGAAATGTACTAAGGAAAGATTTAGTAAAACAGAAATCACACTGTCATTGCCTTATCATTGCATTACCTCCACTGTCATGATATATAGGAAACATTTCAGTTAGGATTTAGGCCCCATTCTAGTACAACATAATTATTGATCTATTAATGTCATGAGATATTGGATTTGTCTGTTTTTGTGCTATTATATTTAAGGGACATTTCGTAATAATTTATTCTCAGATCTCACAAAAGTGCAGCATGTGTTCCACAGAGGTTAATGTTGCTCTCACTATTATTTTCGCTGTACAAGCTCCTGTTAGGCTCAGTAATTCGAAAACATGGGCTTATTTTCCACTGCTGTGCAGATGACACGCAGTTGTATATATCTGCCAAGCCAAATGACGTCCTTACAATAAGTAAGACTGAGAATTGTGTAAAGGAAATGAAAGATTGGATGTCGTTTCATTTTCCTTTACTTAACTCAGAAAACCTGAGGTGTTATTAGTTGGACTCAAGGCCACCAGAGACAGGTTGTCTAAATCTATGATAAACCTCGATGACTGTTCCTGTAATACCCATTCCATCTGTAAAAAGCGTAGGTGTCACATTTGATTCAGACCTCTCCCTTGATGCACATAAACTGCAGTTAATTCAGAATGTGACAGCTCCAGTGCTCTCTAGAACTAGAACTGATAATATTAGTCCTATCCTGACAGCTCTGCAACGGATACCAGCTAAACTTGGTATTGATTACATAACCTGGCCCCACAGTATCTGAGTCTTACAATCCAGCATGTCTACTTGGTTCACAAGGTGCAGGACTGCTTTTTGTTCCTAGAATGCCTAGAAAAAGTCATGGCAGGAAGGGAAATTTTTTTACATGCCCCGCAGCTATGGAATAACCTCTCCACTTCTGAGCATTATTCAGGCACATTCCTTATTTTCTAGTCCTGATAAAAAATAAAAAATAAATCATGCAGGCTTTTGGTTAGTCTCTTTAGACTGGTATGGGGATTCCAGTAGGGGGGAGTTCTTGGGGTGGTGGGGGGTTTGTGTCTGCTCTGCTCTGTCATGCCGTTTGGTTGTTGGGGTTGTCCAACTGGGTTGGGCCTTTGGTACTCTATTACCTGGGGTTGTGCAATCTTGACTTCTTTGACTAAGAGCTGAATCAGAGGTTCATTGTCAAATAGTTTTCAGAGGTGATCTGAGATGGTAGGTTGCTGAGGGAGTGTTGCTGATGTCTCTTGTGATCCCTCTTGGCTGTGTTACCTTCTTGTTCTTCCTTTTCTAGATATGTTGTGATAGTTAGTGCTGCTGGAGTCTCATACTACACTTGGCACAGATGTGTTCTGTTTATAGTCCATGCATTCGTAACTTCCCTAACTACATATTCTGTTATCTCTCCAAGCTGTTCTTCAGACACAGGTTCCAATTCTCACTCTGAGCTGTTCTTGCATTACCAGTTTCAGCCCTCAAACCTTTACCCAGAACGTCAGAGGAGCCTAATTCCCATCTCCCCTCCTCCTGGTGACTGAGGATGCCAAGCCACCAAAACTGTTACCTGCTGGAGGATGCAAGAACCTGACTCCTGCATTATTTAATCCAGTAAATCATGACTCTGTTTACTGGATTAAATAATGACAAGGCACTCGCTAATATTCTCTCAGTTCTGTGTTATACTCATTATACTTTTTATTATATTGTATATACTACTGTATTATATATGTATTCCATAGTTTATGTTTTATATTATCTGTTTTATTAGGTTGGGTCCCTTTTTGAGTCTTGGTCCTCCCAAGATTTTTTTTGTCATGACATTTAGGGAATTTTTCCTTGCCGCTCTTGCCATAGCCTTCCTCATTTGGGACTGTCGACCTAGATAGTTGTAAAGCTGCTTTAAGACAATGCAGTTTTGTAAAAAGATATATAAATAAATATCTATATAGTAATATAGATGCATATGTATATAGATATATCTGACTTCGACTTCCAATGTCCATACATAGCTGTATCATTAAGTGCAAGGCAGTCTGGGAAATGTAGGAGCATTATACTATATTGTCCGGAATGAAACATTCCAGTATGGTGAAATCACAGTAGAAGGAAAATGGAGGGTGTAGGTAGAGGTAAGAAGCCATTTGGAACACCCTCTACTTTCTGATCATAATTCATCATGGCGGAACAGTGGTTCTGATTAGTGTATAGTGGGTTAGGGTGTTAAAATATTCAGATAGTGGAAGTTTGGATAGCAGGGCTTAATTGCATCTACAATTAAGACCAAGGGTTCTCAGCCCAAACTGGTAAATCAAACACACTTGTTGAATGCATTTAAGATAAACTTAATTCCTCGCCCGCCCGTGCATCAGCCGATGCTAATTAAAAAACTTGCAGCACTGCTAGTGTTAGCAAGCTCAGAAAAAGCACTACGAGATGGTATGACACAAGTTTAAGTTTGTGATTCACCCATAATGGGACAGAGGCAGGGTCAAGACCACAATGGTTTGTATGCTGTAAAAGTTCGAGAGCCACTGGTATAGACGTTTGATCACAAGACATGTTTTACTGCACCACATTTCCAATTTAAGAACCTGTAGCAGTGCTGTTCATTTCCCATCTCTCCAACCATCTGAATGAATGAGCGCTGGCATGGTAACGGGCTGAAAGATAGGAAAAGCCTCGTCGACCAGGAAACAGTCACTGTGTTTCCTCCAATCAGCACCATCCTTGAGAGTGCGTAAAACCTGATCTCACTCTAGTGAACTCATAAGCCCACACACATACATCAATAGCTCACATATGGCAGAGTGACATATGTGTATGAATAGATTAGAAGGATGCAAATGAAACACACACAGAGATGTTTACACAGTTGTTTGCTAGGTTCCTGAAGGGAAGCCAATTCTTTTCCTGTTACCTCCTTGTTGAAGCCATGCTATACGTCATCATTCATTCTACACTGAGCCGTCTACTCTGTCTCTACCATCTTAGTGCTGTGCTGAGGATGGTCCAACAACCAAATAATCTGCACCGATGCACACTACTGGTCAAAAATTTAAGAACACCCTTATTTTTCCAGTCTGTATTGATGCTTATCCAGTTTAAAGTCTCAATATGCCTGAACAAAAACCAAATTAGCCAAAATATTTGACTCATCAAAGTAGCAAAATTTTAAGGATATAACACCCAAACACCCTCAAGGCATTGGTTTGTTAAGTTGTTCCCTACACAGTTACAGAAGTTCCCACAAATGTGCTGCACTTGTAGGTTGCTGTGGTTTCACCGCTCTGTCCAGCTCATCCCAAACCAGCTCAGTGTGGGTTATGTCTGGAAACTGTGCTGGCAAGACTGATTTGACGCCTAGTGCCTTATTCTTGTCATTTAAAGGTAATTTGAGATAGCCTGTGCTATCATTTTCTTGCTGTAGGTTAGATCTCTGACCAACAATGAGTACTGCGTGGTGTTTAGCTTAGTTCAGGGTGCCAAACTGTAGTGCAGTTGTGTTCAATTACTGTCCTAGAGGGTGTAGTAGTATTGTTCCAACACTGCGTTAGTACCAACAAAGGCACTGATAGTAGTAACTATGAAATGTATATAATTATTCCGTTTTTGCCAACCTAAACAAAATAATTCCATGATTTCTTTATATTCAATTGATTATTTGTTCGTTTTTTTCAAAATACGAGACATTAAACTGTATAAGTATCACTAAAAACTGTAAGTAACAGGGCTGTTCTTTTTGTTATATTTAGAAAGCAACAGACGGGCTACAAAGTGCAAAGTAAAGTAAGCCGAGAAACAAACACTGGAATTTACGGTATGTGCATATTGCTAATCACATGTTTGGACATCCCAGTCAAACGACATATTGCTGTTTACAAATGAAAATAAGACAAAGTCTCCCGAAAACAACATGAAACATCTCATATTTATGCAAATTTGTGTAAATGCAAAATCTATCGGAAATAAATTAAAAGTGTAGGCACAATTGCCTGTTATTCTCTAGGGTACTAATACTTGTGCTAAAGAGCTCCCTCGTGTGGTAAATGCTGAAACTTCAAACGGAGAAACTCGTGGTACGTTGTTTCTGCCCTTACATCAAGGGCAGGTGTGGTGTAATTAACATACCAATTCATCAGTAGAATGGCATTTTGGCATTAATATTCTTCAAAAATATAGTTTATCCATATACACATGTTCATATTGTAAATACGACTCCTCATGCTCCCAGAACCACTCATTAGCATCGTCATTTCGGGACAGATAAAAAATGCACTGATGGGATATCCTGGTCATGCCGTACATTCAGGTACTCAGCTGACTTCATTTTATTGCCACACAAGGTTGCTGAGCCTAGGCTTGACCAATTTAATCAAGTCCGGATCATAACACTGCCTCCGGAGGCTTGTATAGTGGGCACTATGGGAGGTGCATTTCTTCATTTGGTTCCTTCGTAATCCTAATGTCATCCGATAGGGTTAAAATGATTATCACCAGTTTAGCAAAAGTGGCAAACCACAAACCAAAAGATTCGCTTATGGTGACCAAGGCTAGGTGTAGAGTTAATAAGCTACAGTAATCATGTCAGTGGAAAGTCCCAGTAAACCTACTATTACCAGGACTTTGTGTGTGTCCATCGTGTTCATACAAGACTGAGCACCAGATATTGTCGTACAATATCTAAATACAGTTCTAAATGACTAAATAATGCAGCTTTCTTACTTTTTAAACTTAAAAAATAGCGATTTAGAACTGAATAGACGAGTGATACTTGAAAAAATTAGACCGTAATGTAGTGACCGCTGTGTGAGAAAGCTTAGCTGACAGTAGGTGACTTGTGTGTGAACTAGCAGCCAGAATACCATTCGGTCAGACAAAGTAATGATCCTTGTGAACTCTGTAAGCAATATTCAAAACAGTAATTTGATACAGTGTGTGGAGTAAAGGCAATTGAATTAAATGTGAATTAGGCACGCTCACTAATAATGAAGGCTACTCTGATTCTTGCATATTGGTAGGTAAGCTAACATTTCAAACAATGCAACTGATTGATAAAACAGCTTCTGTAGGTGAGGGTATCAATATTATTAGGCCTACAAAGCATTGTAATGGTGTTACTCCCAAGCATTTTTATTTTATTTTGATAGTTAGTTAGGAGTTGTATTGTACAGGTGCTCCCCGAGTTACGATGGGGAAATGTTCTGGCAAATCTATCATAAGTTAAATGTAACATGAACAGATGAGTTTAAAATGGTATATACTGTATATTATCATTTAAAACTCTTATAGATTAACCTACAGTTGGACAAAATCATTAACACAAAGCTTATGTGTTGAAAATATCATGTAATTTAGTGAGTAATGGATTGAAAGTGAAAAGAAAACTCGTACTCAGGGCGCTAGCTGCTAATACTAACTGCTGAGCCTGAAAGTGACCCGGAGGACTCAGTCCTTGATTTCCTTTTGGTTGGCTGTAATCATCAACCATTTTTGCACTACGAATACAGTACTGTAGACACAAACACGATAAACACGGCGCAGATCTTCACTGGCAAAAAGCTACTGTGAGACTGAATCGCTGTACTGAATCGTGAATCTAGAACGAGTCGCACGGCTCGACTCGCACAAGCTTAAGCAAGTCCGCTGAGTACTGAGCAAACGACTAGAACTGAGACAAATTCTAACTCCGTTCAGATTGTGGATCATTCTCAGCACTGCAGTGACACTGACATGGTGCTGGTGTGCTTGGTTTAGACACAGCAGTGCTGCTGGAGTTATTAAACACTATGTTCACTCTGTTAGACACGTCTACCTATTGCTCCACCTTGCAGACGTAAAGTCAGAGACAGCAGCTCATCTGTTGTTGTACAGTTTGTGTTAGTCATCCTCTAATCCTCCATCAGTGCTCACAGGATGCTGCCTACAGGATGCTGGGGGCTGGACATTTCTGGTTGGTGGACTATTTTCAGTCCAGCAGTGACACTGCAGTACTGCAAAACTCCAGCAGTACTGCTGTGTCTGATCCACTCATACCAGCACAACACACACTAACACACCACCACCACATCAGTGTCACTGCAGTGCTGAGAAAGATTCACCTCCCAAACAGTACCTGATCTGTGGTGGTCCTTTAGAAAAAAGAGTAAAGGGAACTAAAGTATGTAGAGAAACAAATGGACTACTGTAATTGTAGCACTACAAATCACCTGAGTGTAGAAACAAGGAGCTGTACCTAATAAAGTGAATGTATAATACAGTCACAACCTATACCAGTTATTTACTTAGCTAGCCAGTCTGCTAATGCAGGGCCTAATAAACGCAATGCATTAAGTAGTTAAATTAAATATAAACTTGCTTCACAACATGGATCGTTTTCATAATGGTGCCTGGCATCCCCGTGCAGCTGTCCTAAAACTAGGCCCTGTATATGTGTTCCTTCCCTCTTCTTAGATGGACCCAACCCTGAATGATATTAAACCTGATCCAATTCAAACGCCTATGCTTTAGATCCATACTGAGCATGCAGAACAAAACTAAAACCAAATTGCTGTAGTGCTGAGACAGGATACTCCCGTCATACAGTCTGTGGTTGAGCTGTAGATGATGTAATGGCAGTACAGAAACCACCCACTAGTAGGACCACTTTTCCTCCAATGCATGTAGTCCAGCTTAGGCACACAAATGAATTTGCCTTACAGTTTACACATCAAAGAATTCTGTTAATGACAGGTCATGGCTGCAATTTGAAAAGTGCTTCAGTGTGTTTTCATACTCACCAGCCTGTGAAGAACAAATCACTCACATATAACACTGAAGAATGTGTTCTCTCTCTCAGAAAGTCACATGTGCATAGTGTCACACCAGCCACTGCACCACCCAAATAGTTGACCTGTCACCATTAGAGAACAGAGCAGAAGGACCCTAACAAAGTATGTAGAGAATCAGATGGACTACAGTCTGTAATTGTAGCAGTATAGTGACCACTACAACTTCAATAAAGAATAAGCAGAACATAACCTGAAAAATATAGACTGCTTAGACTTTGCACAGCACTCCATGTTACTGTGCACATGTAGCATTTTAATAACCAAACCAAGTTCGGACCACAAACCTAAGAAGCAACTGTTCCTAGGCAACCTTATACCAATATGCGCAAGTTATCATTAGCAGTACAAGGATGCATATTTCCAGCATGTGTTTTAAATACCAGTGCTCTATACAGACCAGCGCTGAACTAAGGGCTTACAACATCCCTCGGAATATGATGACGTGTTCAGCACTACTGCAGAGCTTGAGGTTTTCTCCATCACAGCCTACAAGTAAAATTGTTACTGTGGTCAGCAATCCAGATCTGATAGATGGTGCAAAAGCAGTCGAATGATTTACTGAAGCATGTGGTCAGAGTTGGCCAAGGCCAAGTATAGCATAGACTTATTACAACCCCAAAAGAGAAAAAGTTGGGACAGTATGAAAAAATGCAGAAAAACACAAAAACAAATGCAGTGCGTCTTACATTTACTTTGACTGCACTGCAGACAGTATGATCCCAATATTTCTCATGGTTTTTTTCTGGTCAACTTAATTTCATTTGTTAATATACATACATAAATTAGGTAAAGAAAAGGTATAAAAGCAGTATTCATGAAAGTCTTTGAGGACTAAAGGTGGGCAGAGGATCTCCAGTTCGTCAACAAATGCATGTGAATATTTTTGAAATGTTTAAAAACAATGTTCCTCAAAAAAAGACTGGAAGGGATGTACATATTTCTCCCTGTACAGTGCAAAAAAAATCATTAAACGATTCAAGGAAGAATTTCTGTGTGTAAAGGGCACGGGTGCAAGCCTAAAAGAGGCATGATCTCTGATCCCTCAGACAATACTACATCAAAAACCACCATTCATCAATAGCTAACAGAACCACATGGGCAAGAGATTACTTTGGCAAACCTTTGTCAAGCGCTACAATATGGAGTTACATTCACAAATGCCACTTAAAAGATTACTGTGCAAAAAAGAAGCCTTTGGTTAACCATGTCCAGAAGTGGCATCAACTTCTCTGGACTCAGAGGCACCTAGGATGGAGCATCACAGTGGAAATGTATGTTGTGGTCAGACCAATCAGTAAGACCATCCAAACTTGGTGGGACTGTGGTAGCCTAGTGGGTAAGGTACTGGACTCTGGCCCAAGGTTCAAATCCCACCTCTGCCAAGCTGCCACTGTTGGGTCCTTGAGCAAGACCCTTAACCCACAATTGCTTGGATTGTAAGACTGTATCAATTGTAAGTCGCTCTGGATAAGGGCGTCTGCTAAATGCTGTAAATGTAAACTAAGTCTAAAAGCCAGGGTCTGTCATGGTATGGGGTTGAGTCAGAAGTGAAGGCAGCATCAATGCAGAAGAGTACATTGAGGTTTTAGAGCAACATAAGCTGCTTTCAAGACGACTACTTTTGTGACAGAACTATAAGAAAGTGGCTGAAACTAATGGAATATACAACTAGAAAAGCCAAACCAAATCCATCATTAACACCTAAACACAAAGTCATGGGGGATAGAGAGACCCAATCATGGAATGTGAATGACTGGATGATTATCCTGTAATGGCCAAGGAGCTGATGCTTGATTAAAGTTGACAAAAGTTGGAACTAGTTTGGTATAGAATATTGGTTTTCATTAATCCATCCATAAGAATCCATCCAAAATTCTGAGGAGAAGCCACAAAGTACTGATTGTGGTATTTTTTCTTTAACAAGATCTACAGAAAATATGCCATCAACTGAAAATGTCTGAATAAAGGCCTCACAAATCCCAGAATGTTCAGCTATTAAATCATAGCTGTAATGTGTTTGCTTGCTACAAAGTAAAAATACAAAAGGTGTTATTTGTTAACAAAATGTTATTTTTTGCCAGGGTTAATTAAAGTAGCTAATGATATTAAAATGTTTCATTAAAAAGCATCATTTAGCAAAATAAGCAAAAGGCATTTTGTTGAAGTTTAGATTATGTACTAATATAAAAAAAATTACAACACACCTCAGTACTGTCCAATACCTGGGACATATCACTGCTATTTATCAAGTCCGAGATTAGACTTAATGTTGAAATATGAGCAAACTCATCCATCCAAAACATTTGTAACTTCAACTTAAGATGAATTCATTAAAATCAATAACCCCCAACACAAATGAATTGCTTTATATTTACAGTTTTTATTATTCTTATGTTGCAAACAATGACATCCAGATATATTGGTACACAATTTATATTTTGTCAGTTTATGTGAGTGTGTGTACGTGTGAACATTGAGATCACAAAAAACAGAAAGAAGGTCTTTACGTCAAGGGGGCTTCAGGATATTAACAAGGCATAGAGAGCAAACGACTGGACTCGGAGCCGACTGAATGCACAAGCCTACTGCACATACAGCGAAGCTCTACGGTCCTTTCACACGGCCACTGATACTACATACACAGCTTTGGAATAGCAAAGGCTGGGCCTATACAACCACTGTTAAAAGGAACAACCGCGTGCACCTCCCACACAAATCCCTTATCAGAACTAAAAAGCTGCCTCTCTGACTTAACAAAAAAAAGATACTTCAGTCCATGTTTACGTTCAACGTATGCCGTGTTTCCTAGAAACGTGTGTATAGTTTGCACACGTGCATACCTGCCAACAGTTAACACAGCAGCCTACAGTTATTGCACTTGTCGATCTAGTTAGGAGACGTCTTATAGAAACCGCACACAGGAGGTCCTTCAGAGTAGCCATGACATATAAATCTACAAGTGTTACAGGACTTCCTGACTCACCAATAGCTCAGCCACACAGTAAGTACCACAGAGCATGTGTAAAAGCTTTCAATGGCAGCGCTTTGAGCAGACGCACACAGCGATGTTTCGTACAGGACGGTGGGTAAGCTTGTTTAGTAATGCATCCGAAAGCCGGTGAACAACGATGTGTAATCAGCCTAGTTTTTACTCGGTTTTGAATTATCTGTGGTAATGTGGCTAAAATGCATGGCTTCTGAAACATGGTGGAATGCAGAGTTCCTGTGCAACCCTTCTTCTGATGAATTCATACAGCCCAGCAGGTGATGAATAGGCAATGAACATTATAATCAATCACCATTCTTAGCCAGACGCCACCTTACTATCTCGGTCAATAAGACCTGTGGACATTTATAACAAACGGTGATGAAAAGGGAAGCTGTACGTTATTACACACAGGGCAAAACGCAGCAGATATAGCCTGCTCAGACACACCCATGTACCTCCTTCAAAAAGTGCACTTAAATAATCCGGTGTCATACTGCTGATTTATCCTCGCGTTGATTCTCATTATCTTGACCATGTTTGCAAGCCGCTCGTTTCACTGTAATATCTGGGGCTTCAAATTCAAAGGCTATTATCACTTAACCTGGAAACTGCTGACAGGTCAGGTCAGTCTGAATCCTAGGACACACGGGACGCTCGACCGCATCGTGATCTTTAAGACCTAGATCTATTTGTTAACTGTGAGGTGTCCCTTAAAAGATCTAATCCTAGAACTTCTACTCGTCGTACAGCATTTAGCACCTAAACGCACCAACGGAGGTTCTTCTAGTTATGATATTTGCCAAGTGTCAACACAAAACAACATTCTGCCGTCTTCTCTCCTCCTAGAGCATCAGACAGATCAATCCAGTGGAGGAAATGTAAGGTCCAAAACAGCCAAACAGAAAACGTAAGCCTGTTTACTTTTTATGTGATTAGTATTCGAGTTCCGGAGACAGGAATCGTTCTGCCTTTGGTAACTAAAGTTTTGATGTTCTTAACCATTACGGTAACTTCTAAGTGATGGTAAGCAAAAGAAATTTACAGTATACATGTGGATTCACCATGCAAGAATACTTTGTTTTCTATTTTCATGTTTTTTTTCCTCTCTTTGTGAGGGTGTCATATGTAACATTTAATAAGCTCAAACTACATCCAGAATAATTTACATAAAAGGACAATAGCTATTAGAAGAGACCTGGATGGGATGGTCGCCATAGTGATGAGCACATCCCAAAGGACGAGTGTCATGGCAGGGGAGAGTGATTGGTAGAGAGCAGGGTTTGGATTGGGGAGAGGAGGAGGGGTGGTAGTGAGTGGGGCGGCCGAGGGAGATCAGCGACATTCCCAGACTTTAACTGTTTGATCTACGCTTCCCGTCACCACATAGGGAGAGGTCTTGTGGAAATCTGTAGGGAGAACGAAAAGATTCCAACAATTAGAGAATTTACAGCATTTTCTTCATTAAAAAAAATGTAAAAGACCAATTTTTCTCAATTGTCAATTTTCAGGAGCCTGTTGCAGTAGTTTGTCTCACACACTGGAAAAATCACTGGTAAATCTCATACAGGTGCTCCCCGGTTTATGATGGTGATACGTTTTATATACACTATCAGTGGAATTTATCGTAAACTGAGGAGTTTTATATACATGTACTATATCTATAATTGTCTAGCCTACCTTAAACATGCTTAAAACACTAACAGCCTACAGCTGGGCAATATCATTAACACAAAGTTTATTTTATAATAAAGTAGTCAAAATCTCATGTAATTTATTGATCAACATATTAAAAGTGGAAAAACTAAACAACAAAATGGTTAGTCCATTGCGGCTCAGGTTCTGTCAGCTGGCCGATGCCCAGCATCTTTGAGAGACTATCGTACTGCCAGGGGAAAACGCGAAATTCAAAACAGTTTCTGCTGAATGTATCATCAGATGCACATCATAAAGTTGGAAAACCAGGAACATCAGCATTTGCTTTGTTTTTATGGCTAATGCTTTCATGTAAACAGGCTTTTGAAGACTTTAATCAAGGTAGTTCGATTCAGACCTGGTTTATGCTTCCTCAGATTTTTGAACTTCTGAACTGTAGGAGCTTTTCAGTGGCCCACCAAACAGGAAGTAGCAGGTATTAATAATAGACAAAAGCATTTTATGAGCCGCTTGATGTGGCTAACATTCATGATGTAGCTGTGCTCATTTTTGGGGGGTAGGAGGTGGGGTTGGGGCACAGGAATCTATGAGCACAAACTGCTTTTTTCCAGCAAACATTCAAACAACATAACACTGCTTTCACATTTTATGCATGTACACTGTGCAGTCTTAAGCCACAATGCCACTATTAGATATGTTGTTCTAGCAAAGGTATAATGACCATACATGAGTATATCAGTCTATTTTTAGAAAACTACTGTAAAATGTTGGAAGTTATTGTATTGTTGTATTCAGTATAAAAAACTGGGGAGGATAAGAGAAGAACAGCTTCTATAGGCTACAGTGGCAAGTACTCAGTGTGACCTTGAGCAATAGCAGCATCTGGAGGTTACACTAAATAGTAACTATTGCCAGGAGAAGCCATTTTGTTCAGATTTTTGAAATTGTGTACATGTTTCCTAAATTTTCGCTTTGCATCTTATAAAGACTGAGATAATAGACTGAGCCAGTTATATATGGTCATTATACCACTGCTAAACCAGCAAATCTAATGGTTGCCTTAGACTTTTGCACATTACGATCACTCCTGGTTCCATTCCTGAGCATTGCAGCGCAGAACTTTTCAGCCACCTGAGAATTTCTGACTACGACATACATCATAGTCGCCCTTTATTCTTTCATTAATTTTCATATGCACTCAATCCCGGGGCCTAACCAGCAGGACAGGGTGCACAGCAGAAACCAACTCTTGACAAGGTGTGAATCCATCACATGGCACATGCGCACACACCCACAACGAGGCACCTCAGAGACACCAACTGACCTAATGCATGTCTCTGGAATACAGGAGGTAACCAGAGAAGGTATCCCAGGGAAAACCAGACACAAGGAGAACATGCAAACTATTCATAGCAGACACTAGCCAGTGCTGCAGCTAATGAAACTAATCTGTAACTTGCCTGGTAAGCAAATCAAAAGCAATGCCAATTAGGCATGCATGAGCATGACTCCACTTGTGTCTTGTGGCCGTATTAAGCTGAATAATGACCAATTAAAAATGTTGAATTTCATGAAAGCTTTAAAACCCAACTGATCAGCCACTGCATTTAGAAGAGGAATGTCTTCTTTCATTTTCAGTTGCCACTTTACCTCCTAGTGAATCATCCTCTGCCAGTATACCCATGTGGCTTGTCCAGTTCCATTTTGTGATAGCTACAGTGGTGCTTGAAAGTTTGTGAACCCCTTGGAATTGTCTACATTTCTGCATTAATATGACCTAAAACATCATCAGATTTTCACACAAGCCCTAAAAGTAAATAAAGAGAACCCAATTAAACAAATGAAACAAAAATATTATACTTGGTCATTTATTTATTGAGAAAAATGATCCAATATTACATATTAGGGAATGGCAAGAAGTATGTGAACCTTTGCTTTCAGTATCTGGTGTGACCCCCCCGTGCAGCAATAACTGAAACTAAACGTTTCCTGTAACTGTTGATCAGTCCTGCACACCGGCTTGGAGGAATTTTAGCCCATTCCTCCGTACAGAACAGCTTCAGCTCTGGGATGTTGGTGGGTTTCCTCACATTAACTGCTCGCTTCAGGTCCTTCCACAACATTTCGATTGGATTAAGATCAGGACTTTGACTTGGCCATTCCAAAACATTACCTTTATTCTTCTTTAACCATTCTTTGGTAGAACGACTTGTGTGCTTAGGGTCGTTGTCTTGCTGCATGACCCACCTTCTCTGGAGATTCAGTTCATGGACAGATGTCCTGACATTTTCCTTTTAGAATTCTCTGACATAATTCAGACTTCATTGTTCCATAATGGATGCAAGCCGTCCTGGCCCCAGATGCAGCAAAACGGGCCCAAACCATGATACTACCACCACCATGTTTCACAGAGGAGATAAGGTTCTTATGCTGAAATGCAGGGTTTTCCTTTCTCCAAATATAACGCTTTTCTTTTAAACCAAAAATTTATATTTTGGTCTCATCTGTCCACAAAACATTCTTCCAATAGCCTTCTGGCTTGTCCACGTGATCTTTAGCAAACTGCAGATGAGCAGCAATGTTCTTTTTGGAGAGCAGTGGCTTTCTCCTTGCAACCCTGCCATGCACACCATTGTTGTTCAGTGATCTTCCGATGGTGGACTCATGAACATTAACATTATCCAATGTGAGAGAGGCCTTCAGTTGCTTAGAAGTTACCCTGGGATCCTTTGTGACCTCACCAACTATTACATGCCTTGCTCTTGGAGTGATTTTTGTTGTAACAATGGTCTTGAATTTCCTCCATTTGTACACAATATGTCTGACTGTGGATTAGTGGAGTCCAAAATCTTCAGAGATGGTTTTGTAACCTTTTCCAGCCTGATGAGCATCAACAACTCTTTGAGGTCTACAGAAATCTCCTTTGTTCGTGCCATGATACACTTCCACAAACGTGTTGTGAAGTGCAGACTTTGATAGATCCCTGTTCTTTAAATAAAACAGGGTGCCCACTCACACCTGATTGTCATCCCAATGATTGGAAACACCTGATTCTAATTTCACCTTCAAATTAACTGCTAATCCTAGAGGTTCACATACTTTTGCCACTCACTGATATGTAGTATTTGTTCATTTTCCCCTCACATAAATGACCAAGAATAATTATCTTTGTCTCATTTAACTGGGTTCTTTTTACCTACTTTTAGGACTTGTGTGAAAATCTCAATGTTTTAGATCATATTTATGCAGAAATATAGAAAATTGTAATAGGTTCACAAACTTTCAAGCACCACTGTAGTGTGGATACATTTTGCCAAATGCACAAGACTAGATTATGAATATGACAAAAGCACTAGCTCTGTAGTTCACTTTAAAAGCTACGGTTACACTGCAGGTAAAAGTAGCCTAGTTCTGAATTTTTACCATCTTACATGACACAGAAGTGTTTCTTACATGGTAATGGGAATGGCAAAACCACAATAAGACCAATTTTCAAGCCATTTTTTAATTAGCCCTAAAGTTACACGGTACAGTAAGGCAATTGCAGATTTATGATCTTACCCATAGAGGTAACGAAGTGTTCATGGGCACTCAGGGTCTTCATGCAGCGCTTGTTCTTATAGTCCCAAGTTCGCAGAGTCTTATCATCTGCACAGCTCATGATAAACCTCCCACCAGGGTGGAAAAAGCACACCACGCACCCAGTTATCATGGCCCACCATGAGAGTGGGAGAGAGTAAAACAAAGCACCATGAGAAGATTCAATGTCATGGAAGCAAAGTACACAAATGATGGTCTGCACATTCAAGTCATGTGTTTTCAGTAAACGTCACTTTTTCACACGGTTGTAAATTCTTTTATTTTGAGTTGAATCACATGCCCAATGTGCTCAGGGTAACTTACCAGTGTCATAAGGCACATGCCAGTACTGACATCCCACATCTTAATGGTTTTATCTCGGGATCCAGAGAGCAAGAAGGGTCCAGGCTTCCCACTCTTCTTGTTCTACAGGAAGAAGTGTACGAAAAAAAATCTTAAAGACTTGTATCAAATAATCATGTAGGCTCTCAACCAAAAGTAGGAATATCACAAATAAAACCCCAAACAAGACTGCATAGTGGAACAGCAGTCAGCATTTTCGCCTCACAGCTCCACAGACCCAGGTTTGAGTCTCTGAGCCTGGCAGCTGATCGTGTGCAGTTGTCCACTTTGTTGTTCTCCATTTATCTGCTAAGGTTTCCTCCAGGTACTCTGGTTTCCTCCAACAGGCCAACTGGCGTCTCTAGAGTGTCCCTGTGCGTCTGTGCATGCACGCTCTACGATAAAGTGGTACACTGTCCAGGGTTGATTTCAGCCTTGTGCCCTGTGTTGCTGGTTATACCTCCCTCCCCCAACACCCCTAAACTAGATTAAGCAGGTATGGAAAGCGAGCGAAAAACCCCCAAAACTATTCATACTTCTTAATTCATTCAGTATTCTAACTGCGAATTAACATCAGATTTAGACCATTTAAAGGATTACACACCCACCTCAGAGCCAGTGGCTTCCATTATAGTGGAGTAGGCGCTCTCTGGAGCCCAGGAGATACACTCCACAACATGCTCATGCTCCCTCAGCTCGGCTTTGCATTCCTTGGTGGCGGTGACCCACACACGCACTGTCTGATCATTGGAGCAGCTGGCCAAAAGTGTGCCGTCTTGATTGGGTCGCACCATCCTTACCCATTCCCGATGGCCCGTGAAGGTCTTAACACAGTAACTACAAACAGAAAAGGATTTTTTTTTCACACACTGTTAGAGTCTAACAGACAGCATAAACCTTACTACACAGTCCAATTACCATCTGGGATAGGCTTCTAATTCTAATAACTGTACTCAGTAACTGTGTTGTGTAAAAACAAACAGGACGCGGTGAAATGTGCTCACAATTTAGAGCGTCCACTGCCCTACTGGCCAACAAGCGAATGGGCAGTTCTACAGCACAGCTGTTCTGAATCGGCCAGACAAAGAAGAAAAAAAGGAAGTGAAGTCATACTGGCGATTAATGGGTACCATTAATAACTGGGGTTACGACAGCGACATATTTGCAATACCACAATGCCAACAATTCCTGTGGGTTGCAAACATGTGAGAAAAGGGGGATCTTTCTTGAACGTTCTAAGAAACTTTGAAAAAGCACCCTTTGTAAAAAAAACGGTTTTAAAAAAAACCTCCTTGTACAATTTGGGTACTGCAAGACCGTTGTGTATGCGAGAGGGTATGGTGTACACAAGGCCCTGTTGTGTGAACCACATTAAAGAAGCCCTCTTATTCTACAACACTTCGAGGTTGCAGATCTTGAAATAATATAAAGGCGAGTCATTATGGTTGCATGAGTGACATCACAGCACATTCATTTTCAAGGGATATGACCGGCTGGTTTGATTAAGCCAGGGAGGGTGCAGGAGTTTGGGTTTGTTCATTAAAAACCCTGGGTTTGCTTGCAGTAAAACTCAGTGAATCTGTGTGGTATCTCTCTATCGTTTTCTCATCCGGCCTACAACCATAACACTTTTGTAATTAGATTTTCATATTCTCAATTTCATTAATGGTTTACATTATTAATACTGAGTAAGAGTTCAATGATCATTTTCCAGCAATTCAAATAAAGGTAGTTGAACAAGTCAGGAGAAAGGCAAAAGCCAGTTGCCAATGCTGGTTAATTAGCCAATTTCATTCTGGTAAAGGAAAAATTGGCATTCTGTGAACCAATTCGTCAAATAGGACATTTGTAGTGGCATGGACCACGACTGCTTCACAAACGCTCCACTATTTGAGGAGGAGGAACCCTTCTCTACTCACCCATGGCATCTGCCACATTTTCATGGTCTTATCCCTTGATGCAGATTACTATATGATCAACAATTGGGCATGATGGCAAATGATGCCACGTGGTGGTCGTGGTCCGATGAAGAAAGGAAGGGAAAAAAAGAAAAACTATAGAATAAATCTACAACATAGCTGAAAACATGCTGATTATGTGATCAGTAATTTACTCTAGTAAGCAGATTTATGGCTGTAATCTAAGCAGATGGCCTTAGACTCAATTAGATTTCCTGTTAATCCATAAAAACCCAAAAGGACTGTATCAGAAGGTAGGTTTTGGATACGAATCCAAACGCTCATGCTACAAATCTGGACGGGTACTGATAGATACCAAATGCTCCTTGATCATTTTTCATCATTTTACATCTTGTGATTCTCTCACCATGAATTGGTCCTTATGCATTCACAGCCGAAAAGTCCCAGGCGCTGATGGTCATGTCAGCGAACAGGAGGCAGAGCAGTTTTCCAGTCCACATCAAAGCGATGTCCGGCACTGAGTCAGTATGGGCCTTCAGAGTGGCTCAAAGTCTCCAGTCTCATAGTTCCCACACCTACAGACACAGAACAGTCAGGTTAAAACAGAGAATTGACATTTCAGATGATCACTGGTGTACTGTTCCAAGATAACACAGTGATTTTTAGGAATGACCTTTATTTAATGTAGTATCAGCTACAGTGGCCATTTCACAACAAGACAAGGTTTACACTAAAATCCCAGCCAAACCCCAAGTATGGCTACAAAAAATGCAGCACATCATCAAACTGTAACATTGTCCTGGTAAAGCCTTGTTGATTTTCAGATAGAGAAATAGCCAGCTAACAGAAAACCGCAGCACAAGTGGTGATATGGGTTCCTTGTTAATCTTGATCTCCACAGAACACATGGACCTTGTTCCTTGTTCCAGAGACCAATCTTGATCTCACTAGCAAAACTGGAAGCCTTTCTTGAGTAAAACATCATAAACAAGTGGTTTAAAGCACCACAGCAGTTAAGTTTAAGTTCTTACTATCAATATAAAACACAGCCGTTGAGTCATACTGTTTATTTAAAAGATTTTGGACATCAGCAAGATTAAGGGTTTACGATCTGGGTTATTAAGATTTTTCCACCCATTTGTTCTGTGAGTGATGGTCACCACTACCCTTCAGTTTTAATAATGCCTTGGAAAGTCTAGCCCCGTGCAGTTCATTCAGTAATATCATGAGTTGTCTTATTTGCATGCAGGGCCAATTAATTTGCCCCCTTCTGATGAAACACCAGTAAGATCTTTCCATGATCACATGATAAGTTTTCCGAACATGGGTGTTTAAAAATTGAGAGTTACTCACTTGCTTCAGTTTAAAAGAATTGTTGATAACTCAACATATGGAATCGCTGCAGAAAAATATCCATTCCAAAGGCTCCCAAGTATTTGCTTCTTTTATAAAAACTAAATGAGGACTGTTTGTTTGCAAAGCAGTGTGGGTTATTTCACTCTATTTCACAGGCATTTCAATTTGTTTGAGGAGGTCTCTTGCTTTAGGCAAGTTTGTGATAAATGTGTGTCAAATAAATAATACTGACATATTGCCAAGTCAGCTCAGCTGTTAGGTTATGGACTGCTTGCCTTAAAAGATGGGGTGGCGTGTTCATGCGCGTATTATTCAGTTGGCTTATAAACCAAAAACCTGCAACCAAAGCAGTTTCTATTTGCTGTTGACACACACAAATTCATACATGCATGCCACACTCAAAGGTTGAAGAAAAACGTTTTTTCAATAATTAATTCATTTGTTCATGAAAGACATAGTACATACAAATATTGGTATGTCAGTACTACAGGACAGTGGACTTTAAACCTCAGGACATAATGGACATGGGAAGTAAACGGATTTTTTCCAATAGCAACAATAATCTAATAATAATGTGACAAACTTTACACTCTAATATTAAATAATCAAAATTATTCATTTTCTTGAGTTTAATGTTGTTCAGAGTCTCCAAAAAGTGTTGATAGCCGTTCTTGTTTTGCTGCCTTTAATTGTGTTGGCAATTTAAATTCCGGGGTTCAGGATCCAGCAAAAAAAAAAAGCTTAAAGTCAAATCCAAAAAGAGGCCAAAACAAAACCAAGTCTTAGAATACACGAGACATGGCAATGTGGGGGAAGGGCTCGCCACACATGCACAGACTGAAAACACTTGATTATAATAGTGGGTAACTGGTATACATGCTCTGAGTAATCGCATTATCTAGCTCTCTATCGGATTATTAATCTTGATTTCTCGATCGGGGAGGCATTTGCTGCATACATGACCACTGAATAATCAGAAACTGCGAAATCCGACTATGATTGGATTATTAAGTGCATGTGTAAACGCAGTCAATAAAATAACCAAAATAAAAAAATAAATATAATAAACCAGGATTTACACTGGAAAAGTTCAGTAAAGCTTTAAAATAACTTCTGAAACTAGGACTAATGAGCTGTAGTAGAACTGAAAAGACAATTAGGGGTTTCAGTATTACTTGATAATTTTCATTTGGCATAAAAAAAAAGCTTAGGGAAATAGACTTGTCGGAAAAGCACCAGTAGAGGGTTTAGACAGTTGCGTTAAATAGCAGTAGCTGCAAAGGAAATTATTAACAGCAGGTGGACAAAGCTTTCTGGCACCGTGATCAAACTGTAGAGCTGCTAAGGTAAGCCACAGTGCATCTGGTGCCTAGAGAACTGCTTGGTGTGCTGTTGCCCTGGGTAACCACTTCAGGATGTCTCTATGGAGACAGTGAGTCAGCATAAACACAGAGCCCATATTCTTCTGCTATAAGCGGCGATGATACGTTACACAATGTGTGTTATCCATGAAACACACAGAAAAGCCCATTTGTCAATTTCCTTAGGTGAAATATTAAAAAAGAATGACGCACAAACCTTAATAGTGGCATCCTCTGAGGCAGAGACCATGACGCTGAAGACAGGGTGAAAGATGACGCGTGTGACAGGACTCCTGTGTCCGCTGAGGGCATATTTCTCTGGAGGGCGAGGGATCCACTCTTTGGGGTCCCGCTTCTGTCCCATGGGGCCTCCTAAAGTGATCTCTTCTTTAGCTTCATTCAACTTTGACTCAAGCTCCATCACCTTTAAACGTAATTAAAAACATAAAACATTTGAATGGAATCAATTGAAACATCATAGATCAATATGAAAACTTATTCTTTGAATCAAAAACAATTTTATTCCTCTGTTATATGGTAAATTAAAACATCATCATGTCTAAAAAAAATTAGACTAATCCTACTGACCTTCTTTTGTAATCTGATGACCGAGGTCCATTTCTTTTCCAACAGTCCTGCATACTTCTTATCTAATTCTTCATTCTGGAGAAAAAGGAAAACGAGAGCTTCAGGAGTTAACTGCATTAGGCATGAAAGTAGTAAAGGCTCAGCACAAAACTCAATACTGCTTGGAAAAGCAGCTCAAAATTAAAGGAAATTTCTTACCACATCTAATTCTGCTTCCTTCTTAAAAACAGAATAGGCCTCTTCATAGCCATTTGACCGAAGGTAATCTGCTATGGCTCGATTTCTGTAAAAAGAGCAGCTTCTGTTCAGCAAACAACACTCATGTACTAACATGACTTATACAAGAAGCTGGAAGATTCAGTCCTCAGGAATTCAAAGACTAAAATCTTTGTCCCCATTGTTTATTTTATGTCGCATCAGCAGCTATTCACGCATACCCATCACACATGGTCACAATGAGCCAATTAAGAGTGAATTAACCTAATGCATGTCTTTGGAATGTTGTAGGAAACCGGAGTACCCGGAGTAAACCCACATGAAAATAGGGAGGACACGCACCCAGAGTCCAAGTTTGGGAATGAACCGGGGATTTCTGGACCTGTGAGGCAACCGTGCCAACAGTTTTCCCCGCCCTTGTCTTCTGTGTGCATCACTAAACGTACAAAAGACTGAGGGATATACTTACTGGTGTCTAGAATGCAGATGGCACCTCTTTAATTTTAAAACATTTGCACCAAACATGCCTGTGTGACCATGGAAATCCATCAAAAGCCTTGGATGCATTCTGCCCGACAGACTCAACTATAAATACATTAGGCTAGTTATGATGTCATGGTAAATCAGTGTATGATCGGACTTCTAACTTTTTAAAATATGTACTGGCGTAAATAACACCTAAACTCCACATATATTCAAAGTAGATGAACCAAATTCTCAAGGAGGTATGAAAGTGTTCAGGAAAACACATTCTACTGTCACTGCTTGTCTATGGAGAGTCCATGCCCAAATGCATCACGTTATGACCCAGTTATAAGTCAGTGAGGGTGTTTACATGCACTTAATAATCAGATCATACTAGGATGTCTGCAGTTATCTGATTATTCAAGTGGTCATGTATACAAAAACTCTGATCTAGAAATCAGATTACAAAATCCGATAAAGAGCTGGATTGTACTCCAGTAATCGGAGTACCAATGGCATGTATACCAGTTACTGTGGTGGGCTAGTGGTTAAGGTGCAGGACTATGAACCAGAAGGTCCAGGGTTCAAATCCCACCTCAGCCAAGCTGCCACTGTTGGGTCCTTGAGCAAGACCCTTAACCCACAATTGCTTGGACTGTAAGACTGTACCAATTGTAAGTCGCTCTGGATAAGGGCGTCTGCTAAATGCTGTAAATGTAAATGTACCCGATTTCAACTGGATTTGCCAGCCTGCACATGCGAGCAGAGTGGCTAGTGTCACTAAACATGGTTGCCAGGTCTGCTTATTCTTAGAGATTTTACTTACTTTGGGCTTATTTACACAGAACAGGTGGGGGATTCTCTCGTGGGATCTGGCAAACCTGCAATGAAATGCTAAAAACACTCGCTAAATGGCTATCAAACGCTTTGTGAAGACTCTGAAGCACTAATATATATATATAAAAAATTTGTTTCTTTTTTTTTTTTTTTTTTTTAAGTTCACATCACATTTATTTGAGATTATTGGTTGCAAAGTAGATTGTCTGGGTCATGTAAACCAGAAGGTTTCCCATTATTTGATTACTCAAGTGCATGTATACTCCTTGATCGGATTACTGACCAAATCCGATTTTCTGCAGTTGTCGGATTATTATTAAGTGCATGTAAATGCACTCAGTGTAAGTAAGATAAGAGAGATCATACAAGAACAATTAGAAGAGGTATATACATACTTCTGACCATATAGTTTCTATAAGTAAAAGAATCTCAAATACACTTTCTGCCTTTCAGTTAGGTTGCTTGCCCCCTTAAGAATGTGTCCGTTAGTGACATCGTTGCAAAACCATGGACTCGCCAAATGTCAAGAAATTAAATGCACTGGTGTATTCTGACACTAATACTATAATATCAGAGCCTCTGAGTTTTGGTTTTGTAATGTTACCAAGCATCAAGGGAGTGGCCAGGTTCTTAATGAATACTGACTTATAATGATGACTTTAGACTCACTACTCTTTTACTTTAGGGTGGTAGAAAAGTCTGCTTGCATTACAGTTGCATTTTTCATTTTCAATGGAAAGTTGGCATCTCTTCTCTTTAGTTGGTCACGGGTGGAGTGGATATGAAATTTCTCCCTAAACTATGATTTATCATCACTCTCATAAAGAAACTGTGAAAACCAGGCCTGCTCACTGAATATATGGGAAGTGTTGGGGTTCTGGGACTGCTTATAGATGAACACTGTGTGGTGAGAGAAACTGAACATTAAATTTTTGAAAGGATGGGAAAATACTGCTAGGCTAGATGAGCAAGAGACCACACACTTAAAAAACAGGTCTTTTTGTTATGGTTACCAGCCCACAGTTAGCCACTGAAAACGTTCTCAAATGACACTCCAAGAAATGTAGCGCCACCAACGTTAGCAGAGGCAGCTGGACACAGACAATCCCTCTGTCCAGCTTTGCCCTCCTCTGCATCAACATTATGTATGTGAGCTTTCCACGTTGAGATTGTGTTAAATATTTCATGTGTTGTACACGGCTAAATTTAGAGGATGATGTCAAGATTACTGCCAAACCCTTTCACTGTGGTACTGGAAACTGGAGCTTTGGAGAGAGTTGCGTCAGGAATGTCATCAGGAAAAGTAGTTAAGAGCAGCAGGCATTTAGTGTCAGGGAATGTCTGGCCAAACACATACGGGACTAGGAGTTCACAATGTAAAGACATGCTGTGCTCAGACACATATTCTAAATCAAACACTCAGGAAGCTCATGAAAACATGCTTAGTCATTCAATCCTCCAACTACAGGCACTTGAAAGTTTGTGAACCCTTTAGAAATTTCTATATTTCTGCATAAATGTTGGTGGGTTTCCTCACATTATCTGCTCGCTTCAGGTCCATCCACAACATTTCAATTGGATTAAGGTCAGGACTTTGACTTGGCCATTTCAAAACATTAACTCTTTAACCATTCTTTGGTAGAACGACTTGTGTGCTTAGGGCCGTTGTCTTGCTGCATGACCCACCTTCTCTTGAGAATCAGTTCATGAACAGATGTCCTGACATTTTCCTTTAGAATTCTCTGATATGATTCAGAATTCATTGTTCCATCAATGATGGCAAGCCGTCCTGGCCCAGGTGCAGCAAAACAGGCCCAAACCATGATACTGCCACCACCATGTTTCACAGATGGAATAAGGTTATGATGCTGGTAATGCAGTGTTTTCCTTTGCAAACATAAAGCTTTTGTTTAAACCAAAAAGTTCTATTTTGGACTTTTCCGTCCACAAAACATTCTTCCAGTAGCCTTCTGGTTTGTCCTGTGATCTTTAGAAAACTTCAGATGAGCAGCAATGTTCTTTTATGAAAGCAGTGGCTTTCTCCTTGCCACCCTTCCATGCACACCATTTGTTGCTCAGTTCTTCTGATGGTGGACTCATGAACATTAACATTAGCCAATGTGAGAGAGGCCTTCGGTTGCTTAGAAGTTACCCTGGGGTCCTTTGTGACCTCACCAACTATTGCACTCCTTGCTCTTAGAGTGATCTTTCCTGATCGACCACTCCTGGGGAGGGTAACAATGGTCTTGAATTTCTTCCATTTGTACACAATCTGTCTGTCTAACTGGGTTCCCTTTATCTACTTTTAGGACTTGTGTGAAAATCTGATGATGTTTTAGGTCATATTTATGCAGAAATATAGAAAATTCTAAAGTGTTCACAAATTTTCAAGCACCACTGTAGCTAATCATGAATCGTTTGTGTGAGTTTTTTGATACCTGTCCGTGCAGTGCATAATTTTGACAGTAATCAGTATTAGCTGCTAATCAAACATGGCTAGTAAGCAAGATGGCTGTTAGGTCATTTAAGGCTTGTACTTCATTATCTGTGTCCAATGATCAGACAAATAAATCAATTATTTGTATGACA
>JAJAGP010001526.1:0-182341 GCA_025084515.1 Ancistrus triradiatus
AATGAAAATAGGAGGATCGCGAACAAATTAGAGCTTGAAGATTTACAAGAGCCCTCCCTGCTCTCCCTGAAATCTCAAGTGGATTTTACACGGACTCTCGCGTTGTGTAGGGAGTACACGGGTAAAGAACATGAAGCTCCAGTTACATTGGAAATGAATGGAATTTTATGGGATGACGTGAGCAAGCTAAAACAGGACTTTACTGACATTTGATCTGCAGTTTAACAGTATCATGGAGTTGTTTAGATTGTAAGTGGATTTTCTATAACAAAAACATCCTAACTATATTTTAAAAGGCAAAATAGTTGGGGAGGTGTGGTTGTTTATGTAAACAAACACGGCAGACAGCTGTGTTTGATATGTGAATTCTGGCGAATGGCTGCATGCAGATGGTTGAAAATCGGTTTGCAGGTAGTCATAATAGTATTAAATATTTTGAGTTGGTGATTTGGACTGTGTATTAAGAATATTTAAAATTATTAAGAATTTAAAAAGATTAAATGTGAAAACATCACATGCTACCACACGTGTATTAAACGTTGTATTTATAGTGAACATTCTAGTGGTTTGGCGCAAATACTAAACAGACCCCGAGCATGTGATATATAAAAAAAACATTCAATAGTCTACGGTTTATCAAAAAACAGTCTTGCCTCGAACTGGGCTCTAGCGACTACAACACGGATTTGTACTTGGTCTACCATTTAAACTAATGGCAGAATGGTCCTGAAATTTTAATTTTGTTATTGTCAAGTGTCAATTTTCAAGCTATAATCACAAAAATGCACTGGTTCAGATCCTGTTACCGCCACAACACACTCGCAGTTTCTGCAGGAACTGCACTTTCTAGTTAGAGTGTTGCGCAAGCAACACACTATTGTTCTTCGATTTTTATTTTTCCACCTGATTTTCGGTACGTATCTCCTCCTACAGTTTTCGAGATATCAACACGGGACAAGCACCAAAACGTCCAGGATGTTCCGGAGAAGTGTGCTTGTTCATAGCTAAGAGAAATGCATTCACTTGCATGGGATTTTTTTTTAAACTGCCGTAACTCGGTCAGTTTTCGACTTACAAACAGGAAACTCGGCATGCTCGGACCTGGGTTCACCAACAACCCTCAGGTCAAGTTTCGCACAGATTGCAGTCTTTGAACACTTTCTAGCACTCCATTCATTCTCTATGCCACTAGGTACAGTGGCACACTCTAGCCTTGAGTGAAAATCGATTAATGCACTTTTTCGCTGAACAAATGTGTCTAAAACCCTGATGCTTTCACCTAGACACTCCATTTGAACTGCAAATGGTAGAGATACTTCCCCTTCATAATTCATCAAAAGATTGCATCGCCAAACAAATTATTTTTCGAGTTATGACGATTTGTTCGGGACTTGGGACTGAAACTTCTTTTATTGACAGCCATGTTAATTTTCGGAAGTGCGAAGCGGCTCTATCCAAAGTTTCATTTGTGTTTGATCTGTAATAACTTTGACGCTTTTTCGTCAATCCACAGCATTTTAGATCGTAGCGATCAGCAAGGGGTCCTCTCTCACACCAACTTTTCAGATAATTGATTGGTTACATATTTTTCCAAAATCGCTTGAAACTGACATTGTACACGTACATTCTGTCACTTTTTCGCGGAACAAACGTGTGTAAAATCATTATACTCTCACCTAGAAACTCCATTTAAACTTCAAATGGTAGAGCTACTTCCCCTTAATGACACACCCAAATATCTCGTCGTTCAACAAATTATTTTTCGAGTTACGATGATTTGTTCGGGACTACGTGCTGATAAGGCTCTCTTCACTTTCATTTTCATGTCGTTTTTAACTTATCATAACTCGGCCATTTTCTCATCAAACCACACGTTTTTTAGGTCAGAGCGATCAGCAAGGGGTCCTCTCCGACACAAGCTTTTTCAGATAAGCGATAGGTTAATTATTTTTTGACTTATGACCGTTTGTTTGAGATTTCTGTCACAGAGAGTTTACATTAAACATGGCTGACAGACGCTGTGTCTCCCCTCTCTCTCTCACACACACACACACACACACACACACACACTCGCAGGCCACGCCCACAGACTCACAGTTGCTCTCATTCAAACAGACGGGCACTTCAGAGCTGAAATTACACCCATTAGTATGGAGCGACAGCACTATCATTAATACGAGAGCAAAAAATCAGAAACGACAGCGCAAAATGACTTTAAATCGAGCGACAGCAACAACTGTACGTTCCAAAGCAGCAGCGCGTTTCAGTTCTGTGCGCGTTTCGTTGCTATTAGGTCCATTGTTTGCATAGTACCACAGAGGGCACAGAGGTACCTGGCAGGACAGTTTTGATGGTAGAGTGGGGGACCTGGTCTTCTATCTTGATGTCGATAAACATCAGTAATAACTACAAAGTGCAGTTCCTGCAGAAACTGCGAGTGTGTTGCGGCGGTGCGTGCCCCTGCGACGTGCATCAGGGACTGAGTATGTAGGTCGAATGCCAACTGTAGGTAGGCTTGGTCCCGGGTTCAATCTGAGGTAAAATGTCATGTCCCTGGCGCCCCTGAGGGTCCAGGATTGGCACTGGGGCCCCTGGCAGGTCATTGACCATAACTCAGTTGATTTTCCATGTACAGCAACGAAATTCGGCAGGCTTGATACCGGGTGCAATCTGAGGTGACATGTCATGCTTTTGCTGTCCTTGAGGTCATTGGGGCCTCTGGAAGGTCATTGACCATAACTCAGTCAGTTTTAGACCTAACGTTTTGTAGTTCAGCAGCCTTGGTCCCGTGTGCTCCCTGAGGTGACTACAGTCGGCATTTGACCTACATACTCAGTCCCTCGGGCACGCACCGCCGCAACACACTCGCAGTTTCTGCAGGAACTGCACTTTCTAGTTCTACCTGTTATTTCATTTATTATATTTTTAAATATGTTCTCTCTGTTCATTTAAACTATTACTATTAACTTGTTAATTAGATAAGTGTTTTCTTACATATAACATCTAGGCCACCCAAGCAGCAGCCTTCCTTATAACCTTTAAGGTTTTTCCTTGCCACTGTCACCCTAAGCTTGCTCAGTTTGGGATTGCCCTTATAAGTTAGAAAACAATTTTGAGTCAATGCTCCAAATCTGACTTGACTTAGCTTGACTAAATTTGAACTTGCAAATAAAATTGTTATATACATATAGATAGATGTCTGTATTTCATCCTCATTACTATACAATAAAGATAATTATTAATAGAAATTTTATTGTTATTAGCAGAAATCATGCATACACAAATTCTAACTCAATTTCACTGTTTTAACATTGTTTATAAAACTGTTTTCTCAGCGACAATAAACCTATTCTAACTCGCAGCAGGGATTCGAGCAGAAGATTCAACAGAGCTATCTGTGGATGTGGGGCTTCTTCACACTGTGTCATTACCCAAACAATTGGGCCTTATTAACAAATTAACCGCTTCAGTCAGTCTAATGTTAATGGGCAAGGAAGTTTTACAAGAAGGCGGGGAAAAACAATGAAAGGAAGCTTCCTACCGAAAACAATACTCCCCACACCCCACCTCTCCAAAGAAGATAGACGACTAACCCCACACAAATAGAAATTCAAGCAATCAAATAAAAACTAAAATATAAAAACCCAAGAAGCCAACGTAATCCAGAGAAGCAACAGAGAGACAAGAAGAAACAAGCAACAAAGAAAAGACCTCAACAACCAGATAAAGAGCTCCCAAAAACAATATATAAAAATAATAAAAAATAAAACAAATAACTAATATAAGAAAAAAAATAAAAAAAAAAATATAAGAACCAGGTAAAGTTTAAAGAATATCTCCCAAATAACAGAAAGCGAAAACACAGGATTGCGTTGGGTTTTAATAAAGAAGATGTGAACAGCGAAGGCGAGGAATCATGAAGATGAAGGAAGAATGTGAAGCAATATGTAGGTAACAGATCAGAATACAGTTAGAGGTTCAGACAAAAAACAGCTGGCCCTAACATTTTCCCCCAAAACTGGAAGCTTTACAGCAGGAAACGTGTCTCATAATTTATTGAATGGGAAACAACAGGGCTGGATTGACATTTTAAACCCATAATCAAACATTTTTAAACACTTTCCTATCTTACAGTTAAAAAAACAAACAAACAAACAAACAAACAAACAAAAACAACCACACAAACGGAGCAGATGATTAAAAACAGGACGCAACAGCAAGAGGAGAAAATGTACAAATGAAAAATTTACACGATCGGGTTATTTCCGAGTCTTTATCCGTCATTAGACCTGAACATTTCGGTTTGTTCCCTTTAGTGTTGTGGTGCCTCGGTAGAGCCTCGCTCCTCAGAGTCTGGCCTGGCCATAAAACCTCGCAGGGACACGCCTCCTCAAACAACGGCTTAAAAAAAGAGAGGGAGGAGGAGCTCGGCGTCTCAGACGTAGAAGAGCCGTACTCGAGAGGTGCTGACGTGAAGCTCGTCGTCGTAGAATTTGGTCTCTATAACCACGTTACCGCTGCAGAGGGGGAACATCTGGATTACCACTGGAGTACAGACCAGAATAACCACTTGGATCTGAGTGTTAAATCTCTTACGTTAAGACGTTAGCGGGCATCATCTGCGACTCGGGCGCTGCTTCTATCAAAGACTGCCATGTGTTTGTAGAATTGGGGATCACGAACCCAAACTCAAAGAACCACTCTATAAGAGAAGATAACACTTTCTATTTTATTTTTTTTCCCCATTTATAAAACAATTTGAAGCAATGAAAGAAATTGCAAGATTCCTTCTAGAAGGAAATCCAGATAGAATGTGGCTAAAGAGGTTTGTTGTTCCTTTACTAGACTGCACATTAGTGCTGCTGATTAACATAAGGTTAATTTTCTGTAGTTAGGATTTAGAACATTATATTATAAATAAAGGAAAAACACAGAATGAGAAGATATAGGACAAAAGGCAGGAAAGCTATGGGATGAAGGCCGGAAAGAGGCCAGAGAGCTAGGGCAGACAGAGGCTGAACAGAGGCCGCACAGCCACAGAACAAAGGTTGAAAAGATTCCTGGAAGTTAGGTGACAAAGCCAGAAAATGTCCAGAAAAAACTACAGAAACAAAGGCCAGAAAGAGGAGCTGAGAGATAGGGAAACAAAATCCAGAAAGAACCTGAGAGCTAGGGGACAAGGGCCATTAGCTTCAATTAAAAGTGAGTTTTATCTTCACTGGGCTAACCACTGATTAGCTTTACTCTCTCTCTAATCAATTACCCTTTTTTAAATGACCCTAGGTATACAATGCTGTTAAATAAATCATGTGACCCTAAAAAAAGTAACCGTTTTTGTTCGTGGTATTTATATCATATAAAGAACACCGAGATGAGCTCGGAGCTGCTGACCTTCTAAACACTGTCCTTTAAAGAGAACCTTCTGCTCCAGACGGAACTTCTCCAGTTTCTCTGAGGAGGAAAAGTTCAGCTCTCTGGAGACGGCTTTACACTTCAGGATCTTTTTAGGAACCCGAGCTGCAGGAGGAAGAACGCACAATGGATTAAAAGTGGTTTAGAATGCCGGTTTAGAAAATACAATAAATATTGTTGCAATTATTTAGTAACTCGGTTATTATTTACCATGTTCATAAATTCTGATCTCATGCTGCTTTACAAACCTTGGATTGTTCTTGCTTCCCGTCAGAAGTTACATGGGTCTGTGCAGTCTGATCGGACTGGGAACAGGACACTGGAGCTCTGGGTCTAACTGGAACTATTAAGTGATACTAGCACACCATGGACCCAAGTCTCAGCCTGCGACCAGGATGGGACCCGAAGCTAGGTCCATGACTCACTCCGAACACCAAGAAACCAAGGCTCAACCTGCAACCGACGAAACCAGAGGAGGCCTGCAACTCCCCTTATACACCATGGACCCAATGCTTGACCTGCAACCCGACTGACATCCAGGGATAGGCCCATGACTCGCCTCGCACACCACAGACCCGAGGCCTGGCCAGTGACCCCACAGAATTCTGTAGCAGATTCCACCCAGATTCCACCCAGTTATAACGAGACGAGCGAAGTTGAAACCTAACTTTTATGTTGAATCATCAACTGTTGAGTGACTGAGCTGAGCTGAGCTGAGTGGGTTGGCTGTCTGGTTTGAGGATCAGGGATAATCCCATTTCTATCTCAGGTAAAAATTGGGAGGAGCTTAACTAAACCCTCAGATGAACCTCTGGCCTCAGAGCAGGGTCGGGCCGGTCGGTACCGTTCTTACCTTCATGTTCTACGCCAGGGACGGAGAGATCCTCGGTGCCCTGCCACAGGACCTTCCCCGTTTCTGCGTCCCTCAGGTTCATCCAGTTCCTGCAGAGAGGTTAAGGTCCGACTCGACACCATTAAACAACAGAGAGGACTTTTAAGGAAGACCTTTAACACCCGTTACATTCATTAAGCTCGTTCTGCCTGTGCTACCACAGACCCCCTGCCCCAAAACTCAAAACACAGAAGGTGTAACCCCTGGTGAGGTGAATACAGACGAGACAGATGGTACCAGAGATGGGCACGGACCAGCGGGGAACTGGCACAAGGACACAAATATAACATATAAACCGGGAAATCCTACCTGGTGCGACGTTACTCTTTCCTTCTTTTAATTTGTTTTTACAAATTTTTCTCTTTTGCTTTAATTTTTGATCATTTTATTATTTAAATTTTAATTATTTTATTTTTTAAATTTTATCTTATTTATTTTATTTGAATACATTTTAAATCCCCATCTAATTCACTGAGGGTTCTTATTCTTTTTATTATTTATTTATTTTTATTTATTCCGCTGCGTGTGATGTCCCCTGCAGTTTTATTTTTCCATTTTATAAAATTTTATTATTGTTATTTTTTTACTTTATTTTATTTTAGTGGAACCTCTTCCAACCAAATACCTTACATTACTTTATTGTATATTTTACATTACTTTATGTCATCTTATATTATTTTAATTTATCTTTCTTTCTTTCTTTTTATTTATTCTGCTGCAGGTAATACATTTTATTTTTTCTATTTTATTAAATAAAATAAATTAATAATAAATGAATACATTTAATTTTACTTTATTTTATTGTGTTTTATTTTATAACCCCCATACATGACTGCTTAATTTAGAGTTTGCCTATTCATTTTTTGTTCTTTTCCTCAAGCACTAGTTATGTTCCTTATGCTCGCAGACAGCGGTACCTCCGTTCTCGATGCATCTTGACTAGCAAAATTAGTCTCAGTTCTCGTCGTTTGTTTGGTACTCGGCGCACTTGCCTAAACTTGTAGGAGTTGAGCTGCATATGACTCGTTTCAGCCGAAACTCGATTCATGATTCACAATGCAGTACACAGTGACTCAGACTGACAGTAGCTCTCTCTCTCAGGGCAGATCTGTGCTGTGTTTATCGTGTTTTTCTTCATTTTTACATCTATAGTACTGCATTCTTACTGCAAATAAACCTCCATGGGTCCTAAAAAGGTTATAATAAGGGGGGTTTTCTGGGGATTTGGCACCCATTCATTCAGTTTACATTATAAATTACGTTACAGATTTTCCACTGTACAAGAAAATGTGCGATGCTTTTGCATTGTTTACACAAGGTTTTTTTCGGATGTAATCTCGATAATCGTGAGAACACCCCTACTTATTATACTGGACTTTTGACATGAAAGCTGAAGGTTCAAGTCTCAGTACTCAGTATAATGGTTTTTATAAGTATCTGTTCTATAACAGGTCACTCTCCTCTAGCCTCTTCAGGCCGATCCTTCATCCAGACGTGAACGACCTCAGGACAAAAGCTCCCGACAATCCGTCCTGCTCGGAGTCAGGACCACCTGACCTGTGGCTCTTCAGAGCACCTGTGTGTCTCACCGGCCCTCCACCAGCAACGCAGGAGCTCCGAGTGTCAGATCCAGGCCACGGCACACAAACCCCCACCCTGGAAACCCAGCGCCAAAGGACCTGCAGCTAACGACCGGGCGTCGCCGATTACACGGGGGAAACAAAAACCAAGAACTCAGATGCTTTATTCAGTGAATGGATCCTCCTGTATACGTTCCTTAAACTTCAGTAAAGACGCACAAATGATTGAAAAATTCTAATCATATCTTAGTATTTACTAAACCGGCGATTCCACTTTGCATTTATATCAAATTTAAAGGTCACAGTGGCAAGGAAAAACGTTAAGAGCCGGAAGTGTGGGAACGGGAGTGCTGCTGCTGCAAAAAATAATTATCAAAATGATAAAAATAAAGCATAAATAAATAAATACAACTAGTTAATTTGACAAAGTATTTGTGTATTATACACACACACCTCTCTCTCTCTCTCTCTCTCTCTCTCCTATATATATATTAGTTTTTTATTAATTAATTAATTAAGTTACTTTTGTAAGTAAATATTGTTAAAACAAAATTAATGTTCTTTAAAACATCATAAAGACAGAAAGATTATGTGTAAAATTAAAACTGAAGCAGGATTTACACAAAAGGATTCCTTTTAATTTTTAATTAAAGTAAATATTCAAACATTAAAACACAAAAAAATAGATCTGCTAATCTACACATAATGACATAAGGACTGGGTTCTGTTGGAACGCTGCCACACTGCAGTTGTTTTAAGGTATATGATCCTTCCCTGTGTTCCACACTCAGGACTGAGTTTTTAAATGGAACTAAATCACTTTTCTCGTGCTCCATATGGAGCTTTAGAAGAACGAAAATTAAACAGGAGAACATCCTCTTGAGCATCCAAAACATTACAAACTACTTCAAATCTGATTTAAAGAAGCTTTTCTCTACTTAATCACAAACAACAGAAGAGTTTTATTAAAGGATTAAAAATGCAAAGATAGAACAAAACAAAACGGTGTACATTTACATTATGACACCTTTAGCGTTGCATTATGTTCTGTGAGATGGGCTCTGATTTAGGATCCTGGAATGGAACTATGAAGGGTTATTTTTCACAAGAGAACCGTGCAAACGATACACTATTTAGGAAAAAACTCCTACTTTAGTCTGAAGAAGCCAACAGAACAGCCTCTAGAACAACGAGAGCTAACGAGCTCGACCGGTAAGGTAGTTACTTGTTAAAAGACCCAGGAGTTGCTAGAGCCCACGACAGAAAAAAGCACCAGGTCTATGGAAACAAGTCCAAACGAAGCAAACAATGGCTCACTTCAAAAAACAGGAAACCGAGTATAATGAGAGAGGGGGGGGGGGGGGGGGGGGGTCGTTCTGGAGCATTTTGATAGGAAAATGCATATCCGTTGCCGGTACCCGGTGCACTCGCTTAAACTTGTGTGAGTAAGCCACATGACTCGTTTCAACTGAAACTCAATTCCTGATTCACGATTCAGTACACAGTGCTTCAATTTGACAGTAGCTCTCTCAGGGGAGCAGAATCTGCGTTGTATACTATTCTGACTTTACATCTTACAGTACTGACATTCTCACTGAAATTAAACCTCCATGGGTCCTACAAAGGTTAGAATAAGAGAAAACCGAAAGCAAAACCAGGAACTGAATCCTCCAGAACCATGAATCCCTGACTTCACCAATAAGAGTAAGTGTTCTTTCATTTTTCACTTTCAGGTCCATGACTCACTCACTAAATGATGAGAGTTTTCAGCACTTTTATAAGATAAGCTTAGTGTTCATGATGTTGGGTAAGCTGTAGGCTATGTGAGTGCTAATTGGGAATCGGCTCCTCTGTGCTACAGTAAGACTATATTACACTTCATCAGTTCATGATCATTTACACTTATGATGGATTTGTGAACATTAATATATATAAATATGTTATGATTTGACTCCTTTGTAGGTTGAGTTTGCACGCTTGCGCAAAGGTTCTGCACATCTTTTATTATTTTGGTGACATGCAATAGTACAATTTGGTACATTGTTTTTTTTTTATTTGGTTTTACAAAAAAGTTGGTAATGTTTATTAAGCAATCCTGATGCGCCACGTCCTCCCACAGGTACCAGTGGGGCAAAAAATATTTATCCGTCACTGATTGTGCAAAGAAGGTTCTCCCCTACTTAGAAAGATGAGAGAGTCTGTAATTCTCATAGCTACACTTAACTTATGAAGCTCCACGACAAAGATCCCATCCCGTGGGTCGGGTCAAAATGATCAGGAGAAACGGTGAGCAAAAAATCCCAGAACTACACGGAGGGACCTGATGAAGGGACCTTGCAGAGAGGCTGGGACCAAAGTAACAAAGGCTACAATCGGTAAAACACACTACGCGAGAGGCCACTCGACCTGCAGTCCAGGCGTTGCCCCCTGCTTAAACCAGTACAGGTCAGGGCCCGTCTGAAGTTTGGCAGAGAGTATATGGATGATCCAGAAGAGGATTGGGAGAATATAATGTGGTCAGATGAAACCAAAAATAGAACGTTTTGGTAAATAAAAACTCAGGTCGCCGTGTTTGGAGAGGAAGAAGAATGCTGAGTTGATCCCAAGAACACCATACCCTACTGTGTGAAGCATGGGGGTGGAAAAATCAGCTTTGGGGCTGTTATTCTGCAGGAGGGGACAGGGGACGGGACTGATCCGTGTTAAGGGAAGAATGAACGGGCCATGTATGTTGAGATTTTAATGCAAAACCCTCCTGCCATCAGTGAGAGAATGAAGATGGAACGTGGCTGGGTCCTTCTTCTAGCATGACAATGTCCCAAAACCACACCGCTCGGAAACGACTGTGGGAGCCATAGCGGTTAAAGGTACTGACTATGGGACCAAAAGGTCCTGGTTCAAATCCCAACTCTGCCAAACTGCCACTGTTTGGTCCTTCAGAAAGGCCCTTACCCACAATTGCTTGGATTGTAAGACTGAATTGTAAGTTGATCTGGATAAGGGCCGTTGCTAAATGCTGTAAATGTAAATGCAACGAAGGACTGGCTCCGTAAAAAGCATTTCAAGGTCCTGGAGTCTCCAGACCTCAACCCCATAGAAAATGTGTGGAGGGAGTTGAAAGTCCGTGTTGCCCCAAAACATCACTGCTCTAGAGGAGATCTGCATGGAGGAATGGGCCAAAATACCAGCTACAGTGTGTGCCAACCTGGTGAAGACTTACAGGAAACGTTTGACCTCTGTCATTGATAACAAAGGTTATGTTACAATATATACTTCAAACCAGAGGGACCACCAGGACTCGAACCCGGGTTCTGGAGAGGCACTGTAGTGGTCCTTAGTGGTGCTACTCCCTCAGGGCTCCTTGGTTCTAGAGTGGTGCCAACTGGTGCCACACAGACCAGTCCAGAGAAGCTTTAAGACTAAACGTTTACTAAATATAAAGCCACTTGAACTGCAGTGTACGTACAGTAGAGAAAACTCACCACCGTCCTTACTCTGTGTGTGTGTGTGTGTGTGTGTGTGTGTGAGTGTGAGTGTGAGTGTGTGTGAGAGAGAGACTCTGGAGAAGGTACTCTGTAGTCACCCCCGGGAATCACAACTACGCAACACTAACACGACAAAGAAAAACATCCTGATCCAACGTCAGGGTTACAGATACGCAGCACTAATTCCAGTCCTGCTCCATCTCAGTATAACGGAGGTTTTAGAAACAAAACAGAGATTTAACCCGTTACTACTCTCAATCTTCCCAGCTTCACACGAAACCCTTTCCTCATTTCACACTCGTACCCTGAGTAAATCAGCGCCGCCGGTTCAGTAACAGCCAGACTTCACGTAACAGTCCGAGTTCTAACGAGGAACAGAAGGTAACAAATCCCCACGCTCACACGGAAGGATTTAGGACTGATCCTCTAAGACGTTCTCCCAGCTCCCAGACGAAGGTCAGACACGGAGCGACCGGTTTAGTCACAACCCGAGCTGAATCATTACCCATACACAACCATTGCCCATACACAGGCCAGTTTAAGGGCTGTGGGGATACATGGGTAATGCACCTGCTTAAAGGGTTTTCACAAATCGGTGTTTTTATAGCTGTTCCGTATTATCCTCTCTTCAAGGAAGGAAATTTTATGTAATTTATTCATATTATTTAAATAATAAATCTATTATTTATTTATTACTAGTATTTATTTATTTAAATAGGATATTATATAATATTAATAACTATAAGAATGTATTTAGTAAATATTATATTTATATTTATTTAAATAGATACATATTTAATACTATTCATTAGTTATTGACTATTATATTGTTTACTTACATAGATAAATAAATAAATAAATATTTAAATAAATATTTACTTATATTATTTATTTATTTAAATATTAATATATTTATTTATCCTACTTATTTACTTAGACATTATTATTCAATATTAATTAATTTATTTATTTATTAATATTATTGGTATTATGTATTTATTTATTTAAATAGATAACATTCATAAATATGCAATATTAACTTAACTTATTTAAATTAATTATTTATTTATTTTAAAACAAACATTTAATATTTATTTAATATTGAATTGTTTATTTTGATAGACAACATAAACAAATAATCAATTAATAAATATTTATTTAAATAAATAAATATGTAATTTATTTAAATACATATTTATTAATTATTTATATATTTATTTATTTATGTAAATAGATAGTAAATAAATAAATAGACAATATTAATAAATAAATATGGATTTATTTAAATTAATTAATATTAATTAATAGTATTTATTTTGCCCTGGTCTGGGCCGTGGGAGGGGTTTGGGAGCCTACTCCACAGAACACAGGGCACAGGTGTAAGCGTACCCTAAATGAGATGTTCTGACTATGTGGCTTGAACCCGTCCCTGAGTACTGATGGGCTACCAAACTGCTGCTGTGCCAACCGAGGGCACCAAACTAAAGTTTACACTTATTTTTTTAAGCCTACTAAAAGCGTGAGGGCATTGCTGTGCTCTCACAGTTTCAGAGACTCTGGTTCCGGTACGGGCCCTGCTGCTGCCTGTGTGGAATTTGCATGTTCTCCCTGTGTTAAGTTAGCAGCGTTAGCTCTGTAAACCACCAGTTATTTAACGTGAACCTTTAAATAATGTTAATACAACAAAATAATTACACTTACAACCCGATTTGCAATTTCATTATCATTTAAATCAACATGCACTCAAAACATCCTGAGAGAGCTGATTAGGCAGGATGAGAAGGTGCTGTGGGACAAATAATTATGTCTTCGTTTAATTCTTACATATAACATCTAGGCTGCCCATGAAGGTCGGGTTTTCTTTTTGAGTCTTAGTTCTAACAAGGTTTCTTCCTTAGAACGTTTAGGGATTTTCCTTGCCGCTGTTGCCCTAAATTTGCTCACTTTGGGATTGGGCTTAGATATTGGAAGACAATCTAAACTGCTCTGAGACAATGCACCATTGTAAAAAGTGCTATAGAAACAAATCTGACTTTGACTACTGTGCAAAAGTCTTATGCCACCACAAGATTTGTTGCTTTAGCAGTGTTATAATGACCATATGTAATTATTTTATCAGCCTCTTTATTGAGATACAAAGAGAAACTACATGACATTTGTACGCAGTTGGGCGTGACCTCCCTTGGCACTAAGCAGCTCTTAAACTCTTTTGGGGGAGACTGTTTTATGGCTTGTCCTCTCCTTGCTCAAACAAAACTGAGAAGCTTTGGAGACACCAATCGACCTAACACATGACAACCTAAAGCCATGACATGGGGAGGGGAGAACCTGCAAACTCCTCACATGTAGCCTGGACTCGATCTAGCCTGTAACCTAACTCCTCGATGTAGCCTGTAACCTAGATCTCGATCCACATGATGGCAGATAGAGAAACAATTTGATTTTAAATCAAATTATTTCAGTAATTCAATGCTCAAAGTTCAGATTGTCCTAAAATTGAGAGGTTTTCATCAGTAACATTAATTAGTGGTGTTTTATAACTTTATTACTTTCAATACACAAAGAGAGACTTTTGAACGAGAAGTCAGATTTTCAGTACGTGTTCGGTTACTGTATATAATTTACTGTATATAACTTACTGCTCCAAACTCAAGTTAAACCCCTGATTTTACCTCTTTACTAAATTAACTGGGTCACACTGTAGCATACAGTTTAACTTTATGATTGTTGAGAAAAATAAGCAGACAGCTTCACTACACTTGCAACAAACTCAATAACAACGCTGGCGATACAAAACCGTAACCTAAGTCAATATTAATTAATTAATTAATTACCTAACAGACACGTTTCCTGCTTGTTAATCTTATCAGACACTCCAATTTGCCCCTACAACTAATTGTACGTTCATAAACATGGAAATAATCAAATAATATCGTGTGTTTATACCCCATACCTCAATACCATCACCTTACATCTTTAAAATCGCAAAGCTAGCAGGTACCGCTAACTGATACGGGCCGCATCCCAAAAAGCCTCCTCCTGAGCACGTAGTGCACTTCGTGTCACGCATGCGTGCTATTACTTCTCAACCTTCGTAGCGCACTTCACCGCCGAGCGCTTGGCCGTTTGAGACACAACCGCGCCAAGTTTAAAGGATACAGTTTAAAGCCCTTCAGAATCTCCTTCGCTCGGTCCTCTTCCGAAGACATCGTGTCTGGGGGGAAGGCTCCGCTTCGGTGGACGCAAGAGACAAAACCAAAACGGATAGGAATTTGTAAAAAATAAGCTGCTTATCCAGATCGATAGATGTAGCGCTGCGTTAATCTGAACACAGACTTGATCCCTCTTCTCAACCTACTGTAAATAGAGTTTCAATCCTAGACTGACAGCTAATCCGACCTATCAGCATTTGATTCCGAGAAGGCTTGCTGGTCACTGACAAATCACAGTGTCGGGGCGGGGTTTGTACTGACAGGGGACGCGTCACCGGTGGCAACTGCTAGAAGGGCCTTCTGATGCGAACTACGGAGCAGCACGCGGGACAATTTAATTCATCTAAAAAATATATAAAGTCAATATTAGATTTGTGAAATAATCATAGATAACGTAAGCACGTAGTAACATTAGCCATAGAGTGAGTGTAAGTGTCCACAAGCAATAACATACCCGTTATGAATGCTACTCTACACAGAATTAGCACCAGGATGTCAAACAATCCAGTCTGAAAAGCACAGAGTAAATTATGGTAACACTACACAGTAGTATCGTGAATAATACTACTAAAATCTCAATAAAACAAGTTTCTTTGCTTGTTTTTGTGAAAAGATGGGACTTCAGGTCGGTATGAAGAAACATCATGAGAACAGGAACAAGCTGTTACTTTAGCAAAATAAAATAGCATACTTAAATCAAATAAATCAAATCAAATACTAAAAATTAAACAGAAACTAGACACAGTAGCTCCAAAACAAACTTCTATTTAATAAAAATCACATTTTCTTTGTGGACTTGTAATTCAAACTCTTGAAATTTTCTTTGGGTTGTTTATGAATCTACTTGTTCTGTGAACCATCAGAATGGCTGTTATTGTATTCTGTTTAATTTATCATAGCCTAACTTTAATTATTATATTTTCTTTAAATATATTCTGTCTGTACATTTTATCTGGCTTATGTTTATTTAAATAACTACTATAAACCCAAGCAGGTTTGGTCCTTTTTTGGGTCTCGGTCCTAACAAGGTTTCTTCCTTGTAATGTTTATGGAGATTTTTCTTGCCACTGTTGCCCTACGCTTGCTCAATTAGGGCTGTGGGCCTAGATAATAGAAAATATTAAAGTTGCTTTAAAGCAATGAAATCTGACTTTCAGAAAATGTTCCAGGAAGAACATATTTATATTTTGGGTTGTCAAAAAGTACAACCTAAGGAAATTAAGGACCTGTATAAAACATTTTATCTTAAAGGTCCTACATCTTATTTTTGTGCATATGTTGAACCAAATCTAAAACTAACTGCATCTTATATCTAAGACTACAAATTAAATCAAATCAAATCAAATCAAATACTATGAGTAAAGCAAAATTAGAAATACTATCTCCAAAAATGAACAGTCCTCTTTATTATTGATGTTGTTTAAGGCAGAATTTTGTGCTGTCTCTATAATCAGAATATTTCAGTCAGCGCTCTTTTTGCTGCTCCTTTATGGGTATGAAAGCTGGAAAACAAAAAGTGTGACAAAAATATTTTGCTGCTGCAGAAGAGTTTTGAGAGACAGTAAAGAAAACATGCATTCGTGACCAATTCGGACCTTTAACTGGAAGGTCGGGTAACCAAACTGAAGCTTTCTTATTCTTACTCTTGAAGCAAGAGGAAGAGGAAGAGGAAGAGGAGCCACCAGCTGGATGAAAGGATCAAATAAATCATGAATAAACCGAAGTCAGAAGGTGCTGTTGGACTCCGGAGTAGTGGAATAACGTTCTGTGAGGAACACTTCACCATCTGACAGGCTGATGGATGAGTCTGGGTTTGGCGGCTGTCAGGAGAACACTGCACGTGGAGTGTGAAGTCTGGTGAAGGAGGATTAGTGGTCTGGATGAACCTCTTAAAATCAGAACTGAGGGGAATCTTAATGCTAAAGGATGGTGGTTTCCAAAATCTGGATAGAAGAACCGTTCTGTTTTAAAATGGAGAAACACAAGGTTGCAGATATTTGAAAGATTTGAAAGTTGACTTGGACTTGGACTCTCATGCCAAAAACACCGATTGCTAAAAAACCGCAGATTCCTTTCATTTCCTCTCGTCCAAATGCCCGCCGACTCAGACTCGATTTGGACTCACAGACTACAGACTACAGACTCCAGACTTGACTCACTTACAAGTCTTGATAGAGATTAAAAATTTAATGGAAACCTTGGACTGACACACTGCATCTCAATCATTCAACTCATCACTCTTTACTTCACTCGGACTTGCAAATACTTGATACACCAGGCTGGACTCGACTTGGGGACCGTGCACAAACTCGCCCTCATGACTCCACCGCTAGAGACTCAAGAAATTAATTTTACGTCATTCTTACTTGGATACTACAGACCCAAGTCTCAACTCGCCTAGCACATTTATGCTCACACTTATCACATACAGAGACTCCCAGGCTCAAGACCTGACTCAAACAGACACAGTACGACTCAAGACTTTCAACTCAGATTCACACGTTACACAGATACTCAAGATTTTACGTCATCTTGACATAGATACTAACAGATTCAAGACTCGACTCGCATATTAGAGACTAGAGTCTTGACTCCATACTTGCATGTTACAGTAAAGACGCATCTTCATCTCACATACAGTGGTGTGAAAAAGTTTTTGCCCCCTTCCTGATTTCCTATGTTGTTGCCTGTTTGTCACAACTTTAAGTGTTTTCGGAACATCAAACATTAACTATTAGTTGGCCGCCCTTAGCACAACAACTGCAACCAAGCGTTTGCCATAACTTTTAGTGAGTATTTTTACAGCGGTGTGAGGAATTTTGGCCACTATCCTGGTAGGATTGTTGTAATTCAGCCACATTGGAGTTTTTTTTCCGCAGGATGGCCTTTTTTAAGGTCATGCCACAGCATCTCATTGATTCAGGTCAGGACTGTGACTAGGCCACTCCAAAGTTTTCATTTGTTTTCTTCAGCCCATTCAGAGCTGGACTTGCTGTGTCAAGTCAGTCATCAATTTTATTTACTAGTGCGTTTTAACAATGAGCATTGTCTCAAAGCCACTTTACAAGTTTAGATTATCTCCTAATAACTACGTCCCTCCCAATTGAGCAAGCCTAGGGCGACAGTGGCAAGGAAAAAACTCCCCGTTCTAGGAAGAAACCTTGAGGACCAAGACTCAAAAGGGACCCAATCCTCCTTGGGCGGCGAGATGATAAATCTAAGAGCGAATAAAGTCATGGAGACAAAGTTTCGAATAGAATGTTGAAGTATGACATCTGACATTAAGTGGGCCCGGTATGATGATAAATCTAAGAGCGAAACTAAAGTCATGTGAGTCATGGTCCGAATAAAATGTGAATATGCACAGTGGAGCCTCCATCAGATTAACATCATGTGTGGGGCAGGAACTGCCGGAACCAGCTCGTATAGAAACATAGCACTGGTAATTAATTATTGATTAAGAGCACATGTTTATTAACAATCACTGATGCCAAGTGTAGCATGATACCCCGGCCGCATTAGCTCTAGCAAGCATAGCTGGAAAGCTAGAAAGAGGAGAACTGGTGAGAAACCAGCCAAGAGGGATCCCATGAGACATTTGGCAACCCCTCGAGCGGCAGAAGACAGCAACCCAACGTCTCTGATCACCATACGACGCTTGACTATGAACCCCAGCCTTCCCTTATTCTAAGGCAAGGATGGCATGATCAAAGATCACGAGGACCGAAGCTAGTTTCAGCCAGACCGCCCACCCGACACTCCGGCTCGGACACGGGCAGGCAGCCAGACATGACTCCAGACTCCGGCCCCAGCAACCCAAACCATGCAACCTGGTCTAAATCTAGTCAAAAGCCTGGTATATGGTAAATAAGTATGTCTTTAGCCTAGACTTAAAACTTTGGAGAGTGTCTGAATCTCGAACGAAAGTGGGAAGTTTATTCCATAGTTGGGGGGCCATGTATGAGAAAGCCTTTCCCCCTGCTGTGACTTTTTTAATTCTAGGAACTAAAAGAAGTCCTGCACCCTGCGAACGAAGTAGACGAGTTGGATTGTAAGACTCTAAGAGGTCACTCAGATAATGTGTGTGATAATCTGTGTTTTGGATCATTGTCCTGCTGCAGAACCCAAGTTCATTCCAGCTTGAGGTCACCAACAGATGGCCGGACATTCTCCTTCAGGATTTTTGGTAGACAGCAGAATTCATAGTTCCATTTATCACAGCAAGTCTTCCAGGTCCTGCAGCAGCAAAACAGCCCCAGACCATCACACTACCACCACCATATGTTACTGCTGCTATAATGTTCTCTTTCTGAAATGCCGTGTTACTTTTACGCTAGATGTAATGTTGATGGCAAACATGTTTTCACACCACTGTAATACAGACTCGAGACTCAACTCAGACTTGAACATTGGAAAGTCAAGACTGGACTCAGACTCACACGATGTAGATTCAAGACTGTACTCAATGACTGGCACACTAGAGACTCAAGACTTGACTTGGTCTTATGCCAGGAACTCAAGAATTTTACCTGATACTTGACTTGGATACTACAGACTCAAGACCTGACTCAGACTAACACGTTATGGACTCAATTCCTGACTTGGACTTGCATATTAGAGACTCGAAACGTAAGTCTTGACTCAGACTCACATAATACAGACTAAAGACTCAACTCAGACTCACACACTGAAGACTTGAAACCTGACTTTGTCTTACACCAGAGGCTCAAGGATTTGACTTGGATAATACAGACCCAAAGCTTGACTTGGCCCACTGCAGTCTGGTGGAGTGGTCTGGGTCTGTTACTCTGGGTACTTCAGTTTCCTTCCACAGTCCAAAGACATGCATTAGGTTAATCAGTGTCTCTAAAGTGTCTCTTAGTGTGGTGTGTGTGTGTTAGTTGTTCGTGTGTGTGTGTGTGTGGTGTGTGTGTGGTATGATGCATGTACCATGTGATGATTTCCCCCTGTCTGTGGATTCCTGCCCTTGGGTGCCCGTGCCACCGGCTAGTCCCGGCCCTCCCGATCCTGAAAATGTTTTTTTAGCGGATTAAGAAAATGATTGAATTGTAATGAAATGATGAAGAAAAACAACTTGCCTGCAGACCCTCACGTTATGGAGCCTGTATTTAACACCACGGTCCACAGGATGACGCTACTGCCCCCATCCATGGACCCAGGCTCGTGCGTGTCTGTGCAGGGTGTGATATAGAGCCTTATGTCAGGGTTAGAACCTAAAACAACAAACTTCAAACAACAAAACTAACAAGTAATTTAAACGTTTACAAACACACAGTGAATGAAATTGAAGCCAATCAACCCATCATCAATCTTATAATAATAAGGTGCTCAGTTGGCCCAGTGGGTCAGTGAATTCTGGGATATACTGAACGAGGATTACCAGTTTTTTTTTAAAAGGTGAAAATGTAATTAAAAAATAAAATTAATTAAATGTGTTTGTTTTTAATTTTATTTATAAATTCCCATCAGTTACTTAAGGCACCATACATAGATCCAGTGGGGACCAAAGTATTAGTCAGCCAATGATTGGCAAGTTTCTCCTGCTTAGAAAATGAGAGAGGCTGTAATTTTCTCATAGCTACACTCAGCTATGAGAACAACATGATAAAAAAATCCAGGAAATACGTTTTTAGAATTTTTTAAAGAATTTAATTGTAAATTCATGGTGTAAAATAAGTATTTGGTCACCCACAAACAATCAGATTTCCCTGGCCCTCACAAGACCTGTTAACTTCTTCTTAAGAATCTCTTCTGTCCTCCACTGGTTACCTGTGATTAATGGCACCTGTTTGACCTCGTTATCTGGATAAAGACCCTGTCCCCACAGCCTCAACCTCAGACTCCAAACCAACCATGGCCAAGACCAAAGAGCTGTCGCAGGACACCAGAAGAAAATTTAGACCTGCACCAGGCTGGGAAGAGTGAATCTACATAGCAAGTCAGGTGGGTTGTGAATAAATCAACTGTGGGATCAACTGTAAGAAAATGGAAGACATACAAGACCCCTGATAATCCCCTCGTCTTGGCTCCACACAAGATCTCATCCTGTGGGTCCAATGATCTATGAGAACAGTGATCCACTCCCAGAACTACATGGAGGGACCTGCTGATGACCTTGCGGAGAGCTGGACCAAGTAACAAAGGCTACCATCAGTACACACTACGCCGCAGGGACTCAGATCCTGCAGTGCCAGGCGTGCCCCCTGCTTAAGCCAGTACTGTCCAGGCTCATCTGAAGTTTGCCAGAGAGCATATGATGATCCAGAAGAGGGACTGGGAGAATAGCATGTGGTCAGGTGGAAACCAAAATAGAACTTTTTGGTAAAAAACGCAACTGGATTAAGAAGAATGCAGAAGCTGCACCAAGAACACCATACCTACTGTGAACAATGGGTGTAAACATGATCTTTGGGGCTGTTTTTCTGCAGAGGGGACAGGACGACTGATCCGTGTTAAGGGAAGAATGAACGGGGCCATGTATCGTGGGATTTTAAGGCCAAACTCTTCCATCAGGTGAGAGCATTGAAGATGAACGGGGCTGGGGCTTCCAGCATGACAATGATCCCAAACCACCTGCTCCGGGCAACGAAGGTGTGGGCTCCGTAAAAAGCTTTCCCATGCTCCTGGAGTGGCCTAGCCAGTTCGCCAACCTCAGCCCATAGAACATTGTGGAGGGAGTTGAAATTCCGTGTTTGCCCCAAAACTTCACTGCTCTAGAGGATGATTTACATTAAATTCTTTAAAAATCTCTCATAGTTTAAGTGTAGCTATGATGAAAATTACAGACCTCTCTCATCTTTCTAAGCTAGTAGAACTGCACAATCAGGGGCTGACGAAATCCTTACTTTTTCGTTTGCCGCGCCTCCGTATTAATACAAAATCTCCCTCATCACCGAGCTTAAACAATAGTGTCCTGGTGGTCCTGCGTCGTCACCTAGGAGTATATTAAGATAATAACTGTTATTTTTATTGTTAGGTTTGGGGTCGCATGAACTGATAATAACACTGTCAGGTGATGGGCGACGGCCAGGAGATGAGAGGTTTCTCAAACCTGGAGACTCAGTGATCTGGTATGATGAACATGGAGCCTCGGGACCTTGAGTGTTTTATATTTGGAGCTTCCACGGACATCGGGTCGACAAACTGGAACAGCAGCGACCTCAGAAACAACCTGCAGTTGTTTTTTTTTGCCGGGCCCTTGTTTTGACAGCCTAGAAACCTCAGTGGTCCCCACAACCCTTTCACAGGACTAGGACCTTGCTCCTGGATGTCTGCTGCTTTCCCACACTTTCATGAATGGACTCCTCGATTATTAAGGAACTTATGCTAACATTACCTAATGATCTTATCCTCTTCTTTCTCATTTGAATTCTCAATTTTTCGGGAAGAGACACTCTCAGAGAAACCATTGAGATTTATCCATGTTCCGGTCCCCCCGCGAGCTCTCGACCTCTTCCTCGTTCTCATTTAAAAACAAACAGTTAGTCACACAGATTTTAATTATCTCTTTAATTTTCCTGTTTTTTAAACGGCCTCTTTTACTCACAGATTAAGAGCTCATTTGTTATTCAACACCTTCATGGGTTTCACGCTGACGGAGGAAACTTTACACAGCATCCCACAAACACACCACACCACACACACAGCACACGGACCACACCCACACACACGGACACGCCCTGCATTTCTATTTCTACGTTTAATAAACCAAACCATCATCTATTTTTTTCAAGAAAGAAGCAGGAACCATAGCCATGAGACACAAATCAAGCGTGGCTAAAGCGGAAGATTTGTTACCCGCACAGTAATGATTTTCATTTTAATAAACTCTTTAATCCACTGCCTAGCTCCTGCGACTCTGAGGTATGAGCTAGCTGTTGCAAAAAGCAGTTCTTGAGGACCTGGGTTCGAACCACGACTATGCTTTTTCAACAAGTGTGTGAGAAAATGATAGAAATCTTTAAAAACAATGTTCCTCAAAGAAAGATTGGAAGGGATTTCCATATTTCTCCCTCTACAGTGCGTAATATTTACATTTACATTTACAGCATTTAGGAGACGCCCGTATCCAGAGCGACGTACAGACTTTGTATTCTTCCTAGTAGAAAAAACTTCAAGTTAGTACAAGTAAGCAATAACTCAAGAACACAATTCAGCTACAGCTTGCTAGGATCTGATGTAGATACATCAACAAAACACACAAGCAGATTTTTTAAAATATATAGAAATAAGCAGTTGTATTCACTTCAGTCTTCACTTAAGTGCTGGGTGAAGAGGTGAGTCTTTAGTCGCCTCTTGAAAACAGCAAGAGACTTTTGGACATCCAATGGAAGTTCATTCCACCACCTGGGTGCCAGGACGGAGAGTCTTGAAGCTTGTCTTCCTTTAACCTTATGTGGAGGATCCAGTCGGGTCAAGCTCGTGTCTCAGAGGATGTGAGGTACAGAACGTGGTTTGATCAGAACCTTTAGGTAAGATGATGCTGTTCCATTTTTTGCTTTGTAGGTGAGCATCAGGGTTTTGTATCTGATGCAGCAGCTACAGGGAGCCGGTGAAGTGAGCGCAGCAGTGGGGTGACATGAGAAAACTTGGGTAGATTGAAAACCAGACTGCATTCTGAATCAGTTGCAGGGGTCTGATTGTACGCATTGAAAGACCAACCAGAAGAGCATTGCCGTAATCTAGTTTTGTTATAACAAGAGACTGGACAAGCACTTGGGTGGCTTCCTTGGAGAGGAAGGGTCAGATTCTCCTGATATTGTAGAGAAGGTATCTGCATGACTGGGTCAGTTTGGCAATATGAGCAGAGAAGCTCAGCTGGTTATCAAAGATCACTCCAAGGTTTCTTGCATTCTCAGAATGTGTGATGGAGGAGTTCACCTGGGAGATGGCAAGATCCTGATAAGGGGACCCGTCTGCAGGAATGTAGAGCAGTCCTGTTTTGCTGTGGTTGAGCTGCCATCCACGATGAGATGCTCTCCAAACATGCTGAGATACGTGTGGAGACCTGCACATCTGTTGGAGGAAAAGACAGGCTGAGCTGAGTATCATCAGCATAACAGTGATAGATAAGCCATGAGAGCTTATGACTTCACCAAGGGTGTAGAGAGAGAAAAGAAGAGGTCCCAACACTGAGCCTTGTGGAACTCCAGCTGTAAGAGCATGTGGTGCAGATACGGACCCTCTCCATGATACCTGATAAGAACGTCCCTCCAGGTAGGAAGCAAGCCACTGCCAGGCTGAGCCTGGGATTCCAAGACTGGAAGAGGACAGAAAGGAGAATCTTATGGTCAACTGTGTCAAAAGCGGCATGAATCAAAACCAATGAAAGTCTAGATGCAAAGATGAAAATGTAAAGTCCAAAGTATGAAAGTCTAAAGGAAGTGAATCTCCAGTGTCATCATCCAACATCTGGTGGAAGCTCTTGATCATGACCAACTTATTGAAGCTTTGGGTTTGATTTATAAGAAAAGAAAGGCAAAATCTAAAATTATGCTTTGAGAAAATCAAATTGAGCCTTGAGGCAATAGTGGCAAGGAAAGTCTCCCTAAACCTTATAAGGAAGAAACCTTGGGAGGACCGAAGCTCAAGAAGAAACCCGGCTTAGATGATAAATGTAAGAATGAAACTAATTTATCTAGTCAAATAAGTGTGTAGTAATCGTTCAAAAAAACAGAAATAAAATATTGAATCAAATGTCGTAAAAAATATGCTTATCAGCATTATTTAGTCCAATACACAGCCACTTTAGGATCTTGAGTCCTCGGCGGGTAGGTCCTTGGCGGCAGGTCGTCCCCGGCCAACTGGAGGAGGAAGAGAATTACTCAGAGAGAAAAGAGAATATGTTAGTTGTTGTTAAGAGCACAGAGTCTATTACTAGAATAAGTGTGTACACACTGTATATACATGGGTGTGTATATGGGCTCCTGGGGCTCAGCGCTTGTCGGGTTCAAGGACTGGGTCTGTGGTCACATGACACATATCAGGGATATGCCCTGATATAATCAAAACAACTTTGAATCACAGTTTCTGCTACATGAAGCACCTAAGTGAAGAAACCTCAGTGGTTGTCCCTCAGTAGCTCATGGTCAGGACTTCACTTCTCCTGGATGGCATTGGGATGTTTTAATGCTGAGACCCGGGTTCGAGTTCAGGCCTGGTTCCTGCCTGTGTGGAGTTTGCATGTACTCCAGATACTCTGGTTTCCTTTCACAAGAGAGTGAGACTGAGAGAGAGAGTGAGTGGATGGCGTCAGTGACTCATTGCAGTCATACGTCAGTCCATTAAAAGTTAAAGACCCATTTTAACCATTTTTGGAGCTATTTCAGATCGCTGCAACTTCCTAACTTCGGCTCCCAATTTTCTGGAATTTATTAACGTCAGAGAGAAAATTACCTAAACGCCCTTTATCAGTGAGATCTCTCTCTCTCTGTGTACAGACAGACAGAAGATCCCAAAATTACACCCCAATGCTGTTTGGAAATGGAGCTGAACAGGTAATATTGTCAGTGTGTGTGTGTGTGTGTGTGTGTGTGTGTGTGTGTGCGTGTGTGTGTGTGTGTGTGTGGAGAGCTGAATGAGTGGGGGAGTAAGAAATTACGTAAAGCTCATTAAAGCTGGCTGTTGCAGCTGGAAGATAAGCAGACTGTGACGGCTCTATTAGGCAGCTCGTTACCTGGAGTTATCGAGCAGCAAAGACGAAGCTCAACGACTGCAGCCCGAGTCCAGAAACAGACGATGGCTGGGTGACAGGTGACGGGTGACGAGTGATGAGCCTCGAACCTCATGCTGAAACATATTCATTGGAAAAAGCTTTAAAAACCATTAAACTAAAGGGGCTTGAAATGATGTCGTGTTTAAATATAAACTTCATCCTGGCGAGGGTTGTGGTAGGTCCAGAGTCAGTCCGAGACAGGTGTCGGTATATCACATGGCATCACACACTCACCTAGGGTCATAAAGAGAAGCCAGTACACCAGCTGAGGATGTTGATGTATGGGTAACAACTGTACCTGCTGTCAGACCGAACCAAAATAAAATGTATTTCAACTTTCAATCTTTATAATCAGTATTTCACAAACTAACATTCCTCTCGACCCCACTGAGCCTTCCCCCTGCTGCAGAGGACTGATATGCCTGTGTCTACCTTCTAGGGTTCCTCCAAAAAGTTTGGACCTTTGGGTTTGAACCAACAACTGAGCTGAAACTGAGACAAAATTGCCTTTTGGAGAGGGGGTTGTGTTAAGTTTGGGGGATTTGAGTATTAGGAATAAGGGTTAGGGTTAGGGTTGGACATTATGAGCAGTAGGTTTCTGGTTTGGGGTTAAGGTTAAGGTTTGCGGTTAGGGTTCAGGTTTGGGGTTAGAGTTTGGGGTTAGGGATCAGGTTTGGGATTAGAGTTATGGTTTGGGGTTAGGGTTCTGGGTTAGAGATAGGGTTAGGGTTAGGGTTTTGGGGTTAGGCTTCAGGTTAGTGGATAGGGTTCAAATTTGGGTTAGGATTCAGGTTTACAGTTAGTGTTCAGGTTTGGGGATATGGTTCAGGTTTGTGGTTAGGGTTCAGGTTTGGGGATAGGGTTTAGGTTTGGGGTTAAGTTTCAGGTTTGTGGTTAGGGTTCAAGTTTGGGGATAAGGTTCAGTTTTGGGCTAAGGGTTCTGGTTTGGGGTTATGGTTCAGGTTTGGGGTTAGAGTTTGGGGTTAGTGTTCAGGTTTGGGCTTAGGGTTCTGATTTGGGGCTTAGGGTTCTGGTTTGGAGTTTGGGTTTAGGTTTGGGGTTAGAGTTTGGGGTTAGGGTTCAGGTTTGGGGTTAAGGTTCTGGTTTGGCATCAGAGTTCAGTTTTGGGGTTAGGGTTTAGGTTTGGGGTTAGTGTTCAGGTTCAGGTTTGGGGAAAGAGTTATGATTTGGAGTAAGGGTTCAGGTTTGGGTTTAGAGTTTGGAGTTAGGGTTCAGGTTTAGGATTAGGGTTCAGGTTTGGAGTTAACGTTCGGGGTTAGGTTTCAGGTTTGGGATTAGTGTTGTGGTTTTGGGGTTAGGGTTCTGGTTTGGAGTTAGGATTCAGGTTTAGGTTTCAGATTTGAGGTTTGAGATTTGTGCAAGTTTAGGATTAGGGTTTCAAGTTTGGGGATAAGGTTTAAGTTTGGGGTTAGAGTTCAGGTTTAGGGTTAGTGTGCGGGTTTGGGGATAGAGTTCAGGTTTGGGGTTAGGGTTCTGATTTGGGGATAGGGTTTAGCTTTGGGGTTAGAATTCTGGTTTGGGGTTAGGGTTCTGGTTTCGGATTATGGTTCAGTTTTGGGGTCAGGGTTTAGGTTTGTGGTTAGGGTTCAGGTTTGGGTATAGTGTTTAGGTTTGGAGTTAGGGTTGGGGTTAGGGTTTAGGTTTGGGGATAGGGTTTAGATTTGGGGATAGGGTTTAGGTTTGAGGTTAGAGTTCAATTTTGGGGTTAGGGTTTAGGGTTGGGGTTAGGGTTTAAGTTGAGTTGAGGATTAAGAGTAAGGTTAGGACTTAGTGGATGGGGTTATGTTTAGGGTTAGGTGTTAAGGATAAACTTATTCAGTTTAGTTTAACCAGTTCAGTTTAACCAGTTTAGTCACCATGGCTACATATTCTCATCAGATAACCTGTTTAATCACAATGTTTGAAAATCTTTATTGTCTTGTTTAACACTGAGGCTTTTAAAGAAGCTGCAGTGATCCATAACTGTGAGTTATATCATGAGATCAGAGATTTTCAAAGGAACGTTTCTCATCAGAACTATTTTTGTCTTTTTCCTGACATGGCTGACTTTTATAATTATTTCTTTTTCGCCTGCAGCAGATCAGTGGCTGTTAAAGCAGGTCTGATCCATTTTTTTGGATCACATACTGGAGACGACTCATTTAACTCTTCACATGACTAATTCCAGAAACCACGATGGACTGGCCATGCTCAGACCTCCCATTGTGTGTAGTTCCACCGCCCATGGCATTACATTAGATTGTCCTAAATTGCTAAGTGTTTATTAAATTAGGATTTTAGATTTATTATGCATGTCGTCTGCTTGAGATGTCAGCTCTCTGATAAAACTCTAACCATAACAAAATGAATTTCAACTTGGTCACTGGTTGAGGGTCTCAGACATTTTTTTAAGAGCACAATCCCCATCTCCACTGTGTGATGGTCCATCCCAGATGCTTAGCCCAGAGAAGCCGACGCCCCTTCTGGACATGGTTATAACATAAGGCTTCTTTTTAGCACAGTAACGTTTTAAGTGGTATCTGTGAATGTAACTCTGTATTGTAGAGCTTGATAAAGGTTTGATAAAGGAATCCCTTGTCCATGTGGTTCTATCAGCTACTGATGAATGACGGTTCTTGATGCAGTGCCGTCTGAGGGAGTGGAGATCACCCCTCTTCAGTTTAGGCTTTTAAGGACTGAAATTCCTCCAGATTCCTTGAATGATTTAATGATATTATGCTCTGTAGAGGAGAAATATATAAATCCCTTCATGTCTTTCTTTGTGGAACATTGTTTCTACACTTTTGATAAACTGGAGATTCTCTGTCCATCTTTGCTCCTCAAAGACTCATTATTAGCTCTAAATTGCTCTGTCCCAACTTTTTTGGAAACAAAATTAAGTTAATAAAGAAAAAAACATGAAATATCTTGGATTCATACTGTCTGCAATGAAATAAATTGTTTTGTAACTGCATTTTCCACACTGTCCCGACTTTTCTGATTTGGGGTTGTCTGTTCTGAGGTTCTTTGCTAGAAACTGATGCTTTCGATTGTCGTTCTTTAATAACAGCCTCTGCATTCTGATCTCTCAACATTTTTTTTGGTTTTCAAGAACATTTAGAAGACGTTTAGAACATTTCACATCCAATTAAAACCCTGAGACGACGTTTCAAAATAGTGCTCCCGTCTAATATTTCAGCAGAACAATAGAGTGGTTCCCTCAGAAAGGTGTCCAGCTGGCAGGCTGTAACAGAGACAGATGTACAGTGCCTCTGTGAATTACAGCCTCCTATCTGGACATCTTGATTAGCCGTGTCTGCGTTTAACTCCGCCAAGCCTGGATCGGTCTCGTCTCGGCGAGTGCCCCTTATATTTATTTTCAGACTTCAATTGGGCACAGGACGGAAGAATGGATGGGATTGTGCTGACGTACGTTAAGTAGATTGGGTGTAAAAGGTCAGATAGCGAGAAGGGAGCCCAGCGAGCTGCAGGGGTGTCCAGCTGTCTCCCCTCAGTGCTCCAAGCACACCCATAAAGGTCACAGTGGAGCCGCGGTGGAAATACGTCATCCGCCAGTGTCGTCCTCCTTTTTCCATCGTCCTGATGAGATCAGCAACTTTAAACACTGCGCTAAAAGTCTGTGTTCTGCACTAAAAATTTATTTTCTACATTTCTTAGCCAGAGAAGGATGAAAGTTTGAAACTCAGAAGGAGGAAGAACCAACGAAGGATGAAGAGAAGACACCGGGATATCGCCAACGAGGAGGAGACGAAGCCAGACATGAACCAGGAACTCCTACTTGGTGGAAGCAACAAAAAATATTAATAATTATCCATTCCTGCATTTCGGACCTGCGACACGTTTAAAAAAGAGTTGGGATTGGGCAATTCTTTGAGTCTTTGAATCTTTGAGGAGTGAAGATGGACAGAGGATCTCTAGTTTATCAACAAATGTGCAAGAAAATGATCAAAATGTTTAAAAACAACGTTCCTCAAAGAAAGATAGGAAGGGATTTCCATACTTCAGTCCTAACTTTTTCTGATTTTTCTTGTTGATAAATGCTTGACGTCCCTGATAACGATGTCGTCTTGAAGGCAGCTTATGTTGCTCTAAAGTCTCAGTGTACTTTTCTGCATTAATGCTGCATCACAGAAGTGGAAATGCTCTTTACCAAGGGCCCTGACGTGACCCCATACCATGACAGTCTGTATGGTCCTTTTTGTCTATTTTGTGCCTTTTGTAGTTGTTAGAATAATAAATTGAATGGAACTGAAAGCTTAATTGAAATCCACATGAGCGTTTTTCCGTGTGGATTGCGGGGAACATGGTGTTGAGGGGAAATGAATCAAACATGCATGGCAAACTGTATTCCCCCAGTGCCTCTAGGATCGCAGCCATCACAGCTGTTACAAAATATGGTACAAAAATGCTACTAGACTCCTGTGAAAAAAAACCCAGCACATGCATAATGGATGTGCCTCAGGCAAGAGCATAGAGAATCCAAAAAAAAGGAAAAGGAAACCAGGATTACTTTTGCCCTTCCTCTGAGACTTTTCCAGTTCGGAGGTTGGGTTCATTACCGCTGGCTGCTAACAATTCCTCACTGTCGCGGCGGTGACGTTTCCGAGTCATTTTACAAAATCACGCCATGCTCTCATTTGTCTCTGTGCGGATAACCATCGCGGTTCGATCAAGGAGCGGCGAGATTAATCTGCACTAATGACATTCTAATGAACGATGATGTCGCTTACTGCAAGCGTCCTGTAACGTTTCTTCTCACAGAACAGCATATCAGTAATTAAACCCAGATCTATACACAGGGTTCTAAGACAGACAATCGTCCTCAGTTTCTGCAGTGCGAAGTCTTATTGATCTACCAACGTTTCTGATAGCTCTGCTCAATTGCTAGGCTCATATTTCACCGAACCCTGGACAGAACCCCGACTACGCTCCGGTTACGTTAAGCTATGTGACGTTGCTACCTGCCGTTGAACGTTTGCTCCCTGCATTCGTCTCTGCTTCCTGGCTAGGGGCAGCTTCATAGAACAAGCTTATAATCCTTCTCCAGACTGACTAATGTAGATGATGTTCCTGCTTTAATTTTCTCTTGTACGGGAGCTACTGTGTGATTTTATTTTCCTTAGTATCTCAGCCATCCCAGTGTTGTTTTTCCTCTCCTCCCTTGACAAAATTACACAGAATTACTTCCCAATTCTGCTGTTCTGATCACTTCAGTCCGGTCCGAATGCACATCTCCATCATATCACAGACAGGAAAAAAAGAGTTTGGAGTGCTGCTACTCAGCTCTACTCTGATCCTAGTCAATCAGAGATCAAACCTAGAAATGGAGGCTTTAAAAGGGTCTCTGCACTGTTTGATCGAACTGGATGTCGAGGGAAATCCATGGCAAAATCCCATTACTAATATTTAGATATGCACAATGTTTACTTGTACACTTTAGAATTCTCTATATTTCTGCATTTCTTGTGGAAGTGTATCACGGTACGAAGAAAGGAGATTTCTGAAGAGCTCAGAAAAAGAGTTGGAAAGGGTTGTAATGTCATCTCTTAAGAGTTTGTACTCCAATCCACAGGCAGACAGATTGTGTACAAATGAAGAAAACTCAAGACCATCGCTGTTCTTCTCAGGAGTGGTCGACCAACAAAGATCACTCCCAAGAGCAAGATGTGTAACAGGTCACAAAGGAAACCAGGGTCTCTAGCCACTGTATGATCCCTGAGCTAAACCCTTACCAACAATTGCTTGGACTATAAGATTGTATGAATTGTAAGTCACTAAATGACATAAATGTAACTCTGTGAAACATGTCGGTGGTAGTATCATGGTTTGCTGTTTTGCAGCATCAGATCTATGACAGCACATAAGTCTGAATTATACCAGCAAATTCTAAAGGAAAATATCACTGAATCTCAGGGGAACGTGGGTCATGCAGCGAGACATGACCCTAAGCAAAGAAGTCGTTCAACAAGTCCAATATCTACATGTTTTGGAACGGCCAGGTCAGTCCGGACCTTAATCCAATAGAAATGTTGTGGAAGGACCTGAGGAAACCCACCAACTTCCCAGAGCTGAAGCTTTTCCGTATATATCTGAAGCATTTCTAAAATTACCATTTCCAAACTGAAGCAGGCCTTTGAGGTTTTGGTTTAACGTGTCCATGGAGATGCCGTGTAACAGGTGCAAACCTTCCTGCTTACGTGAACCGGGACCTGGATCTCTTTGAACACGAACCCGACAGCTGAGGAAGCTAATTCTTTTAAGCAGACTTCAAAGGGAGCATGATGAGGGATCTGCCGGACATCTAAGCACAACAGATGCGGCCGGGTCAGGCCACGGGGGCAGGCGTGCGGCTACAGAAATGTAGAATGAGTCCTAATCAGCATTCCTTATCATGCTGTCGGTGTCTGTACAGAGAGAGGTTATGTCATGTTTCTTCTTGTTCTTTTTGTGGATGTAATCCTGTATCGTAATAGAGAACGACGCCAGAACGAAATCCAACATGGTCATAAAATGCAAATGCACCAATACATGCTTTGATGTTGTAAATTAAATTTACATTATTCATGTTGCAGACGTTTAATCCAACCGACAGAGGATAATCCAAAGGTTTAGCTGAACATGCTGAAACTAGGACTCATAATCACAGCACCAACTGAGAATATGATCACAAATAATAACGAGAATTGTGATCATCATTGATAAAAATGTTTATACACTCACCGGCCTCTTCATTAGGTACTGCTCGTTAATGCAAATATCTAATCAGCCAATCACAGGGCAGCAACTCAATGCACTTAGGCTGGTCTGAGTATTTCAGAAACTGCTGATCTACTGGGATTTTCACACACAGCGCCATCTCTGGGGTTTACAGAGAATGGTCCGAAAAAGGGAAAATATTCAGTGATGGCAGTTCTCTGGATGAATGTCACTCAAATAACCACTTGGTACAACCTGGGTATGCAGAAGAGCATCTCTGAACGAACAAAACCACATGTCAAACCTTGAAGAAGATAGGCTACAGCAGCAGAAGACCACATCGGGAGCCACTCCTGTCAGCTGAGAACAGACAACCAAGGTTACATTTGGGACTGTGGTAGCCTAGTGGGTAAGGTACTGGACTATGGACTAAAAGGCCCAGGGTTCAAATCCCACCTCAGCCAAGCTGCCACTGTTGGGTCCTTGAGCAAGGCCCTTAACCCACAATTGCTTGGACTGTAAGACTGTACCAATTGTAGGTCGCTCTGGATAAGGGCGTCTGCTAAATGCTGTAAATGTAAATTTAAACGTCCTATTCACTCAACAAATTTTGGACAGAAGATTAGAAAAACGTCACCTGGTCTGATGAGTCTCGATTTTCAGCATTCGGATGATCGGTCAGAATTTGGTGTAAACAAATAAAAATGAAAGCATGGCTCCATCCTGCCCTTGTACCAATTGTTTCAGGTGGTGGTATAGTGGTGTGGGGGTATTTTTCTTGGCACACTTTGATCCCCTTAACCAGGCTGAGCATTGTTAAACCCCACATCATACCTGAGTATTGTTTGCTGACCCATGTGCACCCCTTTAAGCCCACAGTTGACCATCTTCTGATGGCTACTTCCAGCAGGATAGCGCTCCATGTCCCAAAACTCAAACCATGTCAACGGCCTCCACAGTCACCAGATCTCAATTTAATAGTGCAACTTTGGGATGTGGTGGATCGAGAGATTCAAATCATGTATGTGCAGCCGACAAATCTGCAGCATAACATGTGACTATGGACCAAAATCTCTGAGGAATGTTTACAGCACCTTGTTGCATCTATGCCATGAAGAATTAAGGCAGTTCTGAAAGCAAAAGGAGTCCAACCCGATGCTAGTGTACCTAATAAAGTGGCCGGTGAGTGAATATGCTATAAGTTTGTTCCTGCAGGGTTTGTGCATCCACTTAATTTAATACAGAATTTTAAAATGACCATAGTTCATGATAAGGGTGATCATGGTGAATTAAATCCATGTTATTCAATTAGGCGTGCCAAATCTTTTGCATTGCACTATAGTATATAGCATTTAGGTCCATTTTGGCACAAAATCCTGCAAAACCCCACTTCAATCTGTATATTAAACTGTATATTTTTGAGTTCAGTTACTATTTAATACTTTAAACATAATATAATGACGTCAACTGAGACTTGGATACTAAATTTACACTATATTCGCGCTATTTATTACCGTTTATGCTAATCGCTCTGCTATCTTTGCTAACGTAAACTAAGGTTTGCTGCATAGAGAAAGTGTATTAGTATAGTTTGTGTAGTATAGTAATTTGACTTCTATTTATTAAATATAGTCATTAAATGCCTAGAAGAGTTTGTATCTGACCAGTATTTTTTTATATTAATTCAATAAGTAAGAACATCCCAGCCAAAAAAACAAACCAGCCGCTAGTTTGCTCAGGCAGGGTATTTCTAGTGCCGGTCCCAAGCCCAGATAAATGGTGAGGGTTGTGTCAGGAAGGGCATCCGGTGTAAAACATTTGCCAAATAAAGTATGCGAGTTCATAATAATTTCACCATACCGGATCGGCCCGGGTTAACAACGACCGCCACTGGTACTGCTAGCAAACAGGGTACCGGCGGAAATTGGACTACTGTTTGCCGAAGACGAAGAGGAGGGAAGCGTGTGAGGAGACAGAGAGAAATCAGGAGGGGCCAGAATATAGCACTGAGGGTAGCAACCCTAAATGTAGGGACGATGACAGGGAAAGGTAGTTTAGAGAGCTGGCTGATATGAAATGCAGAGGAGAAAGAGAAAGGTCGATGTTTTGTTGTGGCATGAGACAAAGTGGAAGGGTAGCAGGCTCGATGCATTGGTGCAGGGTTTTAAACTGTTCTGCAATGGTGTGGATAGGAAGAGAAATGGAGTTGTGTGGTCCCTGAAGGAGGACTCTATGTAAAGAATGTCGTTGAGGTGAAAAGGGTGTCATATAGGACTAATATTTCTGATCCCTGAAGCTGGAAATTGAGGGTGTAATGGTGAATGTTGTTAGGGCTATGCACCACAGGTTGGGCTGTGAATTAGAGGAGAAAGATTGAGATTCTGGGGGGTAGTTAGATGAAGGTTGTTGAGGAGCATTCCCAGGGAGGAGAGACTGGTGATTGGTGCAGATTTCAATGGTCATGTGGTGAAGGTATAAAGGAGATGAGGAAGTGATGGGCACGTTTGGTGTAACGATAGGAACCTAGATGGACAGATGGTGGTTGGATTTTGCATAGAGGATGGAAATGGCTGTGGTTAACACACATTTCCAAAAGAAGGAGAGCATAGGGTGACTTATAAGAGTTGGAGGGAGGAGCACACAGGTAAGACTACATCCTATGTAGAAGAGGGTTGCTTAAAGAGATTGGTGATTGTAAGGGTCGTATGGCAGGGGGCGAGTGTAGCTAGTCGCAATCGGATGTGGTGTGCAGGATGGCTCTGGTGGTTAGGAGAGGACAAGAGGAACAAAGGCAGAGCAGAGGACAAATGGTGGAAGTTGAGAAGGAAGAATGTTGTAAGGAGTTTCAGAGAGGAGCTGAGAAAGGCTTTGGTGATAGGAAAGAAAGAGCTCCCAGATGGGGACTGGGTAGGTATCAGCAACAGTAATTAGACCCGACAGGTAGAAAGTACTGGGTGTGTCTTCTGGGCAGGCAAAGGCTGAAAGGAAACCTGGTGGTGGAACGAGGAAAGTGGCAGGAGGTTATTCAGAGAAAGAAAGCGGTCAGCAAAGAAGAAATGGGACATGGACAGAAATTGTGGTGGAACAGGATGTAACAAGATTAGCAAGGACGAAGTGAGGAAAGCTTTGAAAAGGATGAAGAACGGAAAGGCAGTGGGACCCTGATGGACGAACCGTTTGAGGTATGGAAAAGTCCTAGAGATGGGCTGGGAGTGGTGTGTTTTTTGACTAGATTATTCAATAGAATTTCTGGTGAAGGAGAGTATGCCGGAGGAATGGAGGAGAAGTTACTTGTACCGATTTGTAAGCAGAAGGGTGATGTATCAGAGTTGTGGCTCTTACAGGGGCAGTTCATAAAATAAAGTTGATGAGCCACACAATGAAGATTTGGTGAGAGAGTTGTGGAAGCTAGGCTCAGACCAGGAGTTGACAGTGTGTGAACAAACAGTAATGGTTTCATGCCAAGGAAAGCACCATGGATGCGATTTTTGCTTTGAGACTGCTGATGGAGAAGTATAGAGAAAGCTTATGACAGGGTGCCAAGGGAGGAAACTGTTGTGGTGTATGGGGAAGTCTCGAGTGCTGAAAAAGTACGTTAGATTAGTGCAGGACATGTATGGAGAACAGTGTTGACAGCGGTGAGATGTGCTGTAGGAGTGAACAGATAGCTTCAAGGTAGAGGTGGGACTGCATCAAAGGATCGGCCCTGAGTCCCTTCTTATTTGCTTCTGGTTGATGGACAAGACTAACAGATGAGGTCAGACAGGGAATCGCCGTGGACTATGAGTTTTGCAGACGACATTGTGATCTGTAGTGAGAACAGGGAACAGGGTAGCAGAGGAACTTGGAGAGTTGGAGGTATAATCTGGAAAGGAGAGGAATGAAAGTCAACTGTAGTAGGACAGAATACCTGTGTGTAAATGAAAAGGGAGGCAGGTGGAACAGTCAGGCTACAGGATCAGGGATCAAAGGTGGTTCAGGTACTTGGGATCAACTGTCCAAGGAAATTGGGAGTGTGTGGAAGGAGGTAAAGAAGAGGGTGCAGGCAGGATGGAGTGGGTGGAGAAGAGTGGTCAAGTAGTGCTGTGTGACAAAAAAGGGTGGCAAGCAAAAGTGAAAGGAAAGATTTATAAGAGAGTAGTGAGACCAGCCTTGTTGTATCGGTTAGGAGACAGTGGGCACTGACAACTGACAAAGGAGACAGGGACAGCACAGGTTGGAAAATTGGGAGACAAAATTCGAGAGGGAAGACTGAGATGGTTTGGACATGTGCAGAGGAGGGATAGTGGATATATCGGTAGGAGGATGTTGGAGATGGAGCTGCCAGGCAAGTGATGGAGAGGAAGACCAAAGAGGAGTTATTTGGTTGTGGTGAATGAAGATATGCAGGGAGTTGGGGTGAGAGTAGAGGACGTTTAGGACAGGGTGAGGTGGAAACGTTTAACTCGCTGTGGTGACCCCTGATAAAGGGAGAAGCCGAAAGAAGAAGAAGAAAAAGAGGAAGAAGAAGATCCCAGCCAAAAAACAGCAAATACCAACATTTTGGACACTGGTATGCTGGTCAATCATCTTTTTTTTTCAGCAAAACCAGCAAGAACATTCAATTTCACAGGATGAGCACTAACCAGCAGTAACCAAAAGTTTGTGAATAGTGTCAGTATTGTTATATTAATTAAATAAGTAAGAATCCCTGCTAAAAAAAAAGAAGAAGCAAATACTGTGTTTTGAACTGTGTTGTGTATGCTTGTCAACCAGCTTTATTTTTTTTTAGCAAAACCAGTAAGACTATTACATTTCACCAGCTAATCCACCAGATCAGCACTAACCAGCATTAACCAACATGACACTCTTGTTAACTGACCTGCAAACCAGCATCCCAAAGACAACATATGCTGTTTGATCATAATTCGTATGCTGAAATCTCTCTGTTAAGTGTAGTTAGGTTTATAATAAATACACTCCGTCTGAAAAAGAATGGAACAGGACCAATCAAAGATGAAATAACATCAGAAGGTCAGGAGCAGAGCAGTTACAGAAAATCCTCACTCTGTGTTTCAATCAATATCTTGGAGAGGGCAAAATACGCCCACGGTGACAGAGAGGATCTGTGAAAATCACCGTCCAATATGTCTCTAGTCCCAGCTTTACAAGCTGTTCACCAAGGTCATCATCAACGGACTATCACAACATCTAGACGGCCAACAACCAAGCACGAAAAAACAAATATTCACTATTACTTAACCGTTAGAGGTGCGAGCTGCCTCTGTCTGTCACGTTCGTTGTTTACAAAAGGGCCTCAGATTCAATGCAGTGCTAACAGCTCTTTATTGCAAGGAGTTGTGGCATTTGACCATAGAGCTGCTGGTAGCTCTGCTTTAAACGCACTCTTAAGTAGGGAACTACTGCATAGCCTATTATAAGCCTTTGAAATGGCAGGCATAGGCTATTTATGCCTATTTTACATTAATCACACACACACCTTTATTTGTTTTCTTTTATTGACAGTGTATTTATGCTGCTGGTTGATTTTTGTAGCCTCTTAATGTATTGGACAGCTTACGAACTGGAGAGAACGCGGCTCCACTCTTTGCAGGTATGATTGCTGTTGTGTCTAATCTTTATAACTGGTGGGGTTGGTTCATACGTAGCGTTCGTTTCGGGAGTTACGGCGTTGTTGCGCTGGGTATGAGATGTGAGTGAATCTCTAATATCATCAACCACAAATATTATTCCTGTACGATTTAATAAGTAGTGTTGGATTATCTCACTGTTATTCAATGTCTGGAGAATGTTTCTTCTGCCTTGTCACCTTAAGAGAACTCCTAAGCCTCCTAAAAGTCCTCCTCCCTACCCCTAACAGTTCTTTTAATGGTTAGGATGCTTGATGATGCTTTATCTATACCAGGATCTACTCGTAACTTTGAGAGGGAAACACCCACAATTCTAAGATTTACAAGCTACTCTTAGCACTAACAATAGTTATGAGTACGACCCCAGACGTTCAGCGTGAAGCCTCAAACAAACCAGAAAAATAAACTCGCGCCGTTGCAGCTGGGCGAGATGCTAATTTAAGAACTTAAGACTTGCTTGACTAACATTGATAGAAGATTTGACTCGTACTTGATTTGGTATTCAGAACTTGATTTAGAATTGAGACATATGGCTCAATATGACTTGATTTTTTATTTAGGTATTGAGACGTTATGCATTTTTAGGGATATCTGTTTGTTGAAACATTGAAACATCAACCTGGGAACCTATCAGAACGCTGGAAACCAGCAGAGACAAACGTACGAGGAAGCTCGTAACATGGAAGCGGCCATTCCAAAAATAGTGAGGCTTGGATTCGAGGATTATGCTGCTGATTAAATAAGTAAAAAGAGAACAACAATATGCATAATCTGACTTCATCCGTCACCACAAAACACACAAAGAAAACATGGCTGTCTTCTAACTTTTTGGCTAGTCAAACATTATCAAGAAAGATTATTATGTTTAAGATATTTAAATTTGACTTTGAATCGATTGTGTATTTATTGAGAAGACAAAACAGCCAATATTCAGAAAGTGGACTTCAGTATGTGTTGTATGATGAGTTAAGAAGTAACAACTGTATTTGTTAATAGTGAAAATAAAATGAAACTCTTTATGACAGCTGTCTTTTGACTGATTTAAATGTGGAAACTGCAGTTAGAGCTAATATTCAAGATATTTCAATATTACCACAGTCAGTTAGGACTTTCTTGTGACTTGCACATATGTGACTTGAAAGACTTCCAAGAAGATTGGAAGATGAGATAGTTGGGCAATTTTGATAGCATGAATCAGAAAGACAAGAACAAGAAAGGAATTAAAGGAGTTTTGTGAACAGTGACACCAAAGGACGTCTGAAGTAATCATCAAACAAGTGATTAAATGATAAACTCTTCAGAAGTGATAAAAAAGAAATTAAAAAAGAAATAAAAACAGTAGTCTGCACCAGCCTGCTTGCAATCTTCTCATAAAAGATTAAACAGCATCGGATTCTGAGCACTAACACACACCGGCTCGGCTCAAATGAGGTTTGTTCTTACAGTGTTGATTAATTTATGCAAACACCAACATCTGGCCGATGTTCAGCCGCAGCTCTGGGAAACACACACATGGCTTCATTATTGATGAGATAGCAGAAAAAAACAGAGGGATGGGGTTTGCTATGAGATAATAAAATTATAATCAGCTTTATTAACACAGAAAAAACAGGACACAGAATTCACACTATTGTGTCATTTTATTTATTCAGTGATCGTGATGCGACGAGGCTGAACATGCAAACTCAAAATCAGAATTAGAAAAGCCTAAGAATGAATACTCAGTGAATTAGGAGTCAGCAAATCAGTATCAAGAGTCAGTGAAACAGGGAGTCTTAGCGTTAAGAGGCAGTGAATCAGAAGTCAGAGAATTAGAGTCATAACATTAAGAGGCAGGCAATCAGAATCAAGCATTCAAAGTCATTGAATCAAGAGTAATTGATCTAGAGAGTCTTAGAGTTAAGAGTCACTAAATAAGAATCAACAATCAGTGAAGAGATAGTGAATCAGAGAGTCTTAGAATTAAGAGCCAATGAATTAGAATCAGAGAATCAGTGAATTAAAAGACAGTGAATCAGAGAGTCTTAGAATGAAGTATCAGAAAATCAGAAAATCAGAGTCAGGGAATCAAGAGAAAGTGAATGAAGTCAGTGAACTACAGAGTGTTAGAGCTAAGAGTTGGGAATCAGAATTAAGAATCAGGGAATGAAAGAGTCTTAGAAATAATAGACAGTGAATCAGAATCAGTCACTGAATCAAGAGCCAGTGAATCAAGAGTCAGTGAATTAGAGAATCTTATAAGTAAGGGGCAGTGAATCATAATCAGAGAGTCAGTGAATCAAAGGTCAGTGAGTCAGAGAATCTTAGAATTAACATTCAGTGATTCAGAATAAGAGTCAGTGAATCAAGTCAGTGAACCAAGAATCAGTGAATCAGTCTTAGAATTAAGCAGCAGTGATCAAAATCAAGAGTCAGGAGGAACAACGGAAACATAAATACACGTAACATTGTGAAAGTTTATGCATGTTTCTGTTAGTTATAGGATCTCAGATCTTAGTTAGTAAATGTTATTTGTTGTGTAACTTCTTTTTTTTTCAGGAAATCGACACTGCACATCGCCAGGGAGTAACAGGGGCTCTCCAAAGCTGCGGGTGTTTGGACTGTTCCTCCACTGATACAGGGTGAAGAAGCTTCTTCACCATCTGGAATCAGATCATTTTCTAATTAGTCGTGAAATTGTGCGACTCTTATGGATGATCAATCAAAGGCAAGCGCCTTTATTCTTCAGCCCAAGGTCACGAGGAGGGCTTTAACATGAAGGCCATTAATTAGCTTAATAGATCCACTTGGTCATGCTTCGCTTCACCTTCCTATTTCCTTGATGTGACACATTACAACACATTACAATGTCCACAACTCTGGGTTTGGATACCAGCTGTAACAATGGTATGAGCTTACATCATTCTGATTGGATGCTTAAGTTTTGGAGGCACCCTATTAGTAGTCATGCTTTGGCTCCAAGGAGCCAGCATTGACTCACTATTGGCCGCGTGAGCACTCTCGACGCGATCGCGCATGTGCCAGCCCTGATGTGGCGGTATGCAGGTAAGTGGCGACACCTGTTGTTGGGGCTATATAAGCACACCTTGTAGCCCACACAGGTTGTCGCGTCATTACGGACTTTTTCGCCCTCACCCGGTGTATGTAATCGCACTTTTTGTTTTGTCCAGTACTTGTGAATAGGGGTGCTGTATACTTATGGCATGTGTTTTCTTTATTGTTTTATTTTACTTCCTTTTTTGGTGAACTTTTGAACACCATCAGCACTTTAGCCCCGTACCTGAGCTGTTAGTGGCGGCCAGCTCCGCACCTGAGCTCGCCACGCCCATTAGCTCCGTACCTGAGCAGTTAGCGCCGCCCAACTCTGTACCTGAGCTCGCTGCGCCATTTAGCTCCAAACCTGAGCAGCTAGTGTCGCCCAGCTAAGTACCTGAGTTCACCATGCCCTTTAGTGCCGTATCTGAGCATTCTGTGCACCGGTCGTTAGCGCCGACCCCTGCTCCGCGGTCTTCAGTACCGATCCCCACACCGCGGTCTCTACCGCTGACCTCCATGCCACGGACCTTTGTGCCGACTCCTGTGCCGTGGTCACGTTTGTTGACCCTGGTGCCAAGGTCAGTAGCATCTGTTTGCCCAGCCAGGCGACTCGTGCCTACCTTTCTTGTTGGGCCTAGCCCTGTTTCCGAGCTGACAGCTACCACTCAGAGTCGCCAGCACCAAGCTCCGCCCCTGAGCTGCCAGCGCCGAGCTCCGCCCCTAAGCCGCCTGTTTTGAGCAATGTCCATGAGTCGCCAGTGCTGAGCCCTGCCCCTGAGTCGCTCATGGCTAGTCCCAAGCCCGAACCGAACTTGCACCTGGCTCGTGTTGGCCCACCCTCCCGTTTGCCCCCTATTTAAAGATTATTCCTGCCTACTGGTGCCTCTCTGGACGTCATACGCTCAACGCATACAAACATGTCAGACAGGCTGGGGAAGTTTTTTAGTCGCTCTTAGGGGCGTCGGGACACCGCCCCTTGGGGGAGTACTATTAGGAGTCACGCTTTGGCTGCTAAAGGCCAGCGTTGACTCACTATTGGCGGCGTGAGCATTCTCAACGCGATTGCGCATGCGCCAGCCCTGATGTGGCGGTATGCGGGTAAGTGGCAACACCTGTTGTTGTAAGCACACCTTGTAGCCCACACAGGTTGTCGCATCATTACAGACTTTTTCGCCCTCACCGGCATATGTAATCATGTTGCTGTAACATTAGGGTGTAGATTTCAGTGTAGGGCAAGCACTTCTAGCGCTCTAAAGCCTGTTTTGGTGAACTTTTGTTTCTTTTATTTATATATTGGTTCACCTCTTCCATAATAATAATAATAATAATAATAATAATAATAATAGCAATCTCATGCTGAAGAAATTAAAAATAATAATATTAATAATAATCATCATCATAATCATATTAGCAATAATAATAGCAAATTATTATTATTATTATTATTATTATTATTGTTGTTGTTGTTGCTATTATTATTATAAATAATAATAACAACAATAATAATAATAATAATAATAATAATAAAATATTTAGTAATAGACTGCTTTTTCTTTATTTAGAAAACATAATTATAATAATATATGAAGAAGTTCTGAGACCTTGTGCAGTTGGTGCCTTAAACCTTTATCTCATGCTTATTTTTATGTTTTTATGTTTAAATATATTTTAAAATGCATGTGTGGAAATGTGTCCAGATCCTGCAGAGGCTGAGTTATTTAAAAAAATCATAATCAGCTTTTCCATAAAAGAAGGTGGACGAGTTCTTATGATCTCACATCTACTATTATAGCGAGACAAACTTCACGTCAGTCCGAGCTTAAAATAAACCTCGTTAAAGAGAGGTGACCTCGAGTAACCTTTGCTCATCTCTCCTCAGGATCTTCTGTAAAGCTCTGGCTTTCATCCACAGCAGGGGTTACACCTTCAACGTTAAATAATTTACTGATTTAAAAAGGTATGATGAAAAGAATGATGAAAGGTTATATCCAGTGGTCGATCTGCGTATTTACATGATAAAGGACTTTAATTCTGTAATCCTGATGTAAACGACGATGTCCTGCATGACCTGAAACCTCAGCCTGAGCGTGAGGAATTATTTACTGCTCTTTAAAAAGGAGAACAATGAAATCTCTCAGACTGAGTTCTGATAGTTATGAGATTGTTTTGATATCTTAAGTATGGCGTCACGGGACTCAGAAAAGGAATTCCCTGGATAGTGCACTAAGTTCTGAGTCCTAACATAAAACGGCGAACAGAAAAGTCTTTGCGCTTCTCCGCTGGCTGCTCTGAATTCTGTTTTGATTTGGGCCTGGTTCACATAAACAGAGCTTCATAAACACCAGGCCGAGCTCAGGCTTTGTGTGTCTTGTTGTGAAGATAAATAAATAACTCGTGTATACATTTAAAGTCTTAGCGTTCTTCTCTTTCTCCCGCTCACCGTGTCGGTATAAAGCAGGCACAAATCGGCAGTAATCCCCGGGCCGGAGAGCGAGTTTACCTCCATCCCCGGTGCAGACCTGTCAGAGGGAACAAAAAAGCCATTAACAGAGCCTTCGTTTTGCTCACAGTCGTGATTCCGTCCTGCATCGGCAAGCATATGTCTGCGCTAATTGCTTTGGAGCTCCACAGAGAGCCGGAGTCTGAACACCTAAAGTCGGAGCTGGCTTTGCTTTCCAGCTTGTATAAATCACACAAGCTTCTGAAACTAACACTAAAAATAACACTGGGTTTGGTATTTAAGTCTGGCTCCGCACCTCACGCTGATCGTTTAGGCTCTTCGCTCTACTGTTTGTAAAGCTAAGTCCAAAGGATGTTTGAGTTTGGATCCTCTTAAGGTTCATGCTGAGGTTAATAATAGTAATAATAAGAGTTAGATCTGCATTTCATGAAGGAACTACACAGTGGCAAATAGAAAGAATGTGAGTTTGTGTCCCAATACTTTTGGCCACGTACAAGTGAACGTCCTAATACTTTTGTTCATTTGCGGGGGCGTGTCCACATACTGTCCCTAATATTTGTGGCCGTGTGCGGGGGCGTGTCGAATACTTTTGTCGCTCCACAGCAAAGGAAGGATGAAGAGCTCACCACGAGGTCTCCCACTCGAACCCGTCCGTCATCGATCCTCAAACAGTAACCTGGATTCCAAGGCGATACGGTTCCAGTCATGGCAGTCCAGGTTTCTCGCACTTGCAAATGAAGGCGACGGTGGCTGGCTGTCATGGCAGGACACATAATTGGCATAGACGGGGTGGTAGTAATGCTCCCCCCTGTGTCGGATGAAGATAATTAAACGTGGGAGCGGCTTGTGCTTGTCGGCAGATCATCACCCAACCAGAGAAGCGGCCTCCCATAGCTGCCAACAACAAGCGAGGAATTGAATACACACACCCCCCCGCACCACACCTTCAAAGGAAAAAAAAACCGTGATAGAAGGCCTCGCAAAATACTTAGGGAGACGGCAGGTAGTCATAAATGGAAAAAACGAAGCGAAGACGTCCCGACGAGGGGTGGAGGAGAAGTACGATAAGTGCGACCAACAAAGCCAGAGAAAGAAGATAATACGAAAGCCACTGGGCATCCCCGGCGCGTAGCTTACAAAGATTCTAGGCATGAGACGGAGTGAGACTGTCGGGAGAAGCAAACCACAAAGCGAGCAAGCGCGGCCCGAGTGAAAACCAATTAAAGAGGGTGAACAGGCATGAACGAAACACGCGAAAGTAGAATCTTATCAATAGGCCCACCGAAAATACAGAGGGCACCGGAAGGGATCGCTGCCATAAAGAAGCCCGCAGTAGATAGAAAACTCCCAAGTGCAGCCAGAACAAATGGAAACGAGGCGCCACATACGCCGAACTATCGTAGATGAGACAAACAGAGAAAAGCCCAACAACCGGCAACAGCGGCAGTGGCAGTCAGGCACCACCCCCGGCGGCGGCAACCCGCCACGACGAAAAGAGATACGAGCGGGTGAAGCATATGTATTGGCACACCAGGAAGGGAGGGGGGCAGGGAGATACAACCCCAAGAAGGGGCACGCGGAAAATCGACGCGCGTGCATCAAGGTCTGAGGACGCTGCCAGGGTGGGGCCACGACGGAGCGAGCAGAGAGCTGCAAGAACGTTCAACGACAAAACGGACAGAAGATGTAATCAAGACAAAGGAAGCATAACAACATAGAATTCGAGAGCGATATCTAACCAAATAATGATGGCCCAATCCTCTCTACTGGGGGTCTGTCTGGGCCGCCCGGAGCCTGTTCACCGTGTGTGTGTGCCCCCATAAAACCCCTGCTCCCCACACTAGGTTAGAACGGCCCAGACAACCATCCTGCTTCACTCAGACCAATGATGCCCCCTCTCAAAGTCTGTCCACTGGGCAAAACATCTTCTCTCACCAAGAGGTACACTACCCATAAGTAGCATCTGAGAGCCTTTTTACAGAGCAGCGCTATTTTGCACCCTCTTGTGGTAATACACAGTGTCTAACCAGACCACTTCACTGAATGAATGAAGTAAAATCAGATCGTCTATTCCTCGCTTGATGATATTTCATACATTATATCTATCACAGTTTCTGATTAACACGTCCCGTTCAGAGCAAATCTCTCTCCAGAAATCACTCAGAGACCCTCGAGTGCAGGCGCAGAGCCTAATCAGCAAAGGATCGGCTCTGATTCCCAGTCGCAAAGGTTGAGAGGAGCAAGGTCGCCCCTGAAGTGCCACTAAAAACAGCGTTAGTGTTTAAAGCATGTGTGTATGGATTCTACGAGTAACAGCACTGTTGTAGTGCAGAAGATGACAGAATGGGAGCGCCCCCGTATCGGCGTAGGTAAGGACCATAGTCATTTATCGCTTAGTCCATTTGCAGAAACGAATCCAGCGCATAAATACTTAATGCGAAAGAGATTGGAGCGTCACGTAAAAGAGAAAATCGGATCATAAACCTAATCCTCAGTTATTGTCCTCATCTCTGCATCGATGAGCCGTGCTATTTGTAAACCAGGTACAGGAGTGAAGAGGAAGCGCTCAAACGTCACCTCAGTATAGAAATATGGAACTGGAGGAATGTTTGTACACACAAAGAGACCCGGGTTCGAATCCCAGCATGGTTGCTGCTTTTATGGCGTTAGCATGTTCTCTCCAGGTACAAAAGACATGCGTTAGGCAGCGGGTGTCTGTAAAGAGTCTCAGTGTGAGTGATTGAGTGTATGTGTGCCTACAACGTCCTGTTGTGGGGTTGGGTCCAGCCTTGTGCCCGGTTATGGCAGTTAGACCTTTGAATTGGATTGAAGGACATAAAGACAGAAAAAACCCTGCATAGACTAATTAAACATCAAGAATGATGACTTCTCTTAAAATCAGCTGTTTCTGTGACTGAGATGAGATTTTGGACAGGGCGCCAGTCCATTAGAACATTCCCACTCTGGAACTTTCCACTGAGATGCCAGCTTACAAGATGCTTGCCTTTGGAACGTCACACTGGCATGTGGAGAACATGTAAACTCCATATACATAGGACACGAACCCGTGTCTGAGGTGACTTGGCACCGTGCCACCCTATACTGCAATGCTGAAAGTGTTCCTGACTGTGAAGCATGGTAGAGACAGGTGTCAACACATGGAGAACCTGCCAAACCCAGCACAGACACCTAGGTTGCCTGAGCTTGAAGCCAAGTTCAGGCAACCTAGTACAGATCTTTATTCTGGAAAGCTAAGGGTTCACAAACTTTTTCTGCCCTCGCCGTGAGTCTGCTATCTCCAGAAAGCACTTAACGACCGCCCCCTGATTAATTAAGTAGAAACGAGAACTACACTGAACTCCCCTTCTGCACGACTTAATTAATTAATCGCTAAACGCGCCTCGTCCACTCGTAATTACGCTTTGTTTTGATGAAGATGGAGGCGAGGCGGAGTCGAAGGTGGAGAAGTTCTCCTCGGATCAATAGTTCTAACGTCCCGACGTACGAAAGGTGCTGAAACACCGAAGAGCGACTCCAGAGTTATGGACGTGATATTTGAACGCGTATCGACTTCACGGCGAGAAGTTTGTCATATGACCTTTCGCCGAGAACGTTGATCAATAATCAAAATCAGGACCCTCACGTCCGTTGGCTCATCAGGCAGAAAGGAAATCTATCTCTCTACCTACAGCCTCCGCTTCTGATTTATTCAGTTGTTAAGGCAGAAGAAAAAGTTGTGAGACTGTAGAGGTAGTACAAGTGAGGAACGACACCCTGCTCAGGGCACAGTGAAATGGCTGGCATCATTAAACGTAGATGGGGTTGTGATCATAAGTTAGAATAGAAATGAAAACTGGGTGCACCCCTGGATTGGTCACGTTATAAATGCAGACCCAACTCCCACCCCGATGGGGCACTTGGGAGCCTATGGCAAGGCAGAACATCATAGACCATCTAGAAGACATACAAACTGCAGCTTCAAAGTTGAGCTGGACTTTGATTTAATTAATGGTGCCAGTGTACTGAGAGAGCTGGACTTAAGGGTGCCAACATACTAAGAGCTGGATTTAATTATGCCAGTGTACCAACAACTGGACCTAATATTGTTAGGGTATTAAGAGATGGACTTAACGATGCCAGTGTTTCGAGAGCTGGACTTAATGGTGCCATTCTGTGAAGGACAGAACTTAATGGTGCTATTGTATCAAGAGGACTTAAAGATGGCAGTGAACTGAGAGTTTTACTTAAAGGTGCCAGTGTGCTAAGAAGTGGACTTAATGGTACCATTGTACTGAGAGCTGGACCTAACGGTGCAAATGTATTGAAAGCTGGACTTAGTGGTGCCATTCTACCAAGAGCTGGACTTAATAGTGCCAGTGTATCTAGGGTTGGACTTAGCGGTGCCATTGTACTGAGAATTTTACTTAATGGTGCCATTGTAGTGCTGGAATTAATGGTGCCTGTCCACCAAAAGACCTGGACTTAACAGTACCATTATACAGATACATTTGGACTTAACAGTGCCAGTGTACCAAGAGCTGGACCTAATGTTTCCAATATATAAAGATCTGGACTTAACGGTGCCATTGTCTCAAGAAAGCTAGACTTAACAGTGCCAGTGCATCAAAAGCTGGTCCAGCTCTTTGCAGGGTACCAAGAGCTGGACATAATGGTGCCAGCGTACCGAGATCTGGACTTAATGATGCCACTGTACCGAGAGCTGGAGCTAACATGGCAAATCTATAGAGAGAGCTGGACTTAACAATGCCAATGTACTGAGAGCTGGACTTAATGTTTCCATTATATAAAGATCTGGACTTAACAGTGCCATTGTATCAAAGCTGGATTTAAAGATGCCAGTGTATCAAGAGCTCGACTTAACAATGCCGTTTTACTTTGAGAGGCGGACTTAACGGTGCCAGTGTACTGAAATATTTGGAAAGTTTATAACAGTGCCAGTGCACTGAGGGTTAGATGTAATATTTCCATTATATACAGATCTGGACTTAAAAGTGCCAGTGTACCAAGAGCTGAGCTTAATGGTGTCATTATACCAAGAACTGGAATTAGTGGTGCCAGTCTACTGAAAGACCTGGACATGGTGCCATTGTCTCAAGAAAGCTGGACTTAATGGTGCCTTTCTATCAAAAGCTGGACTTAACAGTGCCAGTGTACAAAGTACTGAACTTAATGGTTCAATTCCAGAGCTATCACCGCCTGTGTGGAGTTTGCATGTTCTCCCGACGTCTTTGTGGGTTACATTTAGGTTTTTTGTGCCCTGCACCAGACCCCGTACTGGATTAAGCGTGAGTGAGAAGGCTCTTATTCTTCTTTTTCTGATTTAAAGAAGCTAGGTTAATCATTTGGTCGGAGGATTATCTGAGTCTCTCTGACAGATGGCGATTAAGCTCAAGAAGGCATGATATTATTCCTCTCTCTTTTTTCCTCTCTTGCTGCATTCTCACTCTTCTGTTATCTCGTTCCTGTGATACTCCAGGTCCAGACAAACTGCTGATTTTGGAATAAAGGACCCAGGACCGGGCCATGCGCTGACAAATTGCTCAAACAGCAGTGCCCAAATTTTCCGTAATGAATCCGATGGGCCACACGCCAAAGCCTCGTCTTTTCTAATTACACAAAAAGCTTCAGAATCTGTGCCGCCGCCGCCGCCGCCTCCATAATCACGCCCGCTCAGGGCCCGCTCCCGTCACGGCTGGTCCCGTGCTCCACAATGGCGGTAATAAAGCATGCCACGTCTCCGCTAATTCATCATTAAGATTAGAGCCGGTGTGTCACGGCGCCATTTTAAGAGTCTAAAACGAGAGCGCCTCGAACCCTCCTCCTCTCTGCCATCATATCGCACGGCCTCATTAAAGGGGCTGCAGATGTTCCGCCGAGCGATGAATCACGACTCGGCCGGTTCTGCGCTAATCAGGACTTTTTATGCGAACCCGAAATTGTGCTGGCTGTCACCGAGGCAGCAGGGATCCGCTGAAGAGGCAGAAAAGTTTTGAAAACACTCGCAGAAAATCTCTCCAAGGTGCATTCGCTCTGACCAGACATCAATAATTGAGGCTGTTAAAGCAGGACGTGCGGTCGCCTAGATAACTACGATTAATTATTCACCGTCCAGGCTGGAAAACGCAAGAAGCTCCGCTCACAACAGCTCACAACAAAAAAAAATAATAACATCACTGTATGGGCAAAAATATTAGGACACACCTCTTCAGGTGTTTCACTCAGTCCCGTTATCACAGGTGGATAAAATCCAGCCCCTAAAGTAATAGGATGGCACCGAGTGTGGTACTGGCTCCATATTGATGCCTATTGATTTATAGTGGGATGCTGTAATTGCTGCTGTGGGTGTAATATGGAGGTGTCCTAATACTTCTGATCGTTTAGTGTAAGGTGCTGCTTTGAGCTATAGCTGCATATGTGGGATGGTGGAGCTATAATTGATAGCCCTCCACATTTTCATTTCAGAGTTCTTTAGCATGACTGAGCTCCTCACATCGGCCAATTTCCCCCTCACCCGGCACCAGGAGCCATACAACCATACAGCGATTCTGACCAACACGGACCGACAAAATATGGACTGACAAAACTCAGATCAAGAAAACATGGACAAAAGGAGGTTGAGGAAACACAGACTGACCTGTTACAGGATGTTTACATGATCAGGATCATAACACACACACACTGGTATTCCACTGGTAGTCCATTGGTGATCAGTCCTGTTCCTCTGATGGACATAAGTGGTGAGCATAAGTTTTGAGCCTCTGCTCTAATGAGGGAGCACCGTTACTTTGTACACACCATAACGCCAAGGCCTCGTCTTTCACTGCTGTCCTGTTCTTTATCAGTCCAACCCAGACTGATGGGTTCCTGAGTGTCGTGTCTGAGTCTGCAGACTGACTAATGAGCCTGCATCAATTTAGAGACGCTATCGATTCCCCAAACAAGCGCTGGAAAGCACGGGGTCATTTGTTCATGCTCCCACCTGATGTAACTCGATAAATTGAGGAGGGGACGTCGTGATGAATTCGGACCGGCTTTATGTTCACCTCCACTGACGCTTTAATTTACTGCAGGAATTAAATTATCGCTAACAGGTAAGAGCTCAGAGCTTAGTACCATTTAGCTCTGAGTGCTCTGTCAGGAGAGAAATTCTGAGCAGAGTGTGATGTTCAGATAATTCACATATCTCAGCTTTAAAGTGCTCCATCAACTTCAAAAACAAAAACACTTTTAATATAGCACAGTTTAAGTACTCAGACACAAACCCACATGTGGCCAAAAGTAATAGGACACAAACTGGCATGTGGCCAAAGTATTGGGACACAAACCCAACTGTGGCCAAAAGTATTGAGACACAAATCCACATGAGGCCAAAAGTATTGGGACACAAACCCACATTTTCCATACCATCCCAACTGCTTCTGATTTGGGGTTCCTCTTAGGTTGGTGTCTGCAGTGGTTACACCAATATGACTCTAAATGCGGCCCGTGCTTGCTGATGTATGTTTACAACCCTGATCCTTTTCCTTTACGTGACCCACCTGAGCAAACATAATATCCTTTGATGGCAGCAGCGTTGACGGGTGCACTTCCTGTCCATTCTGGCACTGAACGCTTTGTTTGTCTTGCAAATTCTTCTCTCCTCTCTCTCGCACCGGGGACCAGACGCTAATAGGCAAACGGCACAGACACAGGCTGCTACGGCGCGATGAAAACAATTACACCTCTGAGACACCCGCCAACCTGGACTGGCACATATTAAAGAGGAGAAGCAGCCTGGTCCAAATATATCTGCCCCAGTTCTGCGCTCCTCTGCCACAACGAATAACAAATGAACATTAGGCATCAGTGCGAGGCGCAGTAATTACTGTACATCACTCTGTTCCCTTTTTATGAATCAGGACCGAAAATCAAATCAAGTGCCCTCCAAAATAGAGACCTTATACATCTTTAATTTCGGCCATCCATCACCCCCAGAGAGCCAAGACACTCAGGAGGATCGGGATGGGTCTGGGTAAGGAAACCAATCAGCTCTATATTCTATATTCTCATGCTTCTTCAGCCCAAGCAATGATCAGATCAGACCTCGTTACGGGTAATTAATACAGACATCCAATCAGTACTAAGGGTTCACAAACTTTTTCTGAGGAATCATACGTCTGGACTTTTGGTGCTAGGTATAGTGTTGTAGTCAAGACTGCTAGAGTCGAGTCTGAGTCAAGAACAAGAATTTTAGTAATTGAGTCCAAGTCAAGACCAAGACTTTTAGTTGTCAAGTCCTAGTGAAGACCAAGACTTTTAGTAGTTGAGTCTGAGTCAAGACCGGGAGACGAGACGAGATTAAGGTTTTTTTCAACATACAAGAATAAAAAGAAGAACATGGAAAAAATTAGTTTGTAATTCACTTTATATTCCTTTCACATGATATAATAGAAGATAATTATAATGTTTAACAAATAATATTATATTTCATCATATATTTTGTAAAATATGTTGGGACTGAGACCACTCCCAACTAGTTCTGTAGAACTCGAGTCCAGTCTGTGACCTCATTTGGACCCGATCTCATCTCGGTCTCAGGGCTAAGGGGGACCCGCAGATTGTTATCAAGGCCAGCCGAGTCCGATGCGTCTGTCTGAGGTAAGGTCAATTATAAACAGAATGGTTGTTCTATCGTTATTGAATATGAACGATCCATTCAAACGGAATAAATCAGTGCTTTCTCTACAGGCCTAAATAAAATCTGCACTCTGATTGGCTAAGGGGGAAAACCAAGTTCCTGCTCTTCTCGTTCAGGATCCAATCAGTGAAGCCGCTTTATCTGGAATAGTCTGGCCTTAAGACTGTGTGCATGTTCACCTTTTCACTCGCTTTACTTTATCACATCTGCAATGCTGGGATTTATTATTTATTAAATGATTATGTTTTCACGTTTAACCATTTAAATGTTAAGAACGGATGCTGTTGTTTATATTCAGGTGGCTCCATGTGGTGATTCTGATTAAAGTTTGAGAGAAGAAGGGAAACAGAATCACCACCATCATTTACTCCCAAAAGCTACGTTACCTTAGTTTGACTAAGACTATGATTTATTCTTAATTATTATTATATATAGCATAAATAATTATAATAATTGTAGGCTATATCCAATGTAATGTTATATTTTACAAAATATGTAACAAATATATAATGAATGTAAAGTGAATTATAAAGTAATTAATTTTTAGAAACTGGGTAGGGGTCACTGTGCCAACCCCCTCCCTCAGGTACAGCCAGTCATGCCAAATGAAGGCACTGCCAGGACTCGTACCCAGCTTGGCAGGGCTAACAAATTGAAGACACTTTCTTATCCAATTTTCTGGTACAAAAACGACACCTTGTTGGACAGATGGCATTAGTCCATGGTCCATGAATTAAAGGACTGAGAGACTGGTGCCCCTTTACTGTGAATTTGGGGGGATAGGCTCTCAGACAGCAATCCTGAATATAAGCAGTAACTGAGCAGCAGGAAGCTCGAAGATCTTCACTTCCACAATAACAACACGACACGGCAATTTATTCCAATTAAAATGTTTCCATGGTGTAATGAAGCAGCTACAGAGAGAGAGAGAGAGAGAGAGGGAGGTGCGAGTGTGGGTCGTGATTTAGAGACTCATTGAACATTGATTTGGTTTCTCTTAATATTCGGTGTTTCATTGCTGTTACTCCTCACGCCTCACAAATAATCTCATTCTGACCGGGGTTTAAATATTTAACACAACTAGAAGTCTAAAAGTACAGTCTACTAAAAAAGTAAGACTATTTTTCCTTGTACAGAATACTTGTTTATGCAAAATACCTGTATAGTTAATGGAAGAATGCGTCCCAACACACAGCACAGCGCCCCCTGTAGACAATGGAGCTGCCTAGCTGCAGACCGGTCAGTGTGCACCTTTTATCTGGGAAAGTGACTTTAATATTTATGTTAAAACGTATATAATCTTAGACAATCTCATTTAGAAAAGAAGTTACACATCCTCTGCAAAAACCAAAACAAATATAACACATTTCTACACATTTTAATAAACCGAGTAAACGAGAAAATTCCCCAGAACAGACACATACTGTATTACAGTCAGAGAGTCGATTCTTTGTATGCGACTCCTTAAAGTGAATCGATCAGATGAACTGATTCACAATTAGGTACAATGAAGCAAAAGGTTTTGTTTGTATTTTATTTCTGTTTTCTCATCAATAAATACAAAATAAAGTTAAAAACACAATCTTTAATCTAGAAATGGAGTTACATATACAACTATAATATCGCTTGAAAAACTAATAAGAGCTAAAATATACAAAAACTAAATGATACTGAGATATAATAAATTCTAAAGAATTCAAAAGAATTGATTCAAAAGAACCGAATCATCAAGGTGAGTCGCAAATCCATTGTTACACGGTTGCCAGATTGGGATGGGGTAAGCTCTGTAGGCTGGTACATTAAATACTGAATCTGATTAAAAAGTGTGCAAAAACTTATTTTAAAACATAAATAAGTTTGAATATAGACATTCCTAATAATACAATAGAATTTTAATTAATACCACTAATCACCCATCCCCCCCCCCCCAAAAAAAACCTACTTCTTGTTTATAGAGGAGTTTCTTTTAATTGTTATTATTTTAAAAAACGTATTTGACAAGTATTTAATATGGTTTATATTTTATTTATTTGAGTTTTATTGTATTGTAAATTTATGAAATTTAAATGTATTTTTCATGTTAAAATGTTGGTTTATATAATTTCTAAGTAAATAATATGGCTGCTTGTAAAAGTGTTACTTTATATTATTTTCCCATTTCTAATGTAAATGTATTGTATTCTGAGTGTAATTTCATTTATTTTTATTTTATTTTTAAATATGTTTAGTTATCTTTTAGTTTTTATATACTGTAATTTAGTTTTTTAAACGAGGCTGGTGTGCTCTAGGCGTCCTCTGAGGTGGGCGCGCTCTGGGTGTTCTCCGAGGCTGGCGCGCTCTGGGCGTCCTCCGAGGCTGGCACGCTCTGGGCGTCCTCAGAGGCTGGTGTGCTCTGGGCGTCCTCTGAGGTGGGTGCGCTCTGGGTGTTCTCCGAGCAGAGCACGCTATAGACGTCCTCCGAGGCTGGTGCGCTGTAGATGTCCTCCAAGGCTGGTGCACTCTAGACGTCCTCCGAGGCTGGCGCGCTCTGGGTGTCCTCCGAGGCTGGCGCGTTCTGGGCGTCCTCCAAGGCTGGCGCGCTCTGGGCATCCACCGAGGCTGGTGTGCTCTGGGCGACCTCTGAGGCTGGCAAATCCTTGCAACACTGCTGAGTCAACAGCTCCCAGCACAGCTTGTAAATCCCAGCATCTCTGCAATCTTCACGACGAAACCCACCCCTTCTCTGGCAGTCCGCACTGACCCCAAGACCCCCTGAAGTACCTGCTGGATTTGCGCCATGATGACCCCAAGACCCCCTGAAGTACCTGCTGGATTTGCACCATGACCAGGTTAGCTGGGGTCAGGAGCAAATGTTGGGGTGCAGCGTCCAGTTGGGGCTGATGAGTGTCAAATCTAGCTTGCCCCGGGGGATTTCCGAACAGCCGTCGAGAAGGGGGATTTAGCAGTATGACTCACCAGCTGTGACCCAGGCTGGTGGCTAGTGTACGACGATGCAGGCGTGGTGCTGGCGAGCATGGACTCAGGCTTCGACTCAGGTCCTCCACTTCCTGTGGCGTTTCTTGGCTGAGCGGGAGAGACCACAGTTCGGGTTGTGGAAGGTGATGGCCGGGCTGAGGATCTCCACCTCAGAGCTCTGACCACACAAGGTTAAGGGAGGGTGGTACTCCCACTTGAGGTGATTCTCCGAATACTCATGGTATGAAGAATCGGACCACAGGCTACGCAGCACAGGTGACTCACTGGCTGCGTCCTTTACCTGGTCTCCCTTAATGTTACGCTCTTGGCATGGAAGGAACAGGGAGGCGGACGTAAGTGCAAGTGATGGGGTTTTATATAGGAAAGGCCAGCAGGTGGCTACAGCCTCGTACCCTCGTGACAAAGGTTAGCTTTTATAGTATTTTAAATTATTGAAATGGTTTATTTTATATTGTTTTTTTTTTTTATTGATTTAAATTATTTTAGTTTAATTTTGTCCATTTCTGTTTTGTTTATATTGTTTTTAGTTTGCCATAACAGGAAAATTTTATTTTTTTATTTCATTTTAGTTCGTATTAAGTTAATCATTTTTGTTCTATCTTAACTTTAGTTTTGTAAATAAAATTTCTTTACTCCTATTAAACTTTTTTGTTGGTTTTTGTTTATTTTTTGGAGATATTGTAGTTAATTTCAGTTAAGTCAGTGTATTTCTAGTTTGAACATTTTTCATTTCATAACTTACGTTTTTTAAAATTTGAATAACATAAAAAAATATAAACACAATTTTACTTTATAACTATCTTTAGTTAACAGCTGTGGTGGTCTCAGTGGTTGAGAGCCAGTCGATGGGTTGATGGTTCCATGAGGGCTGGGGTTTGAATCCTGGACTGTATTTTGGTTAATTCGCATTGCAGTGACCGATGAGAGCCCTGACCTCATTAACCTCTCAATTAATTAGTTTACTTATAGTTATAGTTTATTGTAATTTTATATTAATTAATGATTAATAGTATTAGATATTTAGAGCTATAGGCTAAGATAGGACACACTGTCTCTTTGCCTTGCTACGACTGGCCACATTAACCTGCCTCCATTAAATTAGATTTACTTTTAGTTATTTGTATTGTAATTTTATTATTGGTTTAATAGTAATATTTGTAAAGCTATTCTGCTAGACAACTGTTAAGTAATTATTGCCTAACGAAACATGAAATATTATTATTATTATATTATTAGGTATTAGTAAGTAGTAAGTAGTAGTAGTAGTAGTGATTTATTTTATTATTTTGTTATTTTTATTATTATTTTTGTTGTTGTAATTATTGTATTATACTTATTTTTTTATAAGTATATTATACTTATTGTTTATTATACTGATAGTTTTGTTTTGAGTTTTTTCCTAGAGATTTAATACTATTGTTAATTATTTAGTGATTGATATTGTTTATTACGTTTGATTGTTTTGGCGCTTTAGTGATTTTTAGTTAGAAATTAGTAGAAAGGGGAAATTAGTTAGAAATAGTTAGGAAAAGGGATTTTTATCCGATCGTAAAATATAAATACATAAATACTGGTTTAAAAAACACTAAAGCTCAAATAAAAAACTTGCAGGAACTGTACCAGTGGTTAATCCTGAAATCAGGATTAAATGAAACCAGGTAAGCTGGTCTGTGAGCTCAGCTCTGTGTAGCCTTAGTATCTGAAATATCTGGCAACCCCGAGGCAGTGGAGCCTGGTGTGGAAGGTACTGAGTGTACAGACTTTGCATAGGAGTGAGTGCACGAGCTCCGCCTAAGCGGGGATGGGCAGGGCTCGAGGACGGAGAGGGAATAAAGCTCAGAACCTGAGAGGAACTCCGGGAGAGAGGAGGAACCCAAAGAGGAGCCATGGTCATCCAGCACCGGAGCCTCACGAGCTCAGGCTCACACCGGACTCTAACGCTTCGGGAGCGGCGTCTGTAAACACGGAGAGACGCTCCGCCACAACTGGGCTCTAACTGGACTTCTCCAGCACTTTATGGACCCATGCTGTGTTTAATCTTAGTCTGACTGGCATCCCGAGTCTGGAGCTTTTCCACCGGATCCCTCCGTGCCCAATATGTACCAGGGGCATCTGCAGGTAAGACCCATCTTCATCCAGCATCCTGACCCCGAGCGGCGTTTTTTATCGCGTGCATGGTGATGAACTGAGAGAAAAGTTACTGCACGAGCCTGAGCACGAGCTCACCTGCTTACCTTCCACACCTGAGCACGAGCTCTCCAAACCCTGCTTCTGCATTAAGCAACATCTGCATTAATTCATTCATTCATTCATCATTTAGAAAACTTCTCAAAGTTGTAGGTTAGAGTGATCTATGGCTAAAAACGTGTAAATGTTTCAAAAAGTAAAATCAGACCTGAAAAGTTACTCTAACAATGAGACCTTATTTTTTATTTTGTTTTATTTAATGTATTCTTGCTGTGATTTAATTTACATTTAATTGGTGTTAGTGTATGTATTATTTTAGTTTTAGTAAAATTCATTTAGAAAATAAATGATATCATAAACTTTAAAACCCTTAACTCCAAGCTAAACCTAAAACGTAATACTTATGCAACATTTATAATTAAACTAAAAGTAATTTAAAATTATAATCAAATAATATATAATAAACATTTTTAAAACTTAAACAAAACATACTATGTTTTACACATATTTGTATTAAAACATATTTATGTTTTATTAATTTTTTATTTAATACTGGTTATTATTAGTTATTACCAATTATTTTTTGTATATGTATTAAATATGTTAGTTTTTAGTGTTATTTAATGAATAATATTTTATATATATATTTATTATTTATTTATTTTATATTTTATAGCACTTTAAATTTTTTTATTTAATAATAAGTTATTATATAATAAGATCTACAATTGGTTTATATATATATATAAACTTTTATATATATAACTTTTAAAATAATATTAAAACATATTTAAAAAGTATAAGTAATAATAAGGTATAGATATAAGTAATCATTTTAAAATGATCAGAAAATAATCTTTAAATATTATATCAGCCTTAAAACTTTGTAACTTTTAAACATTTTCTAAATCTTAAACTTTTAGACACACACCTGACAAAAGGTCTACTATTTAATTTACTTTATTTAAAGTAAACCATTCTGGTTTATTTTTTATTTTAGTCTATTATTTATTTATTAATTTAAGTTGATAAATGACATTTATAAAAGTTTGTGTGACTAATTTAACTGCTGCTCTGGATAAACAGGATCAGATTAAATTTTTTCAATTATTTGGTGATGATTTACTCTAAAAGAGAAGATGCTGAAAGTTGAAAAAAAGTTTGTGATAGAGTTTGGTATGTTCTCTCTGTGTGTTTGGGATAAGAGCTTGGTGAGCTTTGGGCTTCACAAAACGGCATTGTTTTCTGTAACTTTATTTCTTTTTCTCATTAAATTGTTTTTTAGTTTTTTAAATACAGATAAAATAGTTGATTTGGGTTTTGGCTCTGTGGTTATTATGACTGAGTTTTGGCTCTGGATTAAGCCTGAGTTTGGCTATGGATAAGCCTGAGTTTGATCTGGATTAAGCCTGAGTTTGGCTCTGGATTAAGCCTGAGTTTGGCCTCTGAGATTAAGCCTGAGTTTTTTGGGCCTGGTGGATTATGACTGAGTTTGGCTGTGGATTATGACTGAGTTTGGCTCTGGATTATGACTGAGTTTGGGCTCTGGAATTATGACTGAGTTTGGCTTCTGGATTAAGCCTGAGTTTGGCTCTGGATTATGACTGAGTTTGGCTCTGGATTATGACTGAAGTTGGCTCTGGATTAAGCCTGAGTTTGGCTGGTGGATTATGACTGAGTTTGGCTGTGGATTATGACTGAGTTTGGCTGTGGATTATGACTGAGTTTGGCTCTGGAATTAAGCCTGAGTTTGGCTGCTGGATTATGACTGAGTTTGGCTCTGGATTATGAACTGAGTTTGGCTGTGGATTATGACTGAGGTTTGGCTCTGGATTAAGCCGGGAGTTTGGCTCGTGCTATCTGATTTTGGCTGTACTCTTTATGGTGTGTCTTGAAAGGAAACCAAATCTTTATCCCTGAAACTAATTAACTTTTGATTTTGTTGGGTTTGGGTTTTATTTTTAATAATGAGATAAATCTAGTTAACTACAAATTAACCTCTTTTATAAACATTACAGCCAGCTCCAAAAGTATTTGGATGCCCGGTACTGCCTGTAACAGGATCATTCTCTGAGGTTTAGTAAAAAGCTACATGCTTTAGATTAAATAAAAAAATCTGGAACCCAACCAGAACCCAGTCCTGTCCCGGTCCTGTCCGGTCCTGCGCTGCATGGTGAGAGAGATAAAAAGGATTTTTTTAAAGACGTACACTGACACTCAAAACTGTACCATGTTTATTAACGGGACCTGATCTCCTGACTCTGCTCTTATGCTTGCTGCTCCACACTAACATTCCACACCAGGATTACTTACTCCAGCTTCTTTATCTGAGTCAGACAGGTATAGAACATGGCACCGATGCCCAGCTCTGATAGAGAGAGCTCAGTCCTGATGGGCACGCCGTGTAAACTCAGAGCTCTTCAACAGCAGATAGAGGACGGATCATTTTAAACATGTCAATTAATCCAAATGACTGACGCTGCTGCAGGAAAATGTTTACACCTGTCCCCAGTTCAGGGTCCCATTGTTGGGGTTCAGGGGCTTATCCCAGAATTCACTGGGCACAGGCCAAATCGCCCCCCGGCTTGAGCCAGTCCAGTGCAGGACCTCTTATATAATCAGCACAGGGTTTTGAGTCAATATTCGTATTCTTATTTTGTTTATTATTATCACTGTCATTATTTTCTAATTATTGTTGTTGTTGTTATTATTATTGGGAAGTTGAGGTAGAGAGAACTCGTGGGAATGGGAGAGGAAAAGGGAGAGGGGCGCTAGGGTCTGAGGGAAGGCGAAAGAGGCAGCTAGGAGAGGACACAAGGATGCAGGGAGGGGAGTTACGGAAGAGGCGTACCGGGACAATTGAGGGAACAGTACGAGAGAGGAGCGTGGGAAGATACGTTGAGGAAGGAAAGAGAGAAGCAAGAAGAATGAGGAACGACCAATAGAAGAGAGGATGGAAATAGCGAAGGAGGTGGGAGTAAGGAGTAAAAGTGCAGCAAATAAAAAAGGAGAAGGGGACTTATTATATATGTATTTTATTATAATTATGTATTATTATATCGCAGCTCTGCTACAGCAGTTGGCACCATCCGGGCAGTTCCTGAACCTGCATGCAGTTAGTCAGGAACTCTAAGATGGCACCCAGTCCTGAGCGGGTGAGGGTCACATGCCACCCTGAGTGAGAGCAGCGTTCTAGAGCAGGGTCAGCAGTGAGGTCTCAGTAACGCTCAGTTCCCTGGAAATGGAAACGCTCTGAACTCGTGATGTGTAAATCTCAGTAGGTGTCGTGCCACTAACAGGACATTTGAGACACCAGCCTCTCGATCAGAGTCCAGTCTCAGGTTGGGAAGTCCATTCCAAAACTTTTCCTGAAGAAACTTTCCCTTAAACTGCAGCACTTTTAGTGCTTATTGATTATAAATCCAGGTAATGTGCTCTGGGGCGATATTATTGATTGATTCCTGGTGCTGCTGTTAAGTCCAATCGATAACCCTTTATTATATTATTTGCTCATTTTGAAATGAAAGGCCTCATGCAGAATCAGGATCAGGCTTATGACTGCGGGGTTGAGGATACAGAGCCTTGGGGAGCACTAAGAGGACGCTTTGCTGTTTCGTGGTTTTTTAGGCTGCATATAAAAGAGCTGAGATTTATTAGTAAAGTTCTCTTCACAAGCTTATTGCCCAAAAGTGGCACAGCAGTGGCCCACAGTGCTGGGGCTTGGACCCTGGACCAAGAGAGTACTTGGTTGTTTCTGTCCACCACACGCCCCAAATAAAAGGATTCTTCCCTTATTCAGCTGGAGCCAGTAACCCTTCAGAGTTTGGGGGACCTGCGCGTCCCTCTAACTCTTTTTTAGATGTGGGTAAAATTTAGTGCAACAAAAAACTAAGACCTCTAAAGCGTTGCCGTGTTGGCGATCTCACCCGCAGTGTGTGGTGTGTGTGTGTGTGTGTGTTATGCATGGACTGTGCCCCGGAGTCTTTAGGGACCCAGAGTTATGAGGAATATTGATTAATGACATAAGAGCCTAATGACCTTTCAGTTTTCCCCTAAAGAGAGCCAGGCTTCATGAGCTTCCTCAGTGTGGACGTGAATGCTGATGAAGCTCCGGACCTCGGTCCAGACACACCCTGAGCAGAGCTTACACAGGTTTTGTGTGCAGCGACCCATCAGGGTTTCATACCTGGGATTTGAACCCACGCTCTCAGACACTTATCAGCAACAAAGTTGTGATTTTAGGGGCTTTATTTACTCAAGTGTCCCCATAAATCCTAAATGGGATTTAGGTCAGGTGACTGTGTGTGGAGGACAGTCCATTCCAGTCAGCACCTTGTCATTTTCTTTGGTCTTCGGGTAGTTGTTCCAAAGCTTTGAGGTGTGTTTTGGGTCATTATCCTGCTGCACTGTAAACACAAACATGCATACTTTTGTCCACAATATCCAATGCTTGCAATGTCCACAGAGCCAATACTTTTGACCATGTGTTGGTTTTTGTCCCAATACTTTTGGCCATGTGGGTTCGAAAAATCTCTTCGATGTTAAAGCTTCCACCCAAATCAGAACGAGTGACAAGAATTAAAACTTTCTCATAACTTTTATTATCAGGAATTTGCCTCCGTATTCAGTCGTTAAGAACCAGGGAAAAATAAAGTATTTGTGTCCCAATACATTTGTCCACATGTGTATTTGTGTCCCAATAGTTTTGGCCACATGGGTTTGTGTCCCAATACTTTTGGCCATGTGTGGGTTTGTGTCCCAATACTTCTGGTCACATGAGTTTGTGTGCCAATACTTTTGGCCACATGGGTTTGTGTCCTAATACTTTTGGCCACAAGTGGGTTTGTGTCCCAAAATTTTTGGTCAAGTGGAAGCATGGTGAAGGACGAGCTCCATCACCTAAAGCTACAAAGAAGAACCAAAACAGAACGACATCTTGAATCAGAGGAACATCTGTCTCGGAGAAGATGTGCTGCTGTGTATAATTACAGCTTCATCTCCAACTGAATGCTGATTCAGCCTTATGGAAACGACTCCTCTGTGTGTGTGTGTGTGTTTATTATCTTGTAAAAGCTGATGTGATGTCGCCTCTCATGGAATTGCTTACCTGTAAGGACCACCTGAATATCATCTACAGCATTCAGTACACGAGTTCACGAAGCCCTCAGAGAAGAAACACGATCCATTCCTCAAGCTCATTGGGTTTCTCCAAGGAGATGTTGAATAAGTCATGAGCTGGAGATGTTCAGAAGCTCCTCCATAATGCATAAATCCTCCTTTTTTTGGAGAAGTAACTGTTTTTCTCTCCATTTTGACCCTGCTAATTCTGGCTTGGGTCACGAGGGGTTTTGGTTCCCATCTCTGGGTAGTAGAGCTATCAAAATGAAATCGAAACTCAAATTCAAATTTGGAATCAAATCAAATTCAGGTATGTTCTGTATTACGCCATCTGATGCAATTGCAACATTGGGACACATGTGGCCAGAAGTATTGGGACACAACCAGCATATTGCCAAAAGTATTGGGACACAAACCCACATGTGGCCAAAGTATGGAGGACACAACCCCCACACTTGGGCCAAAAGTATTGAGTACACAAACCCACATGTGGCAAACAAAAGTATTGAGACACAAACCCACATGTTGCCAAACAAAAGTATTGAGACACAAACCAGATTTCAGATTTCAATAGTACATTTGGTAAGTGGTGTGAGTGTGCATTTTTGTTAGGTTGTTCACCATGAATGAAAGAAATCTGTGTGTGTGTGTGTGTGGTGTGGGTGGTGGGGGTGTGTGGGTGTGTGTGTGTGTGCTATATTATATATATATATATATATATATATTATATATATATATATATATATATATATATATATATATATACACAGTGGGGCAAAAAACGTATTTAGTCGGCCATTGATTGTGGCAAGTTCTCCTAGCTTACATGTAATTTTCCATCATAGCTACCACTTCATCTATGAGAGACAAAATGAGAAAAAAATCCAGGAAAATCACATTGTAGGATTTTTTAAGAATTTCATTGTACATGTATGGTGGAAAATAAGTATTGGTGGTCAGTAAAAAAGTTCAACTCAATACTTTGTAACATAAACCTTTGTTGGCAATGACAGAGGTCAAACGTTTCCTGTAAGTCTTCACCAGGTTTGGCACAACACTTGTAGCTGGTATTTTTGGCCCATTCCTCCATGCAGATCTCCTCTAGAGCAGTGATGTTTTGGGGCAACACGGACCTTTCAAATCCCTCCACAAATGTTCTATCTGAGGCTGAGGTCTGGAGACTGGCTAGAGCCACTTTGCAGGAGCTGTGAAATGCTTTCTCTACGGAGCACACTCCCTTCGTTGCCCGAGCGATGTGTTTGGGATCATTGCCATGCTGGAAGACCCAGCCACGTTTCCATCTTCTTCTTAATGCTATCACTGATTGGAAGGAGGTTTTGGCTTAAACATCTCACAATTACTTGGCCCCGTTCATTCTTCCCTTAACACGATCAGTCGTCCTGTCCCCCCCTCTGCAGAAAAACAGCCCCAAAGCATGATGTTTTCCACCCCCATGCTTCACAGTAGGTATGGTTGTTCTTGGGAGGCAACCTCAGCATTCTTCTTCCTCCAAAAACTCTATTTTGTTTCATCTGACCACATGATATTCTCTCTCCCAATCCTCTTCTGGATCATCCATCATCCATTATCCATTTGGTCCCAGCTCTCTGCAGGTCATTCATTCAGGTCCCTCCATGTAGTTCTGCGGATTTTGCTCCCATTCTCATGATCATTTTGATCCACGGGATGGATGAGATCTTGCGTGGAGCCCCAGATCGAGGAGAGATTGTCAATGGTCCTTGTATGTCTTCCATTTTCTTTTCTTACAATTGCTCCCACAGTTGATTTATTCACACCAACCCTGCTTTGCCTATTGTAGATTCACTCTTCCCAGCCCTGGTGCAGGTCTACAATGTTCTCTTCCTGGTTTCCTTCAACAGCTCTTTGGTCTTGGCCATGGTTGAGTTTGGAGTCTGACTGTTTGAGGCTGTGGACAGGTGTCTTTTATACAGATAACGAGGTCAAACAGGTGCCATTAATACAGGTAACGAGTGGAGGACAGAAGAGCTTCTTAAAGAAGAAGTTACAGGTCTGTGAGGGCCAGAAATCTTGCTTGTTTGTGGGTGACCAAATACTTATTTTCCACGATTATTTACAATTAAATTCTTTAAGAATCCTACAATGTGATTTCCTGGATTTGTTTTCTCATTTTGCCTCTCATAGTTGAAGTGTAGCTATGATGAAAATTACAGACCTCTCTCATCTTTCTAAGTAGGAGAACTTGCACAGTCAGAGGCTGACTAAATACTTTTTTGCCCCACTGTATATATATACATGAGGACTTGTGTTCGTTTAGTGTAATGTCAATTATTCCCATTCATTACAGAAGCCTTGTTTCCCCACGGGGTCTGGCTGGTGATCGGGCTGAAGCAGGCTTGTTCTGTCTTGTTTTGCCTCCAGTCTTTGAGCTGTGAGCTGTGAGCGTGACCTGTATAAAGAGATATGTTTTATTCCCTCCATCCATCAGCTCCACCTGCACTGCCCTGATAAGAGCACAGGACCTCAGTCAGAGCCTCGAGCTTCCCTGGTATAGGCCGTAGGTTCAGCTGCTTATGGGTAAACATCGTACCTCATATGTGCAGTTGAAATGATTGAAATGTTTAAAAACAATGTTCCTCAAAGAAAGACTGGAAGGGATTTATATATTTCTCCCTCTGCAGTGCATAATATCATTAAATTGATTCACGGAATCTGAAGGAATGTCAGTCCTTAAAAGCCTAAACTGTAGAGGGGTGGTCTCCACTCCCTCAGATGGCATTGCATGAAGAACCATCATTCATCAATAGCTGATAGAACACAACTGCTGATCGCCATCTTCTGTTACGGTTTGGGTTATGACCCGAGTGCAGATGGCCTGATGGTAATGGGGGAGCCGAGAGGAACTGATGCTTGAGCAATACGGTGCATGTGCAGATAAATATTAGTCACATGCCAAACAAGAAGCCGCCTACACCCCCGCAATGGAATAGTCAGCCACGGGAATCGAACACGGATCGCTAGTGTCAGAGTCGAGAGCTTAAGCGCTTCGCCATGGAGCAGTGGTGAAGAAGCACGGCAGTGGACAGACTCAGACTAGTACGACTAATGTATTATAATGTTGGATGTAATAAAGCTCTCTGAGGTGAAAGGAATCAAACAGAAGTGAACAAACTGAGCGTACGCAACGGCAGTGAGAAACAAAAAGTAGCGCTCTAAATGTGGCTTGCAGGCTTACAGGACGACCCCGAAAAGCCAGGAGTGAGCGAGCAGGGCTCGCGCATGAAAACAAACGGCGTGACATGAGAGGATAGCGAACAAGAAAGGAGGCGAGGAAAGGGAGCGAGCGGCGGCAGGATCTGTCCCTAGCCTAACTGGCTAAGCCCTAGGTTACCTTCGGCCATGGCGAAGCGCTTAAGACTCTGACACTAGTGATCCGCGTTCGGTTCCCGTGGCTGACTATTCCATTGTGGGGGTGTAGGCTACTTTTCGTTTTGCATGTGACTAGTATTTATCTGTACACGCACCGTATTGCTCGTATGTCAGTTCCCAAAACGTAACAATTGAGGCTCAGATCTAAGATCAGACCTCATTTTCACAGTGAAGTTCTGGTAAAACAGTTTTTGTTTGTGGTGATGCATCAGCCGTGACGTGGTGCTCCACCTTCCTCTGTCAGGTTGAAGTCCTCTGTTGGGTTGAAGTCGTGACAAAAAGAAAACACATTGAGAAGAACGAAGAAGAAAAAGCATCGGGAGAAGAACGAAGAAGAAAAAGCGTAAAGAGAAGAATAAAGAAGATAAAGAAGGAGAATAACACCGAAGAAAAAGCATGGAGAAGAATGAAGAAGAAAAAGCATTGTGTTGTTGAGGCTCGGATCTAAGATTGGACCTCATTTTAGGAGTGAAGTTCAGGTGAAGCAGTTTTGGGACGAGGTTTGTGGAGAGGCATCGGCCCTGCTCCATCTTCCTCTGTCAGACGTACGGTATGTATTGGGTTGAAGTCGTGACAAAAAAGCAGTAATTCCTGCAAGCGTCTTCATCCCAGCTCCTTCCCATTCATCTTGTCTGACCTCCATTGAGGAAACGCAATGAGTCACAGCGACACCGGGTACGGCGTTACACCACTACCCACCCCGAACGCTCAGGAAAACAAATGGAGGTGCTATCGAGGCCACGGTGGACAGAGATCGGTCTATTTATAACCTCACACACTACACATGAGCTCAAAGCCCTCAGCCAGGTGTGTGTTCATCCAGATCATGATGTACGGGTTCGGCTTTGAGAGATCCGTCCAGTTAACGTTCCTGAGGGAGTTCCTCCTGCTGAAACACTTATTCTCCAAACATGTTCTCTCAGCAGATTAACATAAGACGCGGCTATAAATCTGAACCTGAGAGGCGCTGCAGCCCGGTCTGTGATATATGTATGTATAGCTGCTGGATCATCTCTGTACTGAATCAGTTCATCTGAAAACTGAAAACAATTCTTCCTCTACCTATATTACGTTTGTGTAATGAAGACAAGATGTAGAACAAAGAAGAAAAAGCATCAGGAGAAAAACGGAAGGGAGGCCACTGCTGCTACACAGACTTGTGATGGACTGGCGTCCCATCTAAGGCATTGGCACCCTGTGTTCTCTGGGCATAGACAGTGGAAAGGTGGGCATAAAATGTACAGTAAAATGAACACAAAACCAAAATATAGTTTGTTCAGAGAACAAGACGTCACCCTTCATTCTAAGCCACGCCTTCATTGAAAGCTTAGTTGGTGCTCAGTTTGGGTGGCACGGTGGCACGGTGGCAGGTTCAAGTCTCCTCATTGGTTGCTCCATCATACCCCTGAACTGTTACGATAATCCAAACGTGTCCTGCAGCCTCTGCGTTTGCTTACTGATCCACGATCCGTGAATCAGCAGCGGTGGTTAGGAGGAGCAGGAGTGTGGATATTTTTGGAGAATTCCCCGTTCCCTAATCTACTTAACACAGATAGAAGGTCCTCGCCGTGGGGAGGGGAGCGGGTGATCTCCAATTCACACATCCTAATGCCAAAATAGGTTTGTTTAGGATTTATTCTGGATGTTAGATGAACGCCGTGGGCGTGGGGGCACCGCTTTGAGACCAATTACACACCTCTGTGGCAAATAAATCCTTAAAATCATTCTCTGTTTGTTGTTTTTGTTTGTTTTTTGTCTGATCTTAGTGTTCGGTAAATGAGTCACAGTTACTGGCTCTCTAGGAATTACATAGAAACCCAAATCCACGGCTTTCTGTTTCAGTGGGGTGTATATGACGTGGTCAAATTCCCTTAGTCGTTCTTCAGTGTGGGAAAGAAAAGAGAATGCACAATTTAAAAAAAAGCAGAGTGTGTTACGTACTCAAGATGGGGAACGATTATGGGAAAAAGCTCCTCACTGTGTTTAGAGTGTAGGAGGAACCCCATACAGGTGTAGGGAGAACATGCAAACTCCACACAGGTAGCAGTCAGGCCGGTACTCGAACCTGGTCTCTGGAGCTGTTAGGTGACAGCGCCAACCACTGTGCCACTGTGCCACCTGATCTTAAGCATGTTATTCTTCTGTATGTTTATGTAAAACTGCCTTAACATCTATTTAGGTCGGCACTCGGGTGGCACAGCAGTCAGAGAATCCTGGAGCGGTGCGGCAATAGTGACCCCTTCTGGCATTGTGACGGTCATGCATTCCAAGCCCGTGCCCCGTGTTCCCTGGGGATAGGTGGTGGACCCCGGACCGAAACCAGGGCGGAACGTATGAAAAGTATTAATTAAACATCTTGTATTGTTGATGTAAGCATCAATGTATTTTCGGTGCCAAAGCCAGTCCGTTGATTGCAGCATGGGGGGAGATGATCCCCTGCCCAGCCTCGCCTCCCTCAGGCACATCCAGTCAGGTCAGCCAAATGAAAGTAGCAGTACCTTTGTTTTTAATAGCTCAGCAGTCTTATTTTAGGAGTGTGTGTGAATAACAGACGTTTTTGAGAAAGAGGAAGTTTGATACGGCTCCTCGTACTGGGAACCTTTGAAGCTCAGCCTCTGTTTGTCAGCAAATAGAGGGGTGGCGGCACGGGAGAAGTGGTGCTGGCGGGCAGGAACATCGTTATTATTTCTCGAGTGGAGGAAGCCGTGCGAGAGAAAAGGTCAGGAGAAGTGGCAGCTAAACGAAGGAAATCGAGTGTTAGAGGAAACGTCGTTAATGCCCCGGACCGCGGCACGTCTCGGGTCCAGAGCTCAGATGCGAGTCCTTTCCCTCTAATTATTTTCACTTATTAATTCAGAAATGCAAAATCCAGGCCCTGATAGTGCCTCTCGCGCCCCTCCTCTCGCACCTCTCTCTCTCTTTCTCCCTCTCTCTATCGTAGTTAAAGGAATCGTTAGGGGAAGGTCAGGCAGGATCAGCGGCCTGAAAAACAACTGCTGGATTCATTATACATCACCAGAAAGTGTGTTTCTTACTGCGTTATTCGTCTATACTGCATGCAGTCTGGGAAAGCAGACAGGGTTGGTGCTGTACAGCTTCAGAAACCAAAGTTTGATCCTCTAGGTAGAGTCTGTGTGGAGTTTAGCATGTTCTCCTCATCTCTGGTGAACTTCCAGCAGACTATTGACTGCTGTAATAAGTCCACTTTATGTTCTGTTTTGTTCAATATTATTAAACTAAACCGATTGGAGCTAGTAGTGCTGGTGCTGCTCTGCTGCCTGAACCAAGGTTTGATCCCCTGCTTACAGGCTGTTGGAGTTTAGTATGTTCTCCTCATCACTGATGGGTTCAATAGGATTGGCTTTGATAAACCGTCTCTGTTTCGTTTCTGTTGGGATATGTTCTCCATTATTAAGCTACGCTGAAGTTCAGCTGTTCGTGCTGGTGCTGCACTGCTGCCTGAACCAAGGTTTGATCCTCTGGGTACAGTTTGTTGGAGTTTGGCAGGTTCTCCTCATCCCTGGTGTTTTTCCCCAGGATTGGTTCTGAAAGACCTCAGTGTTTATTTGCTTTATTATTTTGTGAGGTGTTTTGTTTTTATTACAAGTGTTGGTTCAGATGGTAGTGTTGGTGATCCACAGCTACAGGAACCAAGGTTTAATCCTCTGGTTAGAATCTGTTGGACTTTAGCATGTTCTCTCCATCTCAGGTGGACTTCCATAGGATTTATTCTGATAGACCTCAATGCTTGACTTCTGGGATAAATTGGTTCTGTATTGTTTGATATTACTCTAGACTGAGTCACGCTGGTAGTGTTGATGCTGCACTACTACCTGAACCAAGGTTTTGTCCTCTGGTTACAGTCTGTTAGAGTTTGGCAGGTTCTCCCCCACTGTGTTGGTATATTTCCACCTAGTTGGTTGTTATTGCCTTAAGGTTTAGTTGCTGTTTCATTCCACATGATTATGGTGTACTGGGTGCACGTTGGTTCAGCTGGTAGTGCTGGTGCTGCACTGCTTCAGAAGCCAAGGTTTTGTCTGCTTACAGTCTGTGTGGAGTTTGGCATGTTCTCCTCATCTCTGATGGAATTCCACAGGATTGGTTCTGTTAAACCTTTTATTTGCGTTTATTTGCTTGATGTATTCTGTGAGGTGCTTTGTTTATATTACATTTGTTGGTGCTGCACTGCTGCCTGAACCTGGGGTTGATCCTCTGCTTACAGTCTGTGTGGAGTTTGGTAGGTTCTCCCTATCTCTGGTGGATTTCCATAGGATGGGTTATTATTGACCTTAATGATTATTAGCTGCCATGTAATCCTGCATGACCATAGTTCAGCTGGTAGTGCTGGTGCTGCAGGTCCAGGAGCCAAATGTGTTATATGTTACATGTTAGAGGGACACTGGTGGCTCAGCAGTTGTGGTCAGAAGGGCATGAGTTCAAATCTCAGGCACATTCGTCTCGTTTCCGATTAGTGTTTGCTAAGTGCTACATTTCCATCCAAACAACGTGCTTTATTTCATCAGTTTAGCCGAAGAGATGTTAAATCCATCCTGCGCGTCCCCTCGAGCGGATTCCAGCGGCTTTCATTTCCCTACCAAATAAGATTCAAATAAGAACAAAATCAGTAAACGTGCTGCGTTTTGGGCGTGAGGAGAGTCCGTATGATTACCACTCTCTTTACGTCTCGGCGCAATCAGGCCCGGAGTGCGTCTGTTAATCTCTGAGCGGCTCCCAAACAGGCGCGGAGACGGGTTTTTAGGAAGCGTCCGTCCGTGATGAAGTGATTAGCCGACTCGCTTTCACAATGCCAGCGCTCGACCTTCCTGCAGAAAAAGCCCCTGCTTCCTGAGCTTCACTCTGACGAGACGTTCGGCCCGGTGCTGCTGATTGCTCGAGGACATTGTGTTGGCTTCGCTTGCTTAGAACAAAGCCGCCGTGATGAGCGGGTCACGTCAGGCCGAGCGCATCCACCATCCGAGAGGATGAAGGGTGGAGGAAACGTCCGACTCGGTTACCTCGGCGAGAATGGAGCGGGTCCTAAGATTAGAGCGGCGTGCTGTAACTCCATCCCGCCGAGTCGATAGCCCGAGAGGCCGGTGGGCTTCTAAAGAGGGGGATGCCACAGCATGCAGTCCTGAGTGCAGGTGGAGATCGTGTTACCCAGATGTCCTGGGCATTGATTAAAGCGTGGAAGCTAAACCAAAGCGGCTCTTCTGCTCTTCACAGCTCTTCTGCTGCTCTCTTATTTTTAGCAGCCTCACCATAACCTGGGAGCGGCGACACCTGTGATGAAGCTGCTTTATTTTCTCATCAAGAGACCTGGACCTGGACCTTATATACCGTACTTAACAAGATCAAATAGCAAAGAAATAGATATCACACGTTGATTTCCGATTTTTTTACTATCTAACATGTGTAAAATCTTATCTCACTATAAAGCTCTCTCCCTCAAACACACATTTCTGGAATGAGAAACTGTTTTTTATGTGATGCCGCGACACATTTCCTGCTGTATTTAGAATGCAAGCAGGGAACAGAGAAGAAACCGTGTGGGGCTGTGATTTAACTCTTGTGGCTGCGTTACAAAGACGTAGTTCTAGTTTAGTTCTACTTTCTAGTCTCCTTTAGGTAATTTGGTTTAGTTCGTACTTATACACCGGTTAGTTCCGACCTTAGTTCTGACCGATGGTGTTTAATGAAAGATAAAGAGTTTAACACCAGCAAACGCCATGAAGGAAATCAGAAAGAAGGATCTGATGGAATCCGAAACTCTCCCTTTTTGTTTCTGACTGATCCATACACTCGACTAAGGCGCTGGACTAAAACTGACCTTCGGTCTCGTTGCTCTTCAGTCGAGCTGAGAATCCATTAAGAGCCCGGGACGTTTGATTTAAAGAACTGACTTCGTTCCTCGGCCTTTCCAGCTCAAAGTCAAAACATTAAGTCAAAACATTTTCAAAGCCAGTAGATTTTATGAACTCACAATTCATTTCCTTTACTTGTATAATTATAACGTTGCTGCTTTGTGATGGTTGGCGTCGTTGCTATGGTTACATGTGTATGGGGTGGAGTAATAACCTGAAGAGCTTTGTTAATTCAGAGTGCCCTTAATTCGTAATTAGTATTATTTTTGCTTATTTGCACGTTGTATTTCAGATGAACGTTGCTAGGCGGTGATATATAAACCTTTTGTCGTGTACTGGGACAGAGCAGGGTAGGGAAACGCTACAACTCATTTGTTGTGGACCTACTTTTTGGCGGAAGGCATGGTCAGCAGTAAAGCAGTATGCCGTTGTTTCAGCACCTGGCGAATTTTTGGATGTTGACGTGCTGTTTAGCGTCATTTACTTTAAAATTGACTTTGTAGGTCTTAAAAATTATAATACATCATAATAGGAAAGAAAAGTCTGTCTTTTAACTCTGGATGTTGTGGCACGAGCAGAGGCGGGAGTTTAAGAGCAGAAGTCCATCATTCGTGTGTATGTGTAAGTAAGCGTACCGGGCGAGCTTGTTGATGTTTTCAGAGACTTTTTGTTTAAGTTACAGTTCAGTTGCACGTCGCTCTGATGATAAATGACTAACTATAAATGTGCGGCTGTATTTCTGTACAGGTAACTCTCAAACAGCAGATAGAACGGCTAAAATATTCCTCAGTTCCTGATTTGAGCTTGGTCCCTCCTCTGGTTCCTCTGTTGCACCCTGGTAGTGATTTGGGGTGTGGAATTGTCTCTTTGTAAAGCCCCTCTCTTTCAGAGCAGCCTGCTCGGTATAATGAGGTGATAAAGCTCATATCTGGCCTCACACAGGGCTCCGGGTGAACGAGCTCCGCTCTCCTAATCTGTTCTCCAGATGCCGTGCTGACAGAGGCCGTATCAGGACATCAGGCCTCAGCAAATCCGGGACCAAGATGCTTCCAGGACTTCTAGCTGGCTGCTTAAGGCCTATTTATCAGGCAAAGCATGACCAGCAGCCACAATTTAGTGCAGTTTAGCTCCCGGGCAGTGGCTCAGACTCGCTCTGTGACAGATATCAAGCAGGATTAGGTCTGGGAGTCGACCCGAGTCGGCAGCATGTAATGAGCTGAAATGGTCGGCCCAGTCAAAGCCCCGGAGCTACCGTCACACACACACTCTATTTCCCGAAAACCGATCCCATTTCATAATACTGCAGGAGGAAATGCGTTCAAAATACTGACTGTGTATCATAAACCTGCTTCAGGTTCTGCTACAGAGCTTCAATGAATAAAGGGAGCAATACAAGAGGGAGTCATCGGAGTCTGTTCAGAGTCGTTCAGTGATTTATTTAGTTATCCGTCTGGGTTATGACCAAATGACTCACTGATTCAAACGCTGTCTCAGTGAATAAGTCATAATTAAATGATTCACTGATCAACTGCAGACTCACTAAATGAGAAAGAAGTGAATCCCATCATTACCAAATGATTCACTGATTCACATACTGACTACATCAATAAGAGATGAGTGATTATGCGTTTTGATCTAATGAGTCACTGATTCAAACACTGACTTACTGAATCAGTTATAATCAAACGATTCAGTGATTCACATACTGACTCACTGAAAAAGAGAGAATTGTTAGCTCTGATCAAATGATTCACTGATTCAAATACTGAATCATAGAGGAGTGAATCCATCATGGCTAAATGAACATTTATGAACATTTACAGCATTTAGCAGACACCCTTATCCACAGCGACTTCCAAATGATCCAAGCAATTGTAGGTTAAGGGTCTCGCTCAAGGACCCAACAGTGGCAGCTTGGCAGAGGTGGGATTTGAACCCTGGACCTTCTGGTCCGTAGTCCAGTACCTTACCCACTAGGCTACTACAGTCCTAAATGACTCACTGATTCAAATGCTGGCTCACTAAATGAGAGAAGAGAATCATAGTCATGACTGAATATGTACTGATTCAAACACTGACCTACTGAATCAGTCATAAATGGGGGACTGTGGTAGCCTAGTGGGTAAGGTACTGGACTATGGACCAGAAGGTCCAGGGTTCAAATCCCACCTCAGCCAAGCTGCCACTGTTGGGTCCTTGAGCAAGACCCTTAATCCACAACTTTTTCACGTTTGGTGACAAACCGGAGAGATTTGAAAGTACTTACTATTCAGAGGTGCCAAAATGGACAGAACTGGATGGGATCATGCCTGTTGCTCTGGTCTGATCTTGAGCTGCTTCCGTGAGCATGCTGGATGTAGGGCAGCAGGACTGGGACGTGTTCTGGGACTGGGATTCATCTCTCTTCCGTCGTTAATTATAATGATAATAATAAGCATAATAATGAGGGGACGCTCTGATGGTGCAGCGCTTTAATACTCTAGCCTGATAATGCACGGTCCTGCTCAGGTCCAATCAGGGTACCATCCAGGGAACGTTTAGGCCTGCACCCCGAGTCCTTCTGGTATAGGGGTCAGATCAGGGACAAGACTTTTGGAGAGCAGAAAAGTGGTTCTCTTTATCTACTTTTTGGATTTGTAATTAAATCTGATCAAATTTGTACAGAAATAGAGCAAACTCTAAAGGGTTCATAAACTGTAAAATCAAATCATTCAAAAATACAAAGTATCCCACAGCTTAAAGGACTGAGTTTGTCTGGATCTTCTGGTTGGATCATCCATCTCTTTCCTGGCCCTCATCTTCCTCTTCTCCCTTTAGCTGTTCCAAAGCAGAATCGTCTTCTCCTGCAAATTCTCGTTGTCTTCATAATAAGTTTGGTTACCTGGCCTTCCAGTGAAAGATTTCATTACAGCTAAGCTCTGTTTAATGACCATCCGATCAGTGGCTGTTCGCTTTAGTGACGAGGTCTTAACTATAATTAAGCAATAATACACTAGAGGGAGTGCTTTAAGGTGAGACGGTGGTAGGGGTGTGCTGCGGCCGCAGGTCAAGGTATAGCATGAACCTCAGGTGTGTGATTGTGATTATACCACAGTACAGTTATCACCATTTATTGTTCGATTTGAAGATAAAGAGGAGAGAACTAATGATTTGTTTATCAGCATTGTTTGAGGTAAAATGGTTCCATTCTGTGGTTCCCTCACTGCTAAATCATCAGACTGTGGGCTTCAGTCCTCACAGAGGAACAGAATTTATCAATAACTGTTCATTATACAGACAATAAACACAAAATAATATATCAATTGATAAACTTTTATTTATCAAAATGAAAGTGTATTTCCGTTCAGTAAATAAAGTGGGTCTGATTTCTAAGGCAGGCTGTTACTAAGATCCACTGTTCTACCGACAGAAGCCAATCAGAGTGAGATCCGCTGTTAGAACCAAAGCACAGCACCAACGTTATCATTTAAATGATTTATCTGAATCTTATCAGTCACAAATGTTAATCAGAGCCGGGCTTAACAGATCCATGAATGGCTATGTTGCTATGGTTACGTGTATGTGGTGGAGTAATATGGTCAGAGTCTGTCTCTCAGCCAATCAGATTGCAGGATCGGAACTAACTGAGGTATAATAAATTGTAAAAGGAAATAAAAATATCTGTCTTTTAACGGCAGACAAGCAGACACGGTTGCCAGGTCCTCTTATTCTAAACCACTTTGGTCTTATTTTATTTGTAAGTCTCTTACAAATATTGTTCGTGGCAGGTTTTTGGTTTTTGTGTCTATAGTGTAGCTACTTATTTGGGTGTGCTCCTTGTTCTTCTCCCTCCATATATAATATTCCTGTAAGCTGGTTTTGTTCAACCTCTAAAGTTAAAAGGAAAATATATATTATTATTATAATTCATTAACTGACCAAGTCCAGTCAGATTTATTTCTGTAGCACTTTTTACAATGGAGCATTGCCACAGAGCAGCTTTACAATCTTAGATGATCTTCTAATATCTAGGCCCAATCCCAAACTGAGCAAGCCTAGGGCCCAGCCCCACTTCGCACCCCGGCCCGACTGACCCAGCCCTTAGAGCCAATCCTTATCCCGAAGTTACGGATCTGACTTGCCGACTTCCCTCACCTGCCTTGTTCCAACATGCCAGAGGCTGTTCACCTTGGAGACCTGCTGCGGATATGGGTACGGCCCGGCGCGAGATTTACACCCTCTCCCCCGGATTTTCAAGGGCCAGCGAGAGCTCACCGGACGCCACCAGAACCGTGGCGCTTTCCAGGGCGCGGGCCCCTATCTCGGGGTGAACCCATTTCAGGGCGCCCTGCCCTTCACAAAGAAAAGAGAACTCTTCCCGGGGCCCCCGCCAGCGTCTCCGGGTTCGTTTGCGTTACCGCACTGGACGCCTGACGGCGCCTATCTCTGCCACTCCGGGTTCGGGGATCTGAACCCGACTCCCTTTCGATCGGTCAGGGGCAACAGAGGTCATCGCCCCTCCCTTCCGAACGGCGTTCGCCCATCCCTTAGGACCGATGACCCATGTTCAACTGCTGTTTACATGGAACCCTTCTCCACTTCGGCCTTCAAAGCTCTCGTTTGAATATTTGCTACTACCACCAAGATCTGCACCTGCGGCGGCTCCACCCGCGCCCGCGCCCGAGGCTTCCGCGCCACCGCAGCGGCCCTCCTACTCGTCGCGGCGTAAGGCCTAGGGCAAGGAAAACCCCTAAACGTTATAAGGAAGAAACCTTGTTAGGACCAAAAGTCAGAAAGGAACCCGACCTGCTTGGGTAGATTGGATGATAAATGTAAGAATGACCCTGCATTATCTAATCAAATAAGTCTGTAGTAATAGTTAAAAAAATAGGAAGTAATTATTAGCAGATCAAGCAACGTAAAAAATATTTATTAAAAAATATATGCATAGCAGCATTATTTAGTCGGATACACAGAGTCACTTTAGGATCTTGAGTCCTCGGCGGGAAAGCCCCCAGCCAACCAAAGGAGGGAGAGTTACTGCCCTCTGGCGTGGCCCGGGCATGGTGAGGCTGAAGCTGATGATGGAAATAACTTGAGTGGAGATGAAGCAGTGATCAAGTGGTCACTCTCTTACGTAGGTCGCCTGTTTTGGGTTTGGGGTTGGTTCCATAAACCTGGTGCTTGTTTCTCTTGTGGGATCTGGCAACCCTGATTAGAGACTAGATGACTAGAGACTGTTGTAACTCGGTTGATGTGTTTAGGGACTTTTCTGTGTGTGGATGACTTATCTGTACTTATTTGTACCAAGCTGTAAATGCTGTTTGTGAGTGTATGTACCTGTACTATTGTAGGTAGTACCTACCTCTAACCTATAACTTTATAAAGTGGTGCATCTGGCTGATCTTCTGTGTTGTTCCTCATACTGTCTATCGATGTAAATCACTGGTGTTTTCAGCGACACATTTACGTATCGTTTGCACAGTTTCTTTTGTGAAAATGTCCCTTATATTTATCTCACAGAAGCCTAAAAAGACTTTGCGACTATGGTAATGTCAACGACCTTTTTCACAGAACGTAACAGACATTTTCCCAAGAAAGAACTTCAGAATAATACTTCTCCTCTGTCTCCTGAGAAATCATTAAGCAAACCCCGAGGTCGGATTAAATCCTGCGTACTGGAGCGAGTTCTCAAAGTCAGTGAAAGGTAAAGCTTGTTTCATAAAAGATGGATGATTTATCTTCAAGCGTCGAGAAGATAAATCTCTCTCCCTCTCTGTTTCTCGTATTCTCATATGAAGGGAAGGAGTTGGATAATGGAGATCGAGCCGAGCCAGGAAACCCGGGTGCAGTAAACATCTCAGCAGGTCTTCAGCCAGCTCGCTTCCAAACTCGATTGAGCTAATTAAGGCCTTGTTGAGACGCTAATGAGCTGATTCAGGTGTGCGAGATTAGGTTTGGAACTGAACTCTGCATGAAACGAGCGACGTCATGCCTGCACAACTTCAGGAAAAGTGCAGCTCCAGCACTTTTTGGACGGGATGCAAATAATGAACCACGTCTAAAGCCTAAAGATGAAAACCACGTGGAGTCGGACTTTCCCCGGTCGATTCCGGTCATGTTTGAATGCGAATCTGATTAGAATTGGATTTTGCGACGTGCAGCTCAGATCGATTTTCATTCGGTCCTCGAGGCTTATCGACTCAGACAAAGACGCTTAATGCACCAAAGTGCCAGTGCAAAATGAAAACATAAAAGCTGCATACAAAGAAAGTGCAGGCAGAAATAAACATGTTGTGTGTGAGATAACTGCCTCCAGTCAGCAGCAGTCCATCTGCTTCGCTATCACTCGGCTGCAGTACAAAGAAACTACTCTGCTTTTTGTCTCTTATAATCAGTAGTTTGGACACTCAGAACTGAAGCACATGATCAGCCAGATGTACTGTACGTCACTCACATCCATCTCCAGTGGGGTTGATGTTGGCACTGGGGGTGGGAGAGACCAGAACGTCATGCTGAGCATGCGCTTTAATCAATGGTGTTTACACAACCAGACACTCCATTCACTTCTCACACTCACATTTAAAAAGGTAAAGTCAGGTTTATTTAGCATTGTCTCAGAGCAGCTTTTTATAAATCTGTAGATCCCCAGTCCTAACTGAACAGGCCTAGGGCCACAGTGGCAAGGAAAGGAATATAACTACTATAAGGAATAAATCTTGTTAGGACCAAGAATCAAAAAGGGACCCGACGTCCTTATTTAGTCTATATGTTATCTGGAAGGATTCAATTAAATTACACAAATAATATATTTATAGTAAATATAAACAATAGATAATAGAATAACTAAAATAGTAGATAATAATTTAATCCTTCTATATAACATATAGACTAAATAAGGATTACATAAAACATAATATTACATAAAATAATTAATGTAATAACATATAATATACAATAAATAAAATAAAATAATAATGGAGATTATAATAAAATGATATATACTATAAAATAAAGAATATAATAGATGTGTATACACAATTAATAATTAGGGAATATAATAAAATAGTACATACAATAAATAAAATAAATAACACAATAAATAATATAATAAAATAGTTCATAAAATAAAGAATATAATAAATAAAATAAATAATATAACAAATAAAATAAATAACATAACTAAATAGTATATAAAATAATAAAATAAAGAATATAATAATGGCATATACAGTAAATAAGAGAATTTAATAACAGTGTATACAGGAAATAAAAAAAGAATACAATAAATAAATAATATTAAATAAAACAAAGAATATAATAAATGAAAGAAAAATAATATATGAAATAAATATAATAAAATAGTGTATATAATAAATAAAAGTAGAGAATATTGCATACAATAAATAAAAAAAATAAATGTATAATAAATAGTAAATATAAATATATAAAATAATGCATTTAATAAAATCTAATCTAAAAAACAATATAATAAAATAGTAAATAAAATGCATATTGAATTGAATAAAATATACAATAAAATAAATTGAGCAATAAAATAAGCAATAAAACATAAACAATGAATAAAATAAAGAACATAATATTGAGAATGTAATAAAATAGTGTATATATAATAAATAAACTGTATAATATATTAAAACAGCAAATACAATAAATATTACACAATATAATATAATACAATAAATACTCTGTGTGTAGAGGTGGTTCCCATTGCAGAATGTTCCGGGTTCGTGTACCGCCTCTGGAGAGGTGATGATGGTTCCATCTGGGTGTGTAGTGGTGCCCCTTCCTGACAGGCCCAGGGTTACTTCTGTGCTTGTTTATGAGAGGCGTTAAAACTTCCCGGTGTCATGGGTGTAGTTTATGAGGCCCTCGGTTACTTTGCAAAGGCGAAAGTGCGTCGCTGCACAAACTTGTTTGGCGAGGCCTCGTTTATTCTTCGGGCGAGACAGCAAGCTTGCAGAAAAGCCTGTGTCGGTGTGTCAGGCTAATTTGTAGGTAGGATACGAGCCCTCGGAGCCCTCCCTCCCTCCAGCAGAGGTACAGAGAATAATGTCGTACCCCTAGGGGTCTGATTTATTTTTGTACAACACACCTGCTCAGCAGCTTGCCGTGCAGCCTTAATGGTGCAGCGGGCCTCCTGTCCCACATCCAATCAGAACGGAGCTTCGTCCGCCAAGACGCTGACACAAGCCTGAGAACCCCTGCCTGCGGTTAGGAGACGTCCTGATAAATGGTTCATCATGGCTGAATTGTTGCACCGGCACATTCGAACCGTTTGATCAGCGCTGAGCCCAGAAACCCAAACTGTCACCAAGGTCATGCCCCGTTTCCCCCGAACCGTCCTTATCTCAGGCACGTCGCATCATTTCAGCTCGGGTTCCTCTGGATAAACCTGCAGTCCAAATCCGAGCTGCAACAAAGCGCCGGATCCTTTCTATAGCACAGTTTAATTCCACTTCATTACGTCTTTAACCAGCAGGAAAAAATGTGCTGCCACCAGAACCCCGGTACTGACAGGAGCCCAACCCCAAGTCCTCCTAAACACAACATTCAACCTGTAACCCTCTAAAACCAGCATGGACTGTGTTTCAGTAAAACAACACAGCCCGAGTTCCTCCTAAACACAGAACAGAACCCTAACCCTCTCTAAAGCCAGCATGAACTGTGTTTCTCAAAACAAAACTGCGTTTCTTTAATCAAGCACAACCTGTTTTCTTCTGAAATCAACACAGGGGAACAGCATTCCTCTAAATGATCACAGCATGTTGGTGCTCCAAAACACACCAAACACCCCGTCCCTCTCGAAGAACAGCAGGAACGATCAGGCAGCTTAACTGGTGCATGTAGTGCCGCTGTGGCTTGGCGCTTAAGTAACAGAACCTGACGCTGACGTTCAGGGTTTGGTTCCACGCTGCCTGCCATCAGTGGCCCAGCGTTCATTATTTACCACACTGTTTGAGTATATTTAATCCTCATTTTGGTTCACTAAATCCTTCTGGAGCTAACTGCACTTTGGCTCCTAAAACCCCTTTTTGGGCTTCGCTGTATTCCATCTTAGCAAACCCCTAACACACTCCTGTGTATCTACAACAACACAACCTGTCATTATCGAAAAATGAATAAAGCACAAACTTTTCTTTAAAGGCAGCACAACCTTTGTTTATCTAAAAAAACACAACCTGGGTTTGTCTAAAAATCCTGACCTGTGTTTCTTTAAGAACAACACACCCTCTGTCTCTCTGTAAGCAGCACAGCCAGTGTTCTTCTGGTTCTTCTGGACATGTACAGATGTTTCCGCACCATCCCAGCGCTTACTTAAGGCTCACGTTAAAAATGACATGTCTTGTTCATTTGTTATCATTTAGAAAATCATTACAATTATTGATCCGGATACTGAGCTCAAACACTGGGCCCGTTCTAGTAGATTAAAAACAGCGACACAAAGGCAGCAGATTTATGGACCGTTCTTAGGGATTCTTCTGAATGACCTGCTATCAAATAATATGAAGTAAATCTAAAATAACAACCTGCATTTAAAGAGCCATGTGTAGCTCTGAGGCTGGTGTAGAGAGAACACACACACACACACACACACACACACACAGAGCAGGTAACAAATGGCGTCTCAGGAGACCTGACCAGGACACTTCATGCACATGTCATGTCCTGGACCGTCAATATCCACACCTGCTGGAAACCCGAGCGGGAAACCTGCTCATCAACAATTTATAAACGAGGTGCGGTATCAGATCGCTCCTCATCCAACCTGTAAGGTCAGCGTTCCTGTGTGTGTGTGTGTGTGTGTGTGTGTTTAAATATTTACCATGTCCATGTGGGTCTGTGACATCTGCTGTTTACATCTACTTTTAAAACATAAAATAAAAACAAAACATCTCAAGATATTAGATATTACAGAACATTTAAAACTAGATCTGCATTTACTGAAGGAATTACAATAATGCTTGAACTGTCTTATCATGTCCCAATACTTTTTAACCACATGTGGGATTCTTTGTCAATACATTTGGTCTCATGTGGGTTCGTGTCCCAATACTTTTGACCACATGTCTTGTGTCCCAATACTTTTGGCTACATGTTGGTTTGTGTCCCAATACTGTGCCTCTGTGTGTGTGTGTGTGTGTGTGTGTGTGTGTGTGTGTGTGTGTGTGTGTGTTTGTCTATTTGTAGCACAAGACATCACATCACACACTGAGTGGTGCCATCATCGAGTTTTATTTTTTTAAATCTATTCAAATCAATAAATCGGATCGACTCCAAAATCGGATGGACACCACACGGCATGATTATCTGCCTCCAGTGTTTGAACCAGGTCTGTACACTAAACGGTTCGAGCTGGATTCATCACAGAACATGTGTAGAAGAAAAAGAAAAGGGAGATCAGCTGTTTAGAGTATGCAATATATACAGTGGTGTGAAAAAGTATTTGCCCCCTTCCAGATTTCCTATTTTTTTGCATGTTTGTTCCCCTTAAGTGTTTCAGAACATCAAACCAATTTAAATATTAGTCAGAGACAACACAAGTAAACACAAAATGCAGTTTTATCCAAAAAAAAAATCCAAACCTACATGGCCCTGTGTGAAAAAATGATTGCCCCCTTGCTAAAACATAACATAACTATGGTTTATCACATCTGAGGTCACTGTCTCTAGCCACACCCAGGCCTGATTATTGCCACACCTGTTCTCAATCAGGACATCACTTAAATAGAACCTGCCTGACAAAGTGAAGGACACCAAAAGATCTCTAGCCAAAAAAAAAAAAAAAAAACCACCCCCCCCCCCTCCCCCCCTCACCCCCCGCCCCCCCAACCCCATCGCCCTACCCCCTCCGACCCGCCACGCTCCCGCATCGCCCCCCACCCCTTACCCACGCCCCCGCACCCGCGCCCGCAACCCCCCCGCACCGCGCTCCACCAGCCCCCGCCTCGACGCCCCGCTGCTTCTCTTCCCCCCCCTTTGTGCTCAATCAGGACAATCACTTAAATAGAACCTGCCTGACAAAGTGAAGGACACCAAAAGATCCTTTAAAAGCCTACACATCATGCCGAGATCCAAAGAAAAAAATTCAGGAACCATTGAGAAAGAAGTCATTGAGATCTATCAGTCTGGAAAGGGTTATAAAGCCATTTCTAAAGCTTTGGGACTCCAGCGAACCACAGTGAGAGCCATTATCCACAAATGGTGAAGACATGGAACAGTGGTGACCCTTCCCAGGAGTGGCCGGCCGACCAAAATTGCCCCAAGAGAGCGCAGCAACGACTCATCCAAGAGGTCACAAAAGACCCCACAACAACATCCAAAGAACTGCAGGCCTCACCCCTGCCTCAGTTAAGGTCAGTGTTCATGCCTCCACCATAAGAAAAGAGACTGGGCAAAAATGGCCTGCTGGCCCATGGCAGAGTTCCAAGACCAAAACCACTGCTGAGCAAAAAAGAACATTACAGCTCGTTTCAATTTTTCCAGAACACATCTTGATGATCCCCCAAGGCTTTTGGGGAAACATTCTGCGGACTGACGAGAGAAAAAGCTGAACTCTTTGGAAGGTGTGTGTCCCATTACATCTGGTGTAACAGTAACTCAGCATTTCAGAAAGAGAACATTATAGCAGCAGTAACATATGGGGGTGGTAGTGTGATGGTCTGGGGCTGTTTCTGGTGCTTCAGGACCTGGAAGACTTGCTGTGATAAATGGAACAATGAATTCTGCTGCTACCAAAAAATCCTGAAGGAGAACGTCCGGCCATCTGTTGGTGACCTCAAGCTAAAACGAACTTGGGTTCTGCAGCAGGACAATGATCCAAAACACACCAGCAAGTCCAGCTCTGAATGGCTGAAGAAAAAACAAAATGAAGACTTTGGAGTGGCCTAGTCAAAGTCCTGAGCTGAATCCTATTGAGATGCTGTGGCATGACCTTAAAAAGGCCGTTTCATGCTGGAAAACCCTCCAGTGTGGCTGAATTACAACAATTCTGCACAGATGAGTGGCCAACACTCCTCCACAACGCTGTAAAAGACTCATTGCAAGGTATCACAGACGCTTGGCTGCAGTTGTTGCTGCTAAGGATGGCCCAACCAGTTTATTAGGTTTAGGGGGCAATCACTTTTTCACACAGGGCCATGTAGGTTTCTATTTATTTCTCCTTTAATAATAAACACCTTCATTTTAAAAAACTGCATTTTGTGGTTTTACTTGTGTTGTCTTTGACTAATATTTAAATTGGTTTGATGTTCCGAAACTCTTAAGTGTGACAATCATGCAAAAAAATAGCAAATAAAGGGGGCAAACACTTTTTCACACCACTGTACATACCCACGCTATAAGGGGTTGTGGGGCACCAAGGATTGGTCGGCAACACCAGGGGCAAGGCAGGAACCGACCCTAAACTGAGAATGTGTGAATATCAGGTGATGTTTGAGCTCATATTTAAGCATCACTGTTACTGCAGTATAGATTCATAAAACTAATTAGTGCTGTGTAATTAATCAATCTGTAAACGTCGTAATGATTTTGGCTTCAGTAATTAGCATGAACATGACGGATTGTGATTTATAATCTTAGACACAGCTATGATTACATACAGTATTGAACTAACTGAGCACTCATTCATTTTAGCAACGCATGCCAACAAAAAAGTTGGAACAGGAGCAATTTAGGGCTAGTAATGAATGAGCAGAATCCAAAGAAAGAGTCTTTGGGGAGTAAAGTTTCGCAGAGGATCTCCAGTTTATCATGAAATGTGTATGAAAATGATCGAAATGTTTAAATATTGGAAGGGATTTATACATTCCTCCCTCTACAGAGCATAATATCATTAAACTATTCAAGGAATTGCAGGAATTTCAGTCCTTAAAAGTCCAAACTGAAGAGGGGTGATCTCCGCTCCCTCAGACGGCACTGCATCAAGAACCGTCATTCATCAGTAGCTGATAGAACCACATGGGCAAGGGATTCCTTTATCAAACCTTTATCAAGCTCTACAATACAGAGTTACATTCACAATTGGCACTTAAAACGTTACTGTGCTAAAAAGAAGTCTTATGTTATAACCATGTCCAGAAGGGGCGTCGGCTTCTCTGGGCTCGGAGGCATCAGGGATGGACCATCATACAGTGGGAACGGGGATTGTGCTCAGACCCATCAGTGTCACAGAAAGATGAAAGTGGAGCATCCAGGGGTGTAGGATTTATTGAGTAATTGAGGTTCAAACTGGTTGTTTTTGGATTGGAGTCCATAATAATAACTGTGGTGTTGTTATTCAGCCTTAAAGGCATCTTGGGTTCTTTCCCAAACCCGTGCTGACTTTGATTAATTGCAGACCCGAGGACTTTTGGAAGCCTCTAAATATAAATAGGCAGGAGATGTATTGAAGCTATGGGGGTTTAGTGGGATGTTTTGCGGGTCATCCACTGCCTGAAGCCTTTACAAACCCGAGCCTTATCTTTATATAATCAGTACACTTTTTAAATAAAAGCCATTTTGAAAAGACTGCTCTCTGTTTTACTGCTCCGCATCCCTCATGCAGAGTTTATTCGCCTTTATTAATGCGATTCACCGATTTATTTCGTCTCTGCTCGCGCTGATGAATGATGTAATTACGTCCGGTGAATGGATGGACCCTCGGCGTGCTTTTTGTTGATTGTTTTTGGATTACAAACGAGTTTGCGTTAACGTAATTGTTCCCGTGGGGATTTGTTACCGAGCAGGCGGTTTGTTTTTCGTGTCGGTCGCGTTTCGTTAAGCTGATAAATTTCACCAATGGAAGGAACGGAGGAATCTCCTGACTGTAGGCGTGTTAACACATCTTCAAAACGATATTTATGCACATTATATATTATGCCTGACATTTTAAATAGTCGTGACGCAAACATCTGAACACCTTCCAAAAGATCTATCAGGCCTTTGTTAGGCTTCAGGACTGAATTGCTCGTTATGAGCTCGTTAGTTCTTCGTGGTGGATCTGTTGGGTTGTTTTGCTCTGGTGTGTTACTGCATGGGAAGAGATTTAGGCCTCTCAGGAGTGTGTGTGTGTGTGTGTGTGTGTGTGTGTGTGTTATAGCATTTCGCATGATGTAACAGCACTTTGGTCTGATTAGACACTGAGTCTTACCACAATAGGGCGTAAAAGTGCTTCCCCAATAGCGCTGCCCTATAAAAAGGCTCTCAGAAGCTACTTTTGGGTAGTGTACCTCTTGGTAAGAGAGCGTTTGATGCACTCTGAGTCATTTTTCCCAGTAGACAGACTTTGAGAGGGGGCATCATTGGATGGCGGATCATTGGAAGCAGGATGGTGGTTGGGCCGTTATGACCTTGCTGTTAGGAGGTGTTGGGAGCAGTGGTTTTATGGGGGCACACACCCAGAGAACAGACCCCCAGCAGAGAGGATTGTTTGACCCATTGACAAGCACGAGCAGCTCCTACAGTTTGGTTATCCACCATCCAGACGCAAGGGGCGCCTTCAGTACACAGCCCTGTCTCTGCCCGGACCATTTCAGGAGCTTAGCAGAAGGAAATTTGTTGTTACGCCACCCGTTAAGTGTCCTGCCTTCGTTTGCAGTGGTGTTGTAAATGTGAAACTTGGACTGCTGCGGACTGGAACCGTATCATCTTTGTTGATAAATCCAGGTTCTGTTTGGGATCCGACGACGGTCGAGTATGGAGGCCTCGTAGTGGATGTTTCAATCCTGCCTCAACTGGTGGTGTGATGATCTGGGGTGCCATCGCATACAACAGTCGGTCACCCCTAGTAGTGATACGAGGGACACTAACAACTCAGTGATACTGTGCCTTGCAAAAGTATTCGGCCCCCTTGAACTTTTCAACCTTTTGCCACATATCAGGCTTCAAACATAAAGATATGAAATTGTAATTTTTTGTGAAGAATCAACAACAAGTGGGACACAATCATGAAGTGGAACGAATTTTACTGGATATTTGAAACTTTTTTTTAGAAATAAAAAACTGAAAATTTGGGCGTGCAAAATTGTTTCGGTCCCCTTTACTTTCAGTGCAGCAAACTCATTTCCAGAAGTTCACAGTGAGGATCTCTGAATGGATCCAATGTTGACATAAATGGATGATGATGATAAATATAGAATCCACCTGTTGGTAATCAAGTCTCCGTATAAATGCACATGCTCTGTGATAGTCTCAGAGTTCTGTTTAAAGCGCAGAGAGCATTCATGAAGACCAAGGAACACACAGGGCAGGTCCGAGATCCGTTGTGGAGAAGTTTAAAGCCATCTCAAGGAGCACTGTGCAAATGATCATATTGAAATGGAAGAGTATCAGACCACCTGCAAATCTACCAAGCCTGGCCGTCCCTCTACACTGCACAAATCTGGCCTTTATGGAAGAGTGGCAAGAAGAAAGCCATTTCTCAAATATATCCATAAAAAGTCTCGTTTAAAGTTTGCCACAAGCCACCTGGGAGACACACCAAACATGTGAAAGAAGGTGCTCTGGTCAGACGAACTTTTTGGCCACAATGCAAAACGTTATGTTTGGCGTAAAAGCAACACAGCTCCTCACCCTGAACACACCATCCCCACTGTCAAACATGGTGGTGGCAGCATCATGGTTTGGGCCTGCTTTTCTTCAGCAGGGACAGGGAAGATGGCTAAAATTGATGGGAAGATGGATGGAGCCAAATACAGGACCATTCTAGAAGAAAACCTGTTGGAGTCTGCAAAAGACCTGAGACTGGGATGGAGATTTATCTTCCAACAAGACAATGATCCAAAACATAAAGCAAAATCTACAATGTGGTTCACAAGTAAACGTATCCAGGTGTTAGAATGGCCAAGTCAAAGTCCAGACTTGAATCCAATGGAGAATCTGTGGAAAGAGCTGAAAACTGCTGTTCACAAACGCTCTCCATCCAGCTGTTTTGCAGGAAAGAATGGGCAAAAATTTCATTCTCTCGACGTGCAAAACTGTTAGAGACATACCCCAAGCGACTTGCAGCTGTAATCGCAGCAAAAGGTGCCGCTACAAAGTATTAACGCAAGGGGGCCAAATAATTTTGCACGCCCCACTTTTCAGTCTTTTATTTCTAAAAAAAGTTTAAAATATCCAATAAAGTTCGTTCCACTTCATGATTGTGTCCCACTTGTTGATTCTTCACAAAAAATTACAATTTCATATCTTTATGTTTGAAGCCTGAAATGTGGCAAAAGGTTGAAAAGGTCAAGGGGGCCGAATACTTTTGCAAGGCACTGTATGTGTAGAACATCCTGTGTTGCCTCTCATGGCAGGGCTTCCAACTGGCATTTTTCAGCAGGATCATGCAGCTGTGATGGAACTAGGATAGGTTTATTGAGGAAAGCTGTACAATTGAAAGGAGGCTCTAGTTACCCTGTTAGGTCGGTTCTAGTCTGGATACAAGATGAGATACTATTAATACTCATTAGATAATGCAGTGCTATTACTCTGTCCTGTTAATTACTCTGCTCCACTTGGTTTCACGCCAAATTTGTCTTTGTAAAGTGTTGGTTTTACTTGCACTTCAGCTGGCGTGGTGTGTGTGTGTGTGTGTGTGTGTGTGTGTGTGTGTGTGGGTGTGTGGGTGTGTGTGTGTGGGGAAACAGACAGCCCATTAAAAGCAATAAATCCCTCCGATAGTCCCCCTAATGTTACACACACTGGATCCTGCAGAGAGACGACAGAACAGAGTGAATTACCGTAAGCTGCGTCCGTCTGTACAAAAGCAAATCAGGAGAAGTTCAGACAGTGTGGAAAGTTCAGATTTAAAAGAAACACAGTGTTCCTTACATTTCCTTTGACTTTTATTTCATTTCAGACAGTATGAACCTGAGATATTTAATGTTTTTTTTCTGGTCAACTTCATTTCATTTGTTAATAAACATCTATTCCTGAATTTCAGGCCTGCAAGCTTTTACCACTTTGTAACATTTCCGTTCCTGTGCATGGACGTCCCTGATAAAGATGTCGCCTTGAAGGCAGCTGATGTTGCTCTAAAATCTCAGTGTACTTTTCTGCATTAATGCTGCGTCACAGAAGTATAAAAGACCTTAACCAAGGGCCCTGACCCGACCCCATAGCATGAGAGAGTCTGGCTTTTGGACTTGTTCCTCATAACAGTCTGGATGCTCCTTTATTTCGACTTTGGTCCAAAAAAAGATCTGTGATACTGTTGAGTCTGAGCACAATCCCCGTTCCCACTGTGTGATGGTCCATCCCAGATGCCTCCGAGCCCAGAGAAGCCGACGCCCCTTCTGGACATGGTTATAACATAAGACTTCCTTTTAGCACAGTAACGCTTTAAGTGGCATTTGTGAATGTAACTCTGTATTGTAGAGCTTTATAAAGGTTTGAAAATGTGGTTCTATCAGCTATTGATGAATGATGGTTATTGATGCAGTGCCGTCTGAGGGAGCGGAGATCATTTCTCTTCAGTTTAGGCTTTTTAGGAAATTCCTCCAGATTTCTTGAATGGTTTAATGATATTATGCTTTGTAGAGGGAGAAATATATAAATCCCTTCCAGTCTCTCTTTGAGGAACATTGTTTTTAAAGATTTCAATCATTTTGTCATACATTTATTGATAAACTGGAGATCCTCTGATCATCTTTACTCCTCAAAGACTTAGCCTTTCATGGATACAGCTTTTGAAATCACAACATTATTTAGTTTTTTCCTCATTACTAGCCCTAAATTGCTCCTATCCCAACTGTTTTTGGAATGAGTTGAAGATCTGAAACGCAGGAATGGATGTTTATTAACAAACGAAATGAAATGAACTATCTTGTGTACAATTTAAGTCCTCAGATAGCTTTGTTGTGTTGAGTTAGTAGTTTTAAGTCATGAATAATCCTGCTTATGTGTGTTTTCAGCACTGTTGTGTCGATATAACAGTAGAGACAATATTATGTTGGTTTGGATGTAACGATACCAGACTGTCACAAACATTCGAACCACACAGGCTTGACCCCGGGTCTTTGGAGCCGCAAGGCACTACGCCATCGTGTGGTCAAAGCGTGGAATCGAATGAATAAATAAGTACATAACAGCTAATTGTATTTTATCACACCCGAGCCTTCGTTAATGCAGCTGCTCAGAAGTGAAGTGAGCGTTGTGTTTACGTTGCGTCATGGTGTGTGTGTGTGTGTGTGTGTGTGTATGTGTGTGAGTGTGTGTGAGTGTGTGATCAGCAGCGGAGATCCAGCAGAGTGATCTGTGTTTGATTAGACACCTTAGGAGGTTGATAAGTTTGCCTTTGCTGTCCTGACCCAAGCCGTTTTCACTGTTATAGGGGAAAGACTCTAGGGCTGCAGATAAGGCCGTTGCCATGGTCCTGAAGGAGATTCCAAATAAGGCGTCGCCGGAAGGCAAACCCCTCCTCGCCGTCCCCAACAAGGTGGGCAGAACCGACCCCGGGAACCCGAGGGCAGAGGGCCGAGGGCCTCGTCCCGTTTGTAACCATAAAACCTTAAGTCTCTCATCAGATACTGTCAGTTTCCACATGCTTTATGTCATACCAGCTGCTCTATGGGGTTTAACTCTGGGCTCTTTAGGACTCTCGGTATCAGAGCGAGGTCCAAGGGAAGGTTTAGGTATTTAATTTAAGCACCTTAACAGTTCTAGGTGAGAGCTTTGATCCGTAATGAAACCAGAGAGCTCATTAACTTCATAAGCAGCTTTATGTTTGTATAGTGCTATAAATAACAGCATGTGTGTGTGTGTGTGTGTGTGTGTGTGTGTGTGTGTGTGTGTGTGTGTGTGTTGTAGTGACTTGTTTTGCTTCTCGCCGTTGTGTGTTCCTTGTCTGTTCCAGTCCTGGCTGTGACTTATATATACAAAGGTGTGAAATGCGTGCTCTCTCTCCCTGTTTTAGTGCATGTGTGATGCAGTTAAGGATTCATATTAAGTGTGTGCATGTCGCATGTGGTCCTGTGTGTCTTTTGTTCTTGTATTAGCAAGTTAAGATCAATGAATCGCCAGATTGCTGCACATTCAGATTTGGCTCAGGGCTTCATACACACACACACACACACACACACACACACACACACACACACACACACACACACACACACACACACACACACACATTTACCCACATGTAGGTTTGTGTCCTAATAGTTTTGGCCATATAGGTTTGTGTGCCAATATTTTTGGCCACATGTGGGTTTGTGTCCTAAAACTTTTGGCCTCATGTGGGTTTGTGTCCCATTACTTTTGACCATGCAGGTTTGTGTCCCAATACTTTTGGTCACATGTGGGTTTGTGTCCCAACACTTTTGACCACATGTGGGTTTGTGTCCCAGTACTTTTAAGTTTGTGTACATTAAGCAGTTTGAGCTGTAATCACAGATATATGTTTAAGAATAAAAAAGGGAGAACAATATAGAGAGTGTTGTAATCACTCTATATTTTCTTGTTAAAGTTAGAACAACTTTGTAAGTATGAGGTTTTTTTTATCCTAATAAGTAACAAGTCCTGAAATAGATCAGTGCTTTGTAGGCAGTAATGTCCCGCTCTTACCTTACTCTGAGTAATGATGATCCTCTGGCCCCTCTCTAATGCCCCGCCGCCCTTCTCTGCCCCCGAAGGCTCTTCTAGCTTCACCTCTTCTAGTTTCCCCTGACAACACCGCATAAGGACGACCGTATCCAGGAGCAATACCCGTGTGGCGCAATTAGCCCTGACTTTTCTTTTCCATTATATAATCCAGGATTCGCCCTTCGGCTCTCGTAAGCAAAGGCCCCGGACGCCAAGCCAAACGGAAAGCTGATTAAGCTCAGAGCAGGGACGCCGATCCACAAAAACCAGGAGGACCTGAGTCGTGTCGTCACGTATGTTAGCAATCCCGCCGGCGCTGAAGCTGGGTCGTTCTTCTGCATAAATCCCTCAGGAATGCTCGGCATTAATTAGCTCTGACCTTCAGTTCTGCACGTCCTCAGTTCGGTGCAGGGTAAAGGCACAAAAGTTCTGGCTCCCTGTAACCCTCCCCATTAGGAACGGGGTCAGAAATGGGATCTTTCCTATAAAAACCCTTACAATGTAACCATGAATTGACGTTCATTGTTCAAATAAAATTCAAAAACACAATTTAAATTTTTATATTTAAAGCTGAGTGTTGAGCCGTTACCCCTGACCTTTCAGCTGTAAATATGGGGTGATACAGGGGACAAAAGCAACGGAAGTATTGTGTCCCAATACTTTTGGCCACATATGGCTTTGTGTCTCAATATTTTTGACATGTTGGTTTGATTGAACTTCTTTCACATCAACAAGTAGAGCGGTTTAGCTTCAGGGAAAGACGATGAAGGGCTAAAGGGGCTTTAATTTATTATTTTTATTTATGTGTGTAACGAGGGATCCCCTGGTCTGAGTCATGTGCCCACAGACAGACCCTGACCTGAGTACGGGGCTCTGGCGAGATGGCGACATGGTGGTTTGTGTCCCAATACTTTTGGACACATGTAGGTTTGTGTCCCAATACTTTTGGCCACATGTGGCTTTGTGTCTCAATATTTTTGACATGTTGGTTTGTGTCTCAATACTTTTGTCCACATTTGGGTTTGTGTTCCAATACTGTTATGTTTGAGTTATGTTTAAATTTCATTAATTAAACTAATGATTCTTTTTTGTTTACATTTTCATACAAGAAATGTACACGCTATTTTAAATTGCTATTCTTCCGAAATAAAGATGTTTTAGGATATTTAAGATATGATGAAGCTACAATAGATTGTTTTTTGTTTTTTTTACAATGTTAAGCCTCTGTTTCTAGTCATTTCTTTTAATTGAAAGAGGAGTTTTTTCTATTTAAAAGCGAATTATAATTCAGGAAAGCTTTGCATTGTTTATGCGATACTAAATAAAAAATTGTAAGAAAATCAGACAGTGAATCGTATCGTAGTATTGATTAAAATCAATTTGGAGCTCCTCGTGTTTATCATCATGTCTTCTATTGAGGATGGAATAAAATTTATAATATAAGCAGTGATTTTATATTTTACTCTGTTGAGTGTTTGTGGAATTATAATCCCTAATTATAATTTGTAATTCCGTCCTTCCTCATTCAGATCCTGCAGGTTTTTGAATCGTAGCCACCTGCTCGGTTCCTTTGACGCTGTTAATAATTCAGCCCCTGAACGTAGCTTGTTTACTCCTGTCGCCAAAACGAGCGATGAAGGAGTTTCCGGTGTCATTGTGCGTCCGCAGCCTGCCTTCGTTCCGCCGCTCATTAACGTCCCTAATACTGATATTCAGTGCAGAACGGGTTTTAACGAACACAGAGGGAAACGATCTAATTAGCTGGCGGGTTTCCGTAAGGCTCCCGTCTGTCGTTAGGCTTCGCTCTCAACTTGCTAATTACAAAGGACGCCGTTATGCTTTTTTAACGAGAATTGCAGGAGGCGTTTGAATTTAAAGCAGATGCGTGAACTTCTTCCACATCAACAAGTTTAGCTTCAGGGAAAGACGATGAAGAGCTTAGGGGGCTTTAATTTATTATTTTTATTTATGTGTGTAATGAGGGATCCCCTGCTCTGAGTCATGTGACCACAGCCAGACCCTGACCTGAGGACAGGGCTCTGGCAAGATGGTGACATGTGGGTTTGTGTCCCAATACTTTTAGCCACATGTGGATTTGTGTCCCAACACTTTTGACATGTGGGTTTGTGTCCCAACACTTTTGGTCACGTGGGTTTGTGTCCCAATACTTTTGGCTATGGAGGTTTGTGTCCCAATACTTTTGGCCACATGTAGGACTGTGTCCCAATATTTTTGGCTGCATATTGGTTTGTGTCCCAATACTTTTGACAAGTAGGTTTGTGTCCCAATACTTTTGGTCACGTGGGTTTGTGTCCCAATACTTTTGGCTATGGAGGTTTGTGTCCCAATACTTTTGGCCACATGTAGGACTGTGTCCCAATATTTTTGGCTGCATATTGGTTTGTGACAAGACTTTCATTGCTTATGAGCAAGATTGTTCTGTTCCAGGTTTATGTCCGTTTACCCCTGCGCCAGTTGTGTCAAGTATAAGCCTCGGATTGGGATTGGTGGTTCATTAGGTGCCTAAGCAGAATAGCCTGAATAAAAAATATATAAATAGGTAGTTAAATTAGATAAATAAATCAATTCTTAAAAGCTAAAATAGCAAGCATGATTTGAAAATGCAGAGTAAACAGCACAGATTTTTTTTTTTTAATTTAGTAAGTAAAAGTTAAAAGTATTAAATTACAGAAATGATAACTGTTTTGAGTTTCAGATCAAATTTCATACAGATTTCTCCAAAAGCAGAGCTGGAGGTAAATAACTGATGGTGTGGGTGATTAGAGGGAGGAGCGAGCTGAAGGAGCTTTATGATGATTGATGTCCTGTGATTTCTCAGTCCTGTACTGCCAGCCTCCCTGAAGACCACACACACACACACACACACACACACACACACACACACACACACACACACACACACACAGAGCTATATGTGGACTGAAACAGTGATGCTCTCACCTAGCTGTGTTTCATTTTCGCTCAGTCTATGCTTATAATGTAATCCATGCAGCTCGCACTCTCTGAAACTCACAGCAAAACGTATTGGCGCCCCGTGTGAGGCCAGAGCCTCCCTGCTCTGCGAAACACACCCGGTGCCCACTCTGAGGGGCTTAGCGGTGCCAACCAGAGTGGCTCAGCGGTGCTCAGGCACCCGTAATGAGCGATGATGATGAAGGGTCAGGAGCCGGTAATGAGAGGTGTGTTACTCCTGATTCTATGTCAGAGGGCCCCTGTGTTACACCCTGGTCCCACTTCCTGAGTTTGTAACCGAGAAGAAGTGCAGAATCCAGTCATATTTGATTTACACAACAGGTCATCTAACTAAACATGGGCGCCAAAACTTTTGCATAAGACCTGTTTATGGCACTTAGACTAGAGTGTCATCTTTATTTTTGCCTTCAGTGGTGCAAAAGTGCCAGATTTATTGATCGTTCAGCATATTATCAACCAAAGGGGTACTTCTGTATAATCGTCTGTGATCTGACGTCTTAGGATCCTTAATTCATGCACAAACTCTTTAATTCCTCCTTCAAACTGGTAGTATTTTGATTTTTGTGGCATCTTCAGTTTAAATAGAAAAAGCAGTGGTTTAGTTACACCTCAAAGTTCCTGAGTTGGGTGAAAATTCAGATAAAAAATAGCTACATGTACAATAATAAGCCGTATCAGATTCAGATTAAAGAGCCACTTTTCTGTTATCTATTTTAAGCTGAATGTAAGGTTTAAAATCAAGTTCTTTTTTTGAGCAGTCAAAAAATACCTTAAAATAAAAGAAAAACCCTCAAACGTTCAAACTGAGCAACAGAATGGGGAAGAAATGGATTACTTTTTGGTCACATGTGGGTTTGTGTCCCAATACTTTTGTCCACATGTGGGTTTGTGTCCCAATACTTTTGGCCACATGCAGGTTTGTGTCCCAATATTTTGGCCACATGTTGGTTTGTGTCCAAATTGTGTCCCAATACTTTTGACCACATGTGGATTTGAATCCCAATACTTTTCTCCACCTTTATTTATACCTCAAAGTTCCTGAATTGAGTGAGAATTCAGATAAAATTGCTAAATGTTCAATTATGAACCCTATCAGATTCACATAAGGAGGCACTTTTCCATGTTTTCTATTTTAAGCTTATGTTAAAGTTTTTAGCACAATCAAAAAATGACTCACTGACCAAAATCTAGTGGGATTTTCACACACAGCTCTATATCTAGGGTTTAACGGTCTGAAAAAGAGAAGATATCCAGTGAGGGCAGTACTCTGGGTGAAAATGCCATGTTAATGCCAAAGGGCAGAGGAGAATGGCTAGAACTGTAACTCAAATTACCACTCGTTATAACTGAGGTATGCAGAAAAACATCTCTGAACAAACAACTCAACACGTCAAACCTCGATGCAGATGGGCTACAACAGCAGAAGACCAAAGATAACTGAGGCTCCAATTCACACGGGCTCACCAAACAGAAGACTATAAAGCGTCGCCTGATCTGAGGAGCTGATTTTTGCCTGATTCGGAGGGCAGGGTCAGAATTTGGCATCAACAAATAAAACTGACAGCACGGGTCCATCCTGCCTTATATAACAGTTCAGCATGATGGGGGATTTTCTTGGTACACTTTGTGCCCCTTAATGCCAGCTGAGCATGGCTTAAACCCCACAGCCCACCTGAGTATTGTTGCTGACCATGAGCACCCTTTATGAGCACAGTGCACCCTCGTCTGACGGCACCAGTGTCCCAAAATCATCTCAGATCCCAATCCGATAGAGCACCTTTGGTTTATATCCTAATCCACTTCAAATATTCCCGCTCTTTTGAACAGATTCAGGAATCTTAAGCAGGATTGTGATTGGGTTTGGGATATTTAGGGATAAATCCGCTGATCTTAAAACCAATTAAACACAGAGAATCGATCCAGAATAAGAGGATTAAGATTTTTAAGGGGTGAAATCACAGACTGAAAATATCTGAATCCATGCTTTAAAAATGTGGTCCTGAGATCAATAAAGGAATCAATACTTATTTATTTATCTTTTAAGAGCTGTTTTAGGGTCTCAGATAAGTTTTCTAAAGCGTAGGTCTTAAAGGATCTCTTAACGAGTCAAAAACGTCATGTCAAGAAGAAAGAAATGAAGCCACAGGACTGGGTTTTGACTCACTTTAAGAGGATTTATGAGGACTTTTAAGTTGAAAGTGTTCTGTTGTGTTTCTCAGCTGGTGAGTGAACAACAAGAGAGCCGTCCCTTACTCAGCCCCTCCATCGACGACTTCTTATGCGAAACCAAGTGTGATGGAGCGACTCGGCCCGTCACCTCCAACACAGCAGGTATGATGCTGACGCCCATCCCCACAGTGCAGGTACACGATTACTCCAGACAGACCGAGGGTCAGACGAGGGACCTCTGATAATCACACCCAGCACCGTACTTAACAGTGGCCATCACGGAACTCACTGATCAGCTTAATAAATGGAAAAAACCTTAGGTTATATTTTGTTTCTAACAATTTGTAGGATTGATAATTGTGGCTTGTGGTTTTGTTTAATTATGTTTTGATAATAATAATAATAATAATAATAGTAATAATAATAATAATAATAATAATTATTATTATTATTATTATTATTAATATAAATGAATAATAATTAATAAATAATAATTAATAAATAATAATAATAATAATAATAATAATAATAATAATAATAATTATTATTATTATTATTATTATTATTATTATTTATTAATTATTATTCATTTATATTAACAATAATAATAATAATTATTATTATCATTATTATTATTGTTATTATTATGCTTTATTAATTATTATTCTTTTATATTAATACTACTACTACTACTACTAATAATAATAATAATTATTATTATTATTATTATTTTTATTTTTTATATTTAAGTCTTACCAATTAATACAATTTTTATAATTAATAATATAATCTGTAATTAATAATATTTAATAATATTATTTTATTGTTGTTGTTTAAAAATTATAATTAGTTGTAGTATTGTATTATAATTATTAATTAATTAATTAATTAATTATACATTTTATTATAAATTCTACTACTAGTATATTTACTTTTTTATTTTTTATAAAATTATTATTATTTATTATTTATTATTATTATTATTTATTATTATTATTATTATTTTTTTCTCAGACTAAATTTGCTTCAGTTAAAGTTGAATTCATCTCTTTTTTCAGTTTGAGATTAAGACAATTTACCAAAAGGCACATTTTTTTTAGCTCCTTTTACTTGTCTTTACCAGGGGAGACAGTAATTGTGGAGGGGACTGTATTTATTTATTAGGGTTTTAATTCTGTTTTATATAGATATTAAATAAAGGTACTTCTTTATTAGTTTATATTTGTATTAGGTATTTAAATATTTATATTTAAATATCTGTTTAATAAATTATCATTTTTATTGATTTATGTTTTTATTTTCGCTCATGCTTTATTGTTTTTGTGTATGATAGAGTTAATATTTCCTGATGATGTCTGGGTGAGTTAGGTTTATGTAAGTGTCTGTAAGTAATTGTAATCTCTAACAGTGCAGCAGACAAACGTGCTGTGTTCATTAACACACTCTCTATTAGAGCTCTTCCCCTCACTCCTTATCTCTTTATAAGCACACACACTAAAGCTGAAGCGCTAAGCGTTCTCTATTAAACACACTAACCTCTGGAGATGTCCACACCCCCCTCAGGACCCCTCAGCCTCACGCTCTAATTGTGCAGATAAAGTCTACAGTAGTGGGGCTTTAATTACAGTCAGGAGATGTGAAATCTATGTGAGGGTCAGTCGGGGGCACTCAGGGTCAGTGCAGAATAAGATCTGATCCTCTGCTGAGGATATTCAGAGACTGACGCTGGATATTGATTAAGAGCTCCAATCTAATACAGTTACAACAGTGATCAGGATTCTCCATAAAACAGCGCCCCCTACCCAACCCTGCAATAACCTGCCTGGCCTTGAGGCCCCGTGTTCTCTGGGGATTAGGGGGGGACCGGAGCTCCTGCGGACCCCCGGATCGGGTTGAAAAAAACATTCACAAAACAGTTATGCTGAGTGCAGCTTTTATTAATAGGTTATTAATAGATAATAGATATAGAGGAGGAGGAGAAAGAGAGGAGAGAGGGAGAGGAAGGGAGAGAGGAGCGAGAGAGAGAGAGAAAAAGGACAAGATGAGGGAAGAAGGGGGGGAAGGAGAGGGGATGGATGAGGGAAGAGGGAAAAGAATAGGAAGGAGTGAGACGGAACTTCCCTTCTTTCCCTCATTCTGCTCTCCTATCCTCCTAACCTCCTTTCTTTTTTAACCCTTCCCCGCTCCCTTTCCGTCCCCTATTATTCCCCTCCTCTCCAGGTTAAGCATTTCTCCCCCTCCCAACCGACCCTTTTCTTCCCCCCTCTTCACCCTCATTCAGTCTCTGTTACATTCTCATGGATCCTAACCCCGTTCTTATACCCTCTTTTTGCATAACCCTCATCACTTTCCTCACTTCTACTTTATCCTTTCCCTGTTGCCCTCCCCCTTTTATCATTTTCCCCGCTTCTTTCTCTTTTCTTCTCTCAATATATTTAATAATGTTTAATATATTTTATTATATTTAATATGTAATAATATTATTTATTTATACTTAAAAAAAAAATTTTTATTTTTATTTTTATTATTATTATTTCTAGCAAATGTTGTTATTACTAGTATTATTTAATTATTATTATTATTTCAATATAATTATTATTAACTCATACATTGTTACAATAATTAATTAATACATTATTACTCTGTTACTAATATCTGTAATTTTAGGTCATGTCAGTTTTTAAACACAACAAAGGAGACAGGTTTCTGGAACAGCTCCAAACTCCCTTAACGTCGTTCCCGTGACCCTCGGCGGTCCTTCTGGATCACGTGACTGCATGATTTAGCTTCATGTGCAGGCTCCATATAAACCGAACATCTGTTTAATTAAGAGGAAGCTCACCCGTAGCCGCTTCACCTCGCCTTAGGTAACAAATGAATGCAGGATATTTAATCCTGATCACAGAGGAACTGTGTTATTATTACAGCTTTGTACCTCCGGGCTCTCGTACCAAACCCATACTGTATAGGACCTTAGGTAAATAGAGACTGATAATCCAGAAGGGCTTCTACAGCCCCTAATACTGATTATTTGTTTGGGGCCTTTTTTGGACCTGCTTCAGAGCCTGGAAAAATCACTATTAAAGCAGATTGCGTGATTTCGAGCCTCGGTTAGAAGCAGCACCTGCTGTTTTTTGATTCCAGTAGCTCCTCTCACCGAGGGTCGTCATTTCTCGTTCCTGTCAGCGCTCCTGTGGTGCAAACACTCATCAGGGGTAGATCTGGAGAGGGCTTCCTAAAAAATCTACAGCTTCCTCACTTCCAAAGTAACGGGTAAGGACAAAGGTCTTATGAGGGTCTCTCAAATAGCAGAACCACTCCAGTAAAGGAAAAGTAAAGCTGTGACATCATCAGGATTCAGACCCACAATCTCCTACTGACAGATCTCACAGAGGCTCGCCCGGGGGTACAACCTTCTCCTCCCAAATGAGCTAATTTGCAGTTTAGCAGCCGTTGCTCCCTATTATATCACAGCGCCGCTCATCTTAGAGTTTCAGAGTTTAAAACAAAGTGGTGCCTCGAACAGAGCTGAACGAACGAGGTCATCTTCAGCGCCCGGAGACCGATGATCATTTTCATATGTGCCCATCTCAGTGCTGTCGTCCTCCCTGGACCTGCTGGACCTGAGCGAGCCCGGAGAGAGGAGGAACAGCCGAGAACGGAGGAGTCCCGTCTCCACCAAGACCAACGTCCACAGGAGGAGACCGGACGAGACCGAGCTCATCCAGGTCGACGTGGAACAGAACAAACCCTGCTCTCGAACCCCGGTCAAAGATCCTCTGGATTCAGGTACAGAGATCAAATTAATGACACAAACGTAACCCATGGTCTGCGCCACCTGCCACAGAACGAACCCACGTCCCGGGGTGGGGCCAATTCACACAACCTCAGGTCTGTAGGTCACCAGGCCTTTGGTCTATCAGATGTTTTAGTCCCTCCCATCTTCTGACCATCATGGTTTGTCAGGCACCGCACTCTTCCATTCTCTCCCAGCCCTTGACCCTCTTGCTCTGTCTGACATCAGGTCCTTTCGGTCCTTCCCAGCCCTTGAACCTCTTTCTTTGTCTGCTATCAGGCCCTTTTGATCCTTCCTAGCACCAACCCTTAATAATCTGTCCTGTGGACCCATGAATCTCTTGTTCCATTGGGCTTCAGGCCTTTTCAGTACTTCCCGGCACCTGATCCTTCATAATCTATCTTGTGGGTCCTTCTGTTCCTTCTTGGCCCATAATCCTCTTGTTCTATTGGGCATCAGGGCCTTTTGGTCCTTCCTAGCCATGGACCCACCTGGTCTGTCAAGCATCAGGCTCTTTTTGTCCTTCCCAGTGCCAGGTCCTTCCTAATCTATCCTGTGGGTCCTTCTGTTCCTTCTTGGCCCATGACCCTCCTGTTCTTTTGAACATTGGGCATTCACTGGGTCTACTGGGCAGGGGTTCCTGATTCCGGTCGGTGTCTAGAGTGCCAACTCCCCACTGGAACAGTCCCAGTCTGGGGTTGAGTTCAGGATACAATCCCGGTTTAAGGTTGAGTTACTTTTCCACCTATCCGCCTCACCAGGGGCTCCTAGGTGACCTGAGGTGCCCCCATGTGACATGCAGAACATCTAAGCCCTTAAGTAGATTTTATGAGTCATTAAAGCAGAATTCGTTCATCTGGTTGCAGCTGTTCCTTCTCCACTTGAAAAATGGGAGGAGCTTCACCTCCATCCAGAGAGATCCGGCAGCAGGAAATGGAAGCTGGACAGGAGACGATCCTCCAAAAATTCGGGAGACCTTATATGGTAAGCATTTTCTTCAGATTTGTCGTACCTATCAAAGCCTCGCTCTCCTTTTGATCTTTTTTCTTCTGCTCCACCTACAGGTCAGCCGAAAACAAACCGGCACCTGAACCGACCAAGAACCCGCTGGAAATAAACTACAAGGTGGAGACGGAGATGTCCCCGTCCACACAGGTAAGGTCCACACAGGGAGCTCATTCAGAGTCCACTAAAAGTTACTACATCATAAAACAGCAGAGCCAATCATATTCCAGTATGCAAATGCAGGCCGTGCTGCACAGAGTGACTTGAGTCATTTAGGCTAAATGATTCATCAGATTGGTTCAGTTGCTTGTTGTGCCCAAATAGCCAATCATCATTAATAAACCAAATTTAAAAAGATTTTGTTTCACCCTAGTCCAACACAGATGTCATTACATGCTCTGAAACTCCAAAAAAAATGTAAATCTCAGATCCAAAAAAATGAAGAAGATTCATTTAAGATTCATTTCATGAGTAAATCATAAGGGAAAGATTCAGTGAGAGGGCTGTGAATATGTGTCACATTCAAACGATTCACTGATAAATAAACCCCACCCCCAAACATCACAGAAAAGGTGATCAGAGGAAACGAATTAACATCGACTCATTGTTTGCTAGGGAAGATACGGAGTCATTCACCCTAAGTGACTCATCAGATTGAATCACTAAGGTCAAATAATAGAGAAAACTAACTGAATCTTTCCCTCAAATCATGATCAGGATTTGAATCATGAGTTCTTAAGCCATGGCGGTCTTTCCCCTCCTCTTTTTTTCTCTTAATCAGTGTTTTGAATCAGTTGATTATTTATACATATATTGATTTGCTCTTCTTTATAATTCAGTGGAAGCCTTGATTGGATCAGTGAAGCATTTAGTTATGACAGATTTCACTGCTCTGTCTCATTAAGTTTGTGTTTGAAAGAGGAGTCATTTGGATCTGATCAGATTTGCTCCTGTTTCTCCGTGATTCAGTCTTCGATCATTTGAATCAATTTGCTTGTGACAGATCTTCTCTTCTCTTTTTTCAGTGAGGTGTTTGAATCAGTTCACGATTTGTCATGACCAAGATTTTGCATTCTCTTGTTTCGTGACTCACTTATGAAACCATGATTAGCTCAACTTTCTTTAGCTTTCTATCATATCATTTTCAAACTTTCATATCTAAATGGTTTCAACTTGATTTAGACACGGATTCAATTCTGTAGCGTAAATGTGATTCATTGTTACAGTGATTCATTGTTTTGCATCAGTGAATCGGTGCTATTTTTCTGTGGGTTTGTTTGATAATTGAATTGTTTATGACAGAGATTCGCTGCTCTCTCCTGTGTTTGAATCAGTGAGTCGTTTGGGTCTGATCGAGATTTGCTCCTCTTTAACAGTGATTCTGTGGTTTGAAATTAGTGATTTTGGTTGCCTCTTGACACTTTCTGTGAGTCAGTGTTTTGAATCATTGAATCTGTGGATTATGACAGCTCCTCTTTCACAATGATTCAGTGTTTAATCAGTGAATCAGTTGCTTGTGACAGACCTTTACTTCCTCTTTTTCTGTGAGGCCATTTTGTGAAACCTAAATCATTAAGTTACGACGGAGAATCACTGCTCTCCTTTTTTGGAGGGCCAGTGTTGAATCAGTGTATCAATTTGGGTCTATCAAGATTTACTCTGTGTCTCAGTGCTTCAGTGTTTGAAACGTGATCAGTTGCCCGTGATAGACTTCCCCTTCACTTTTTTCTGTGCGTCAGTGTTTGTGATTCAGTGGAATCATTAAGTTATAAGAGAATCACTGCTCTCTCTTTTTTAGAGGGCAAGTGTTTGAATCAGTGAGTCATTTGGGTCTGATCAAGATTTGCTCCTCTTTCACTTAGTGATTCAGTGATTGAATCAGTGAATTATTTGGTTATGACAGAGATTCACTGCTCTTTTTTTCAGTGTTTGAATCCTTGAGTTGTTTGCATCTGATCAAGATTTGCTTCTCTTTCACAGTGAATCAATGTTCGAATCAGTGAATCAGTTGCTCTTTTTGTGAGAGTCAGTGTTTGAATCAGTGAATCATTTAATTATGAAAGAGATTCACTGCTCTCTTTTTTGTGAGTCAGTGTTTGAATCAGTCAGTGGTTTGGAGCTGACTAAGATTTGCTCCTCTTTTACAGTGAGTCAGTGATTGAATCAGTGAGTTGTTTGCTCTTTTTGTGTGATGTGTTTGTGTGTGTTTGAATCAGTGAATCATTTGCTATTTTTCTGTGAGTTGGTGTTTGAATCAGTGAATCATTTAGGTGTGACAGAGATTTACTGCTCTCTCTTTTACAGTGAATCAGTGTTTGAATTAGTGAGTGGTTTGGAGCTGATTTAAGATTCCCTTCTCTTTCACTCAGCGAGTCAGTGTTTTGAATCAGTGAATCATTTGCTTTTTATCTGTGAGTCAGTGTTAGAATCAGTGAATTGTTTGGTTATTAAATTCACTCCTCTCTTTCACTGAATCTGCTTGAATCAGATCTGTTTTGGGCTGAGGGTGAAAAATAATTGTTTGGAATGTGATTTAATGAATCTGGAGTCACAGTTTGGAGACTTAAGTGACTTTAACTGTTGAGTAAGTAACTGTTACGTAATGAGCACAAATTATGCAAGCTTCCGATTGAGAAACGTCTCCATTTAGCACCGTAAGAACATCCCACCGCGTTCTTTCTAACCCTGATCCAGGTGTTTTGCTGCGTTTGTGTGGTTTATGTTGTGTAAGCCTAACCCCGTGTGTTGTGTGAATGATCTGCTGTGTTTCATTTCAGCCCTCAGCAGGCAGTGTGTTAGGGAAGACTGTAAGCCTTTTTTTCTAATCTCCTCGATCTGCCAGCCATGCCACTGCTCCGTTCCGAGCGAACGTTTGAATAAAACACTTGACGTTGGTTTGCGTTTGTTTTTTTTATATCTGGCGGGCTACAGAGGTACGATGGGGCTCTGCGCTTTCTCTGAGCATGCGGATCTGCCTGGCTGCTCTGGCGTCCCCTCCTTATCAGATCGATGGCTCGTTATTTATCATTGAGGGCTTATTTACGTTCAAACCATCTACATGGTCACCATTTTCATAAACGTTTAAGACCTGAGAGGACACAGATTGAGAGAGACCTTTAGAGTGCTTAAAGTTACCCTGGGCTCCTTCAGACCTCGTGGACTGTGACACACCTTTCTCTTGGCGAGGCATTATCTGCTGAAAAATCCGTTGGAAGCCCTCGTGTCCCTGTACTATTGCTGAGTTTTAGTTTCTCTCGTTCACAGCATGTTGGAGTGTTTCGCTCACCACGATGCCTCCATATCGAACCTGGACCGTCAGTGGATCCCACAAACCCTTGATTCATCACTAAAGCCGTTCTCCTTATCATCAAAAAAAAAAAAAGGAACCCCCGCCCCCAACCGGCAGTCGCCCCCCCTAGGCTCCAATCCCGGAGGCATGAGCATGGGTACATGGGGGGTCCCGAGAACATCAACGGCGGGGAACAGAAGAACAGGTCGACCCGCAGGGCGCGGGGAGGGAGGCAAGGCAAAGTAGACTTAGCTGGTGAGGTTAAATCTAAGCCGTTAGAAAAAGAGTGACGGGGTGGGGGCAATGTACAGGAGGTGCAGCTCCTCTCTACTGTGTGTTTACTCTGATTGCTGATTTTTAATTCATCTGTAATCCTTTATCGTTATTAAGACTGTTAATTGGGATTTGTTGCCGGTTGTTCTGAGACTTCCTTACGCGAGTAGGCCTGTGCAAAAGTTGTGCACTCCTTTTTACAGGTTAAAAGTCACTGCATCGTGTTTACGTTGTAGGGATCAGTTGCTTTTTGGCTGGAGAGGGAGCATGTTTCAGTTTAAGAAAATACAGCGGTACTCCATTTCAATTGATAATGTTCCAGAAGGCACATCGACAACCGGAAACCATGGAGTAACGGGCACATCCCATAAGCAATAATGTTAATGGAATGAATGTGTGCCAGATCCCCAGAAAATCCCCCTGTAATGAGGCATTGTCAGCATTAATGGAGCCGTACTGTTACAGGAGGCTCCTGATTTATGAGGGGGATATGTTCAACAAATCCATCCTAAATAAATGGGATCATACTGATGAGTGTAATATAGTCCTGTACTGTATCACAGAGAAACCCCGATTTCCCACATTAGCACTCACATTAGCCTCAGCTACCCACCTCATTAACAACTAAGCTTATTTATAATAAAGGGTGAAAATCTCCTCATTTACATTTAAATTGACAGATTTAGCAACCCCTTATCCGAGAAATAAATATTTATAAAAAATATTAAAATAAAATAAAATAATGGTTTGGGACAGTGGAATGTAAACCAGAAACATGGAAAGTAAAGAAAAGATTTATTTATTTATTTTGTCCAGTGTAGATGGTTCAGTGCTTGCTTGAGAGCCTTAAACTTCAACTGATTTAATAGTTTTTGTTCGGTTCCATAATATTCTCATGATAGAATCTCCATCCTGTGAATCGTTCCATGAAGTATAACCCTCCCTTCCTCTTTTTAGAGGTACGAATTATTCCTGCTCCGTTCCCGGAAGACAGCTGCTTATATAGATGGATCAACTCGGCCTTTGATCACTCCTCGTTCTCGTTTCCATTTGTCCTTAGAGCTCATGAGGTGAGTCCTAAGCATTCATGGAGCACTTCAGTGGAGGTCCAGTCCTCCTCTGCACTTGCTGTGGAGTGTCCGGGTTGCTGATGTCTCTCTGAGCACGTCTGTTAAATCGGTTTATAATCAAAGAAACATGGAACGACCTCTCAATCAATGCAATGGATCCAAAACCACTTCTGGTTTGCCGTTTGGAACTCACACATCTCAGGAGCTTCTTCCTCACCGCTGTCCGCCTCTGGCTGATCGCTCATGATCTGATCCGTCTCTTTGTGGAGCTGCTCTGCCACAGCAAAGCAAAATAAGTAAACCTGAACTTACGCTTTCCTAAACTTGCACCTGTATCCTAATGGGGTCACAAGATTTACATTTACAGCATTTAGCAGACGCCCTTATCCAGAGCGACTTACAATTGGTACAGTCTTACAATCCAAGCAGTTGTGGGTTAAGGGCCTTGCTCAAGGACCCAACAGTGGCAGCTTGGCAGAGGTGGGATTTGAACCCTGGACCTTCTGGTCCATAGTCCGGTACCTTAACCGCTAGGCTACCACAGTCCCAGTGAGTCATGGATTGAAAGTGAAAAGTAAAAGCAAAACACTTACTCTATTGATGAACTAACTTCTGTTTTGCTTTCTGTTGGCTCTTATTATAATCTTTTTAGGATCCATGGAGATTTATTTGCACTAGAAATGCAGTACTGCAGATATAAAAATAAAAAAACACGATAAACACAGCACAGATCTGCACTGAAAAACAGTTACTGTGAATCTGAATCACTGAATCACTGTGTACTGAATCATGAATCGTGAATCAATTGAAAACGAGTTGCACGGCTCGACTCATACATGTTTAAGCAACTGCTCCAAGTACCGAGCAAACATCGAGAACTGAGACTAATTTTTCTAGTCAAAATGCGTCGAGAACTGAATTAGATGACTTCCAAGGTGGTCGAGAACCGAGGTACCGCCGTATTTAGATATTAGAGTCGAATGAAGCTGAGTTTATCTTTGTATAATATTCAGATATAATAGTCAGTACGTGTGAGACACATAGCGTACTGACTGGGGCATGGCAGCATGGTTGGTCCATGAAGGATTTGGTCTGCAGTCTGACTCTCACTCTGTGTGTGTGTGTGTGTGTGTGTGTGTGTGTGTGTGTGTGTGTGTGTGTGCTTTACAGGGACGACTGAGCAAAGATCAGAGGTGGGGTGGAGGACTCCTGTCCAGGAACCAGTCCCTCGAGGAAGAGTTTGAACGAGCCAAAGCAGCTGTGGAGGTAAGGAGTCACATCCACAGGAATCAATTCTATATAAACCATTAACCATTAAAATCAAATCAAATAATTTCATATAATAAAATAGGTAGTATAATAAATAAAATAACAAATATAATAGTGAATATAATAAATAAAATAATTAATGTAATAAAATAGAGAATAAGAGTCCCCCTGGGTGTTGGACCTGGTGCTGGAAAATCAGCGAGGATTATCCCAGACTGAATAAGTAATGGAGGTTTGTTTATGGACTCGTCCAGCCCTCATTCTGTTGCACCATGAGGTGAATAAGTGGTGAGGGATCGGGTAGCAGTAGGTGTAGTAGTTCCTGTAATCAGATCCGAGCTTGTTCACCTGCAGACCTTGTCACTGAACATGAGCTGCTTAGCGCTGGGGAGTAATGTGGTGAAAAACAAACTTGTTTCGGAGGAGCTTAGAGGAGGAGCTGGAGCGATAAGAGTGTTTTTAAGGATCTGCTTTACTGTAAGAACAACCCTGAAGCATGGTGGAGGAGTCTCGTAGTACCTACACCTGAATATGACTGTAAATAAATTACAGAAGAGAGGAAGCCTGTAAGAGTCTGTCAGTATTACTGCTGATATTTGTGGTGGTCTGAGCTCAGATCGTACCCGGGCTGAGTGGAAGGACTTACGATAAGTAACATTACCCAGAGTGCAAATGGAGTCTTCATCGATTCCACTGAACTGCTTACTGAGACGCTTCAGAAGCCTCTCTGATCAGTGTCCTCCATCCTCTGCTTGTTTGTATCCATTTGTTCTCATTAGAATTCCACTTCCTGTGACATGCGGCTGCTTTCCAGTCCATTTCATTTGTGTAATTGCTGGCTGCCTGGAACAGAGAAGAAGCTCCGGCTCTAAAAACAAACACAACTTCTACCTCCAGCTAAAAATGACTGGACGTGGTAAAACTTCTGGTTTTAGACCTTAGAGGTCACCCGGCACAGCTCTGTCTTTATGCGAAGTTATGCTAAGTCTTTCAGACATACTGGGTTCAGTCTGGGGTTTGTTTGGTGTTGATAAAGGTACAAAGGTTTGTTTTGTTGCTGCATTTATTGGAAAATCGGGGAATGAGGTCTGGTTTTCAAAAGAGCCCAATAGACTGAGGATCTGGGGCCTGACAGACAGAGGGTCTGGTGCCCTAAAGGCTGAGGTTGTGGGACCCAGTATGTTGAGAGTCTAAGGCCTGAAAGACTGGGTGTTTGGTCTGGTTCTTGAAAACCTAAGGGTCTGGCACCCAATAGCCTGAGTGTTTGGGGCCCAGTAGATCCAAAAGACTAAGGGTCTGAGCCTGATAATTTGAGGTTCTAGCAATAGAGAGTTTAAGGGTCTGTGCCCGATAGACTGAGTTTGTGGTTGAAAGAAAACCATGAATTATTTAAATCTACTTTCTGTCTGTTTCTGAAGAAGTGAAAATTCACAAACATGATGAAAAAGTATGAGAAGATCTTGAATTTTTAATTAACCCAGGTGTTAGTTGATGTAATATGACAGCTATTGCTTTACACAGCAGGAGCTTCTTTGCATGACTGAGAGTTTGTCAGTTTGTCGATGACTTTGCTCTATGATGAGAAGCTCGTCATTAAAGAATTGAATGCTTCACTGAGTGTAAAATGGCACTGTACCTTTAATTCAGAATTAAAATCCATCTGCCAATGAAATCCACCAAAAGATCCTCCATAATGCAGCAGAAATCATGAGTTAGTGAAATATGCTGGCATCACTGGTCTAGTCATGTGATTAGGGTCTAGTGCCCAATAGACTGAGGTTCCAACACTGAAGAGACTAAAGGTCTGTGCCCGATTAGTCTGAGGCTCTAATGCCTGATAGACTGAGGGTCTATGTCCAATAGATTAAAGTTCTGCCACCCAGTAGATTCAGGTTCTGGCACCCAATAGATTGAGGGTCTTTGCCAAGTAGTCTGAGGTTCTGGTGCCCAATAGTCTGATGTTCTAGTGCCCAATAGTCTGATGTTCTAGTGCCCAATAGACTGAGGTTCTGGTGCCCAATAGATTGAGGTTCTGGCGCACAAAAGTCGTTCTAACACCGAAGATTCTAAGAATTTGCACCCCATAGACTGAGATTCCAACACCCAAGAATCCAATGGTCTGTGCCCAATAGACTGAGGTTCCAACACCCAAGAGATTAAGGGTCTGTGCCCAATAGACTGAGGTTCAAACACCCAAGAATCTAAGGGTCTGTGCCCAATAGACTGAGGTTCCAACACCCAGGAGATTAAGGCTCTGTGTCGGACAGATTGAGGTTCCAACACCCAAGAGCCTGAGGGTCTGTGCCCAATAGATCAAGGTTCAAACACCCAAGAATCTAAGGGTCTGTGCCCAGTAGACTGAGGTTCCACCACTAGAGTTTAAAGGTCTGTGCCCGAGTGAATGAGGTTCTGGCATATGATAGACTGTGATTCTTGCACCCAAGAGTCTAAGAGTCTGTGCCCCATAGACAGAGGTTCCAACACCAGAGAGACTAAGAGTCTGTCCCTGATAAACTGAGGTTCCAACACTTGATAGCCTGAGGGTCGAGTGCCTGGCAGACTGAGATGGAGCACCTGAGTGACTAAGGGGCTGGTGGCTGAGAGATTGAGGTTCTGGCACCCAAAAGACTGATGTTCTAACACTCAAGATTCTGAGGGTTTGTGCCCGCTAGTCTGAGGTCTAAGGGTCTGTGCACCTTTCTGTGAAACATGGTGGTGGTAGTATCATGGTTTAATTAGAATGAGTAAAGCAATGAAAATAGCCCTAAACAAATAGAACTGATTATTAAAATGCATTTAGTGCAAACTGATGTCATTAATACAGTCCTCACACGTTAATAATGCTGCTACTGGGATGGGGGGTGTTTAAGGTAAATGCATCATCCTATATACACGTAAAGTGTGATTATTATACTGAATGCTTAAACAGATTAAGCAAAGTTTCACAGATAATAAACACTGCCTATTGTTAATAATAAACCAAAGCTGCTACAAAGCACCGGGATTCATTTCAGGCAGCATGCTGGGTAATTATAGAACCAAATGTTCGTAAATCAGCAAATATAAAATCCGTTCTGGCTTCAGATAAACGTGACAGAAGCTGAAGGAATTACATCTGACACATTCATTACCCGCGGATTCTGTGATTTAATTACAGGCGTCACGAAATGCATCTCCGAACACACAGGCAGATCGTTTTTTACATTTATGGACGGCGAGACCGAAACACAGCCCTCATCAGAGGTTCTTCTTCCTCACACGCACACACTCCTGCCTGACATCAATTTTTAGCTTGCTAATTAAGGTAATTAGACTGATCTCAGTCGCTGCTGTACCGATATAAACACACGTTTGTGGAAGTGTATTATGCAAACAAAGGAGAAGATAACTTCCATAAGCTCTGATTGCTTTCACATTCGAGTCCAGGCATTTAAAGTTAACAGATTGAAGGTGATGTCTGCAAACTTTTGGCCCTTAGCATTGTTTGTGAGGTTCCAGAACTAGATGATGAGGTGCAGTATCTCTGCCCGTGTGTGTGGCTCTCAGCAAGCACAAACGAATGAATAATTGGCACGAGGTCTTCCCTCTGATGCCCTCCTGCCCTCAGGATCCCTGTTAAGTCTCCTGTGGTGGAGAGCTGAGCTTCTGTCAGTCTTTATTACACGTGGTGCTGGACGCCGGACGCCTCTGATCACTGGGTGTCGGGGGAAAGATCCAAGTGACGTGTGTCTGAACTGACAGGTGCTGTACGGACTTCCTGTGGAGGCCTGGGAGGCTCGAAGCCTGGCTTCATTAGCAGTGATAAAAAAATCCTCCTTTTATTTGACATGCTAATGCGTTTCCCCCCGCCGGGGCTCCGGATCACTAGGAGTTGCATTGTGTGAGAGACCCGGAGTCCCAGAAGCCCAGAGCAGTGCTCTCTGTAAACACACCTCCGACAGGAGGAGAGAATGGCGAGAGGAAACGCTAATAATAGGACTGTGTGTTTGGACGGGTGATGCTCAGACTGCAGCTCATGCCAGTCCTAATGATCAAACCTGTCTGCATGTGAGCGTCCCCTCATGGCAGGACGTCCTAAATCTACGAGAAGCGACGTCGTAGAGGACGAGCATAAATCAGGAGGCCATCCGTCCTGTGCCAGCTCCTGGACACCGAATAGAAGTCACGCCCCAGGGCATCGTGGTACGAACAAAGGAGACTTCTGAAAAGGCTGGAAAGGTTACAAAACCATGTCTAAAGAGTTTGGACTCCACCAATTCACCACAGACATAATATAATGTCAACATCACATTAACCACAGCTACCTAACATCATTAACACAAAGCTTATTTATAATAAAGGGTTAAAATCTCATCATTTAGTGAGTCATGGATTGGAAGTGAAAAGTAAGCAAAACACTTACTCTATGGATTAACTCTTTGTTTTGGAGGATTCAGTTCCTGTTTTGCTTTTGGGTGGCTCTTATTATAACCTTTTCTGGACCCACGGAGATTTATCTGCACTAAGAGTACAGTACTAGATCAGAAAAGCACAAGAAACACAGCGCAGATCTGCACTGAGAGAGAGCTACTGGGAATCTGAATCACTGTGTACTGAATCGTGAATCATGAATCGTGAATCGAGGTTCAGCTGAAACGAGTCATGCAGCTCTACACGTACAAGTTTAAGCAAGTGCACCAGGTACCGAGCAAATGAGTACCTGCATTACTTTTTTAGAGGTGCAACAATAACCCACAATGTTAAAATGCAAATGTTCTGCAAAGTCGATAAACGACACGGGCGGCGCTTTAGCAAAAGGTAACCCATTGGAATTCAGTATAATAATGAGGAGTGATATATCTGCATTCCTGCATTAGAACCTTATTCTGTCTGTGAAACATGGGGGTGGTAGGATCATGGTTAGCTGGTTTGCTGCATCTGATCCAGGACGCCTTATAACCACTGATGGAACAATGGATCCTGAATTATTCATTTCTTTCTTGCTTGCTTTCTTATCTATTTTCTTTCTTTTCTCTCTTGCATTCATTTCTTTCTTTCTTTTTCTATTTCTTTCATTTCTCTTTAGCATTAATTTCTTTCTTTGCTTTCTTTCTTGCTTTCTTTTTTCTTTCTTTTCTCTTCAGCATTCTTTCTTTTTTTCTTTCTTTCTTTCTTTTAAATTTTTTTTAGCATTCTGTGTTTTATCTCTAGCATTAATTTCTTTCATTTTCTTTCATTTCTCTTCAGAAGTAATTTCTTTCTTTTTTTATTTTTCTTTCTTTCTTTTCTCTTTAGCATTAATTTCTTTCTTTCTTTCTTTCTCTTTCTCTTTGTTTGTGAATGCCCTTCAGACTGGGCATTATTAGCCAGTTCCATATTTCTGAACATTCTCTAGCACTTAATAACGATCTGAGACTTTACTAAACCTACTAGATCAGCTTTTTCTCATATGTTTTTTAAAAAGTATGATTTGAGTTTTTAACCCATAGTATAATATGTGTAAGTCGAGGATCTAAGCCGCTGTTGTGTTGTGTTGTGTTGTGTTATTATTAACAGGACTATTTGCTGTGGAACCGCCTGGGAGCCACGCTGGCTAACGGGGACCGCAGTGAGGAGGCGGTGGAGGCCTACACCCGGGCTCTGGACCTCCAGCCGGGCTTCATCCGCTCCAGATATAACCTGGGGATCAGCTGCATCAACCTGGGAGCTCACAGGTACAGCAGATCTAACAACCATCGACAAAACTCCCCTTAACACGGCATTATAGATCCTACAGATAGATTCTGTTATAGATCCTACAGATAGATTCTGTTATAGATCCTACAGATAGATTCTGTTATAGATCCTACAGATAGATTCTGTTATAGATCCTACAGATAGATCCTGTTATAGATTCTCTAACAGTGTTCGAGTCGCTCATTCTTCCCATATTCCATCCTCACAGCCTCTGCATTTATTACTGCAGTGTTTTATTGTAGATTTTCTAAATGGGAAGACGGTTCATCATCTCTGTAGGGAACAAACGGAAATAGGACGCATTTGCACGTTACACTGCATAACGGCGGCGCTCTCGAAAGTTTGTGAACCCTTTTTGGGGAGTTTCTCCTATTTCTGCATAAAATAAGTTCTAAAAGTAGATCAAGAGAACCCAATTAAACAAGTGAGATAAAAATATTATACTTGGTCATTATATATATGGAAAATGGATCCATCTACAAAACATGTTCCCATAACCTTCTGGCTTGTTTTTACTGTTAGAGTTTAAGATACAAAGGACAGGAAGATTTGTTTATCATCAGTGTTAGAGGTAAAACTGTTCCATTCAATTGTACTCCTGTATTGTATTATACAGCCGCGGATGGTGTTTAATGAAAGGTAAAGAGTTTAACACCAGCAAACGACAGCTTTCTTTCTTTCGTTTACTCTTTAGGATTCATTTTCTTTCTTTCTTTGTTTTGATTTTCTCTTTAGCAGTCATTTATTTCTCTTTCTTTCTTTGAATGAACAAACAAAAGATATAAACAAAGGAACAAAAATGAAGGACAGAAAGAATCAAACAAACAAACAATGAAAGAAAGAAAGAAAAACAAAGAAACAAAGAAAGATAAAGGAAACAAACAAACAAACAAATACCAAAGAGAAAGGACAGAAAAATGAATGAAAGAAAAACACAGAAACAAAGCAAGCAAGAAAGAAAGAAATACATGAAAACAAAGAAAGAAAGAATGACTGAACAAAATAAAGAAACAGGAAAGAAAGAAAAAAATGTCACAGAGAAAAGAAAGAAAAAAAAGAATGAACGAAAGCAATGAATGCTAAATAGAAAAGAAAGTAAAACAAAGAAAAAAGAAAGAAAGAAAGAAAGAAAGAAAGAAAAACATGCAAACAAAAAAAGAAAAAAAAGTGAGAAAGAAAGAAGAATTATTTTTATAATTATAACGTTGCCGCTATGTTTAATAAAGTCATATTTCATTCCGTTGAGGACTTGCGTTTAAATCGGCTATTTTCTCTGCTATTTCTGCTTGTCGTTGCAGGGAAGCCGCCAGTAACTTCCTCACAGCTCTGAGCCTGCAGAGGAAGAGTAAGAGCCGGCAGCTCTCTCATCAGGTCATGTCCGGGAACATCTGGGCGGCTCTGAGGATCGCCCTGTCCATGATGGACCAGCCCGAGCTCTTCCAAGCGGCCAACATCGGAGACCTGGACTTACTCATGAGGGCCTTCAACCTGGACATGTGATCCGGGAAAACCTTTATTTTGCTGCGCGCCTTTACATTCCCGAAACGTGCGAGAGAATTTATGTAGAGAGAGACTCGCAAATCCAGAGCGAGAATTCCCAGAGGAGTACGCCGTCTGGAAGAAGATGGTAGAACTAGAGACAGAGCCTTAGAGTTACGGAATGAGACGGGACGGGACGGACAGCCGGTGGCGTAGATCAAAGCAATAGTTTGAAGCTAGCGTTTATCTCGGATCCTGCTTCAGCCTCGGATGGAGGATTTTCGTTATTGCTAGAGGAGAACCTTTTACTGTAAAGCCTTATTTAATCTGCATGTTCGATTCGTAGTCGTTCCAGAGGATGATCGTAGATTACAAGATCGCATTCGAGATGTTCCTTCTCTTCCGGTTTTTCTATTTGCACACTTTGCTCTTTCTCTGAATGGATATTTATGGAAATTATTGCTTGAACGAGGCACAAAACTCTCCTCCAGTTTGAAGCCTTTGTGCAAAAACCTGGAGTTCTGCATAACAGCAACTGGTGATCATTCTTCATCACGCTTCACAGTTTCAGACGAGGTCCGCAGTGCCTTTATTTCTCCAAACAACCAAAAAACCTGTCCATGCAGACGCTTACTCCCAGATCATAGCTGTCTCGCATATTGACGAACGCCAGCTCTTTAAAGCTCCAGCTTTTTCCGACACCTTACTGAGATCTTCTCAAACTGTTATGGGGACGGTTTTATATAGAGCATGGCACATCTACAACCCACACCTCCAACCTCATCTCATCTGCACGAACATGAGACGAGCAGATAACTCGTTAGCTCAGAGGTTCCTCCGTGTGTCTTGTTTCATAATGCAGAAATCCAGGTTGGGCCAAAAAGGTTCACAAACTTTTTCCTGCTCCTCTATCTATTGACTATGCTGATTACCGAATTCATATCAACTGAAGTTGTAAGTCGTTAAGCCCTAACGTTTGGAGAAATCCCTCTAACTCTCCAAGAAACTGTTTAAAGTTTTAATTTTTACCTCGTCAACTCTTACAGCCTAAGACGAGCGTGAGGATATCATAAGGTTCAGAAAACATTTAAGAAAGTCATGTTTCGAGAATACCACTAGTTCTTGGATTGTTTCTTAAGAAGAGTGTTAAGAAAAAAACAACATAATTATTAAGAAGTAAACCAAAAACACACATTGAAGAAGGCTTCCATTCTTAAGACACTCACATGAATCCGGTCCAGACGGTTCCTTACTCAATTCCGGACATTTCAGCGTCTCCTGAGTTCTTTTCTTAGCTTGTCAGTAATAATTTCCCCCTTCTGAATCACACTAATATTTTTTCCACCAGCACAGGATTTGACTTGCTAACTTGCTGTTTAAGCAACCAGAACTACTTGTTGCTCCTGCTAAAGTCAAATGTATTGTTACCGGTCTATTCATTAATCTCTGCACTAATTATCCAATCAAAGCCTCTTAAATATTTGTCACGAACTAGAGGAGCAATAAGAGTTATTTGAGTCCCACAGGAAGGTGTTGGTTAGTTGTCGTTTGTAGATGCAGCAGCTGGAGGGAGCAGCAGTGGGATGACATGACAAAAACTGACATGCTAGCACATTCGGAATTGGTTACGGGGGTAGATTAACGTTTAGCCTCCTTTCCTGAGCGAAAGGTACGATCTTGAACCCAGGTTAGGTTTATGGCTTAGTTATCTTATTCTTATTCATTATTATTTGTTTTTGATTAATAAAAAAAACAAGCATTGGTGAGAACCCAATGAGTGCTAATAGAAAGTATAAAATATCAGCGCACTTTGTTTATTTTATTATTTATACTTCGTACTGTATATTTGTAGCGGAATGCTTCCTACTGTAAACGATATCGGCTCGCTGTACCCGTGTTGGTAGAATCCGAGGAGAATCCCCCCCCCCTTTTCTAGAACTTGGTACATTCTCAGGTGAGATGATACTCCTTCTGTAGACAAGCCGATCCTCGGTAGACTTTAAGAAGACTGCATGCTGGATGCACTTATTTTTGAATGCGATATAGCTTCCTTTATATGCATGAAATTGTCATGCCTTTGACTCTCTACGCATTATTTCTACGATGTAATCGTATAACTGTACGAATTTTGCATTTGCATTTATCTTAGAGATAATAAAACAATGACAGTAGCCTTTTGCGATGCGGCGAGCAATTTAGACTCTGTAGCCTTTTATTCAAACCTTACTATCCGGACAGAACGGAGCCTGTGGCGTACGCAGTACGTAAAAAACGCGTACGAAACAGGCTACGTTACGTCTGAAGCACTTAAAGCGTAACGTAGAGAAAAAGATCCAGCGTACGCATATACGAAACTGAGCTTTTAAAATAAAAGATTGATCTGATAGAGGTCGTGTCTGTGTCCTGTTTTTATTCTGAGTGCCATTATCACAACAAAGGTCCAAAAAATGGTCCTTCAGGGCCCACAGGGGTCATGACCCAGCCCCAAGCAATCGCTGGGACCCGAATCCAGATCTTAGATCTTAATAACATCTGTACATCTTAATTAACGAGTTATTTCAGTCAGTTACAAAGTACTCACTGATTCACTTGCCATACCTGCTGTAGTTGGGAGATCCGTCAGCACAGGGCTCAAGGCGGGAACCGACCCTGGACATGCAGAGCAGAGCATGACTCCGGTACGGAGGACAAAGTCAGACAAAGATCACTCCAAGAGCAAGGTGTGTCACGTGTCAGAAAGGTTATTCAGGGTGACTTCTGAGCAACTAAAGGGCCCTCACACATTGGCTAATTTTAATGTGTATGGTCGAGACGAGCCGCTGAATCAAACCGAGCGTCAGAACGGGGAAGAAAGGTCATTTAAGTGACTTTCAATGTGGCTGGTTGTTGGTCTGAGTATTTCAGAAACTGCTGATGTACTGGGGTTTTCACACACAGCGCCATCTCTAGGCTTTAATAGAGAATGGTACGAAAAGTGAGGCTGGTTCTCTGGGTGAAAATGCCACATCGATGCCAGCGGGCATAGGAGAATGCAGACAGGTTCAAGCTGATGGAAAGGGTACAAAATGTAGCTGAAGCTCTTTTTCCATTTATATTGAACTTAATCTCTCTTCTTAAGAGAAAAGTGTGTGATCTTCGTAAGTCAGAGAATGGCTTTTAAAAATGCCCTGAACTTATCTACATATCTACAGAAAATTATTCCAAAATCAACTGGATTTGTGACAAACTCACCAACACACAGTGAGGAGGAATGGCAAGAGAGGTAAACAATCCCCAAGGATCTCTGGGAGCATCTCGGGGTCACCAGGTCTCCAAAACTACCATCAGATGCCACCTCCATGCCAACAGAATGCCAAGTAAAAGCATTTCCTGTTATCTAACCACAAACGTAAGCACCTGGAGTTAAAACTCCACTGAGACTGGAACCGTGTTCTAGAGGTAACTGAAACCAAAAGTCAGCCCTTTGGCAACAAACCCTCAAGATGGGTTTGGAGTAAAACGAAGGATGATACACTGAAAAGAACCTGGGGTCGGAATCACGAAAGTGTCTTACGAAACAAAAAACAGTTCTTCAGACAAACACTAAGAAGTTCATAACTGCACTAGGAACTTCATTTCTTAAATGCAATTCTTGAAAAAAACAAAAAAAAACAACCATAAGATTTCCTTAAAATTCTCATTGTTTTCTTTAAACAAAACATTTAGTTTAATGCACTCAGAAGAAAAACAGCAAACCAAGAGTTCAAAAAATTTTGCAAACAAGAAATAGAGGTGATGAAAGAAATAACCAACAGGAAAAAAAAACTTATTTCCAATAATTAAACTGTTTAAAGTTTTACATTTCGATGCTTACCTCATCAACTCACAAGTTAACTCATAAGATTACGAAAACAATTAAAAACGTAATGTTATCAAGAATACCACTTGTTCTTAGAATTGTTCTTAAGAAAAGAGTTAAGAAAAAACAAGATACTTCTTAGGAAGTTATTTGAAGAATAACAGTTTTTCCTAACTTTTTCTTAAGAATAAAGCACATTTAAACACATTTAAGAAGATTTTCCTTCTTTCTGGGGCCTCAATTTTTCTTAAGAAAAAAACTTGTGAAGGTTCTTAAGACAAAAACTAAGAAGTTCATAAGAATGTTCTTAAATGCAATTCTTGAGGAAAGTTCTCAAATATTATCTTAATTCTTATAAGAAATCTTCATTATTTTCTAAACATTCCTTAAGAAAATCTTCTTAATCTTCTTACATTGCATTTTATATTTTATAATATATGGTGTGAGCCACATTTTGAATTTGTGTTTATCGTTATTTCCGTTTTGTAGTTTAATCTGCTCAAGAGAAAAAACATCAAACCAAGCTTTCAAAAAATTTCCCGTTTGACAAATGCTTCTTAAGAAAGAAAATCTTAAGTGTCTGCTTTTTCTTAACTTCATTCTTAAGAAAAAAGCTATGAGAAATTATTATTCTTCAAATAACTTCTTAAGAATTACCGTATTATTTTATTATCTCTTTTCTTAAGAATAATTCTAAGAACAAGTGGTATTCTTGATAATATTACGTTCTTAAATGTTTTCTTAACCTTACGATAGAATCACGCTTATCTTAAGCTGTGAGCGTTGATGAGGCAAGAGTCAAAAATGAAACTTTAAAACAGTTTAATTATTGGAAATAAGAAGTTTTTTCCTGTTGGTTATTTCTTCCATCACCTCTATTTCTTGTTTGCTAAAGTTTTTTTTAACTCTTGGTTTGATGTTTTTCCTCTGCACGGATTAAACTAAATAACGGAAATAACGATAAATACAAATTCAGAATGTGTCTCACGTCGTATAAGATATAAAATGCACCAAAACCTACATAAGAAAACAACAAAGATTTTCTTAAGATAATATTTGAGTTTTTAGGAACATTCTTATGAACGTCTTAGTGTTCGTCTTAAGAACCTTTGCAGGTTTTTCTTAAGAAACTTTTCGTGAATCTGGCTCCTGGCTAGAGTACATAATAGCTACTACAAATATTCGGTCACTGGATCTTGCAGTAGGACGACGATCCAAACCACGACAGGAAATCAAGCTTCTGCCATGAACATCTCAGTCCCCTGACGTAAATCCTCTAGAAACCTGTAGGGGGCGCTAAAGAGGAGAGAGGACCGAGGATCCTGGAGCATTTGGAGAGATTCTGTAAAGAGAAACGACCTCGAATTCTGCTCTGGATCTCCAACCTTAGAAGGTCTTGCAGGAGAAGAATAAGCGCTGGATTAATATTTTCCCTCCAAAAAATGAACTCGGCCATTTCTACAATCGTGTTTTATTGAGTAAAGCAGTCGAGCACGGTTGAACACGTTCGCTCTCATGTCTGGACGGGAAGACCTATTACAAAAGTTTTGCATAACCTTAGAGTTGGCATACTCATTGGGAAAAAAGAAAAAGAAAAAATACCATGTTGAGTTCCATGAAAAAAAAAAACATCAAGAAATTCTACTATACAATCCAAAAACGTCACCATGGCTTCGTTCTGCGCCTCGGCCTGTAGCGCACGGGCGGATCTTACGAAGGCATGTGGTGGAGAAGCACCTTCACACTAAAGGAGGAGTTAGAAATACTGTACTGAAAACCGTCCAAATAAAAATGAAACAGAGAGATGAAGCCTTGCTTATGAGACCTTGAGCTAAATCATCGGATTATGTCGAGGAAATCCCAGAGATCCCAGAGTTCCTACAGTGCAGATGCGCTCATGCTGCAGCTAAAGGTGACCCGCATCAGGGTCGACCCCCCCAAAAAAACAGCTCCTTTATTTTCTGCCCTGAACATTTGTCCTGGTTTAAACTGTTAGTTCTTGTGCCCCTAGTGGTGACTGTAAGTACTACAAGGATCATGTTTAAGCAGGAATTACTTGTATTATTGTTAGGCACTGCTGGTCTAAGGTCCTAGCCCATCCCCGAGACCTGGGTTCGAGTCTCAGTGGTGCCTTCGGACCAGGCCGGGCGTCACACAGGCACAATTTGGCCACGAGGTCTGAGTGACCCTTAGTGAGCCCTGACTGAGCAATGAGGCAGAATTTACAATCGCAGACAGACCTGCTATGGACTGGACCTGGTTCTCTGGGGACTGGGATAGGCTCCGGACCCCCTGCGACCCCGACCAGGAAAAACAGGGGTTTAAGAGTTTGTAGAATGCATCATTTGATCAGAAGGCCCAAACGTTTGAGCAGGACTGGCACATTAAAATAAACGCAGTGTTCCTTACATTTGCTTTGCTTTGATTACAGACAGTATGAACCAGATATATTTCAGTTTTTGTCAGGACAACTTCATTTCATTTGTTAATAAACATCCATTCCTGCATTTCAGGTCTGCAACACATTTAAAAAAAGTTGGGAAGGAGACAATTTAGGGCTAGTAATGAGGTAAAAAAATGTGATTGCATGATTTGGTACAAAAGCAGTATCCAGCAAGCCTGAATCATAGAGGAGTAAAGATGATCAGATGATCTCCAGTTTATCAACTCTACAGAGCATAATATCATTAAATCTGGAGGAATTTCAGTCCTTAAAAGCCTAAACTGGAGAGGGGTGATCTCCGCTCCCTCAGACGGCACTGCCATCAAGAACCGTCATTCATCAATAGCTGATAGAACCACATGGGCAAGGGATTCCTTTATCAAACCTTTATCAAGCTCTACAATACAGAGTTACATTCACAGATACCACTTAAAACGTTACTGTGCTAAAAAGAAGCCTTATGTTATAACCATGTCGACTTCTCTGGGCTCGGAGGATCTGGGATGGACCATCACCCAGTGGGGACGGGGATAGTGCTCAGACCATGCATTTTTCAGGAAACACCTCAGGTTCATACTGTCTGCAGTGTAATAAAAGCCAAAGGAATCTTTTGTGTTTTTGACGTCATCAGATCCCGAGCGTGAGCGTATCCGAGTTCCGAGTTTTGGTATTAGAGAGAGAGAGTACATTCAGCATCGGCTGGGCGTTTATACCATAACAGAACGTATTGCTGAGATACGAAATACAAACTGTGGCCGAATAAAATGAGATGAAAACACTGGATCAGACACTCCGGTACGAGGAACCGGGGCGCGGTCGTGAGATTAAAGCACTTTACTATTACAGCGTATTATTACTATTGCACAACAAAAATCGTCGGTACATTTTCCCTTCGCTTAACTTTTCTCGTAACTAGGGCCAAATTACCACAGCCGAGCCACAACACTGTCAAAAATCCAAAATATTCGTCCGGTATAAGTCAGAAATGCAGCCAAACCCGGCCGTTCAGCTTAATACGATTCGGATTCAGCATCAAACAATGGAAAGTCGCGCCATGTAAATCAGCAATACTCAAAACAAGAGCCCCCTACTGATAATCGGAGGTACTACACAAGGTAGAAAATACTTTTAGTTTAGTCTAAAAACTAATTCATACCATTAACCTGGTTGGTACCTTAACAAGCAAGACAAGATCTAGTCCTGGCAGTGCCATCCGCAGAATCAAAGGGTATCATGGCCTGGCACTGCAACAGCAACCCCTATCCAGCCCGGCATTGGGCACAGGTCATTCAGAGAGAGAAAATGGCCTTAAAAAGACTGTAGTAAAGGCGGAACTGTGGTGCAACGGCTCCAGAAACCCGGGTTCGAGTCCCATGTTTGCATGTTCTCCCCATTTTTGCAATGATTTCCACCAACAGACTAAAGACTTTGATTTCATTGAGGGTCAGTCCATTTTTGATGCCCCTAATCCACAACAACGGGTATTTTTAGTTAGAATGGGCACCCATTGTGTGGAAAGAAGCTAGAGGACCCTTGGGAAGAACATGCAAACTCTACACAAGCAGGGACTTGAACCCGAGTCTGCACAACCACAAATCAGAAAGCTGGGACGATATGGAAAATGTTACTAAAACATAAACGCAGTGTTCCTCACATTTCCTTTCTTTTTTCTGGTCGACTTCAGTTCATTTGTTAATACACATCCATTCCTGCACTTCAGGCCTGCAACACATTCCAAAAAAAGTTGGGACAGGACAATTTAGGGCTAGTAATGAGGGGAAAAACTAAATAAAGAAAAAGCAGTGTCCACAAAAGTGATCTTTAATGAGTAAAGATGGGCTGGAAGGGATTTACATATTTCTCCTTTTATCAGTTACGTTCACAAATGCCACTTAAAACACATTCAATTTGCATTTTCCATACCGCCCCGCCCTTTTCTGATTTGGGGTTGTAAAACAGAAAACCACGGAGCTGACCTGGAGCTGAACAGCAGGGTCTGGCTGCACTGTATGTGAGCTGTTCTGTTTCTTTTTGGATGGACTGCATGTTTAAAAATAGGATAAATACAGGTGTAGTGCAAAAACATCATCCCAAATATAAATCGGAAACGTCAAGCCTTACTTCCGAGGTTTGTGCATATTTGTGCGGCTCAACTCCCAAACAGTGTCCCTATTCCTACAGGCCCGGCGGTAGCGACGCCCTTTTCGGTACCCGCTCACAACACTGGCACGGCGAGAAGGCTAATAATGTTCGGATTGCACTCGTCCCTCAGTATAGAACATAAACCGGCACTAATGAAACACATTCATTCCCTGTCTGCAGGGGAACCCTCTCCTCTGATCTCAGCAGGGTTCCAGATGATTTCTCCCCTCGTCTCTCGGTCTGATCGATGCCTCCTGCGGCATCAGAGAGACGTTCCTCCTCCGGTCCGATCCAGATCTAGCAGCTGGGCAGGCGTCGGTAAAAGTACATGTAGCCCAAGTCCTTCGGAGGGCGTTCGGACAAACACACTCTGTGATCGTTATAGATCACCCACCTACAGCAACATAAGGACATCGTATAATTAGCTAATGTATGTGGGCTCCACCGTGCTGATATAGCATGTCCTACTGTGCTGGTCCTTCAACAATCATATAAACAAAGGTCTAACCTCAGATTATTTGAGCTAAGGCTTAAATCTATAACCACGCTCTTACCGCCCTTCCTTTTTGACATGGCAAACATAATGACCAGACATCGTCGATGTTCCCATGTGACTTATGAAGGCAAACAGTTCATACCCTGTAATAACACACACACACACACACACACACAACACACACACACACACACACACACAGTGGACTGAGTAACCCATAGGTGATGGCAGCACGTTAAGGTGTGACGTCTCACATCACATCATTACCAGTCTAATTAACAAAACGGACTTATTTGGTTTGGTACGAGTTACGCTCTGGAGCTCCCGTATCGCTGTGTGTCTCTCTCTCAGGTGTTACCTGTCGGAGGTCTGTGATGTCACTACACCTGGTACCTGGTTCAAGGCCGTACGTGAGCGCAGTGCTGGGTTTATCGTTCTGGAGCTTCAGGCTTATTTCAGATTCTGTTTTACCTGCTTTATCACTGACTTGCTTAATGCTCGTTTAAGGCTCATTTAATGCTCGTTGTACTTGTTTAATGCTCATGTGATGCTCGTGATGTTTGTTTAAATCTTGTAATGCTGGTTCAATGCCTCTTAATGCTCATGATGCTCGTTTGGTGCTTGTGTGTGTACAGTGTGATTTATGTGTAGGTGATTGTGTGGCTAATGAGTGCTCTCTCGGTGGTGTCTCATTGTGGTGCATTGTGGGTCTTTGTGTTTGGTGTAGTTTGTGCGCTGGGCGTTGTGTACGTGATGAATATGTAATGCTGTTCGTCTTGTGTCTAACCAATCAGATACATTGATACCCATTAGTGCTGGGCAGAGCAGTGGCAGTGGATGAACAGAACACACTCACGTCCTGGACCGTCCCGGAGCCTCGGGCTGGACAGGTCCTGATCGGGGGACAGGGTGGAGTCGCTGTGCGTGTTGGTGTGGGAGAAGCTGTTATCGTTGGGCTCGGTGTCGGCCATTTCGGACATGGCCTCGCTCTCCTCATCGCTCTCGGGGTGGGTGAAGATCCAGTCCAGAGCTCGCTCCAAATTATTATTCTGTAAACACACAGGAAACAAGAACTCAAGATGGAAAAGGAATGAATAAATAAATACCACCGCACTGGTCGGTGAGCATCAGGTCCTTATCAGCGCATCATCCCTCTTCTTACGCACAGAGTAAGAACACCAGCAGCGCCCGCTCCTCCAGGAGATAATGAACCACTGCCCTGCATAGTCACTGTAGCGACGCCCATCGCCTGTTAGACTTTTGGAAATGTTTTAGCGTGCAGGGTGAAATTACATGTTTTATTCATTACCTTAACAAAAACAAGTTACACAAACTTAACAGGAACAAAGTTAAATATTTATGAATCTGGCTGAACCTGGGAGGGTTAGTGATGCTTTGTTGCTCAGTGAATGCTTGTGATGCCCGTCTGATGCTCACTTAGTGGCTGTGATGCTCATTACATGATTTCTGTCATTTTCAACAAAGACATCATTTTCTTTTACCTGCTTGTTTTATGTTCAATATTGCACTTATGCACATTTTTCTCCATAAAGCTTAACTTTGTAAGTTTCCTGTATTTTGTTTAGTTATTCTTACTTCATCAAAACAACCTGACTGCAGCTTCACTGATATGACGAAGAATGCACCATTAACAAACATTTCGTTTGTAAGCTCCTACAGTTTATAGCAGTGGGAGAAGCAATGGGCTCCTCAGGCTGGCCTTCTAATAAAGATATATTTCTTCAACAACAATACAAACGACAGAGCTTTGGTTTGGCGGCACGGCTTTAATCTGATCCATGAACATCCATTTCAATGCCCTGATTAGGCCGATGTTTAATAACGCAGCCCTAAATCCTCATTAAGGCCGCAGAGCTGATGAGTCACAGCGGCTCTGTAAGGCGGCCCCAGCGTGAGCCCCCTGCTCCTCGATGTCGCACACCTGACCTTTACTGAATTAGTGGTGTTAAAGGACAGATGATATTCTAGATCAGGTCCAGCAGACGCAGCAGGAGGGGACTGGCAGCAGGACGTGGGCTCCGGGAGGTCGGGGGTCATTCTGTACGCTCTGTCTGAATCACTCACCGTGGCCTTGAGAGCTCGGACGGTGTGCTGCCTCGGGAAGCCCATGGAGGTCAGGATGGAGATGCTCTCCTCGGGAGGCTGGTTATCCAGAGGGCCCGCCGTGGGGAAGCTGGCGCCCGGAAGCTCCGCCTCCATGTACGACGGAATCGCAAGAGGCTCCGCGAAGTCTGGACAGAGCAAACGGACAGTACCTGAGGTTAGCTCGGACCTCTTTTAGAGATCCCTCAGAGAAATCACAGCCTCTGAGCGTTTCTGGAAGCAGCGAACTTTTTCTTTGACATGGGGGCACCCCTACCCCAGCCAGACCCACCCCTCTTACCCCTCTTAACGAAGCTCCGAAAATGTAATTAGGTACAAGACTCGGGCAAAAATTGGATTTCTTTGCAACCAGCTAATAATCTAAAAAAAATTTGGGATGTAAATTAAAACATGGACCCACTTTTCCAGCAAATAAGGTTTCTTTCTCATTTGTAACAAACAGGTAAACTAGAAATTAAGCAAATACAGGTATTATAAAATAAAATAAAATAAAACACAATACAATAAAATAGAATCAAATAAAACTTAAACATTAAGCAACCAAATATGAGGATTATAAAATACCATCACATAAATTAAAATTAAATTAGATTAAATTAAAGTAAATTACATTAAATTAATAAAAATAAAATGAAATAAATTAAATTAAATCTTTAACATTAAGAAATCAAATATGGGGATAATAAAATACAATCAATAAAGTTAAATTAAATTAATTTAAATTAAATTAAATTAATAAAATAAAAATAAACTAAAAATTAAAAATTAAGCAATCAAATATGGGGAATAAAATAAAATATAATCACAAATTAAAATTAAATTTGATCAAATTAAAGTACATTACATTAAATTAATAAAATTAAATTAAATTAAATTAAATTAAAACTGAAACATTAGGCAATCAAATAGGGGATTATAAAAAATAAAATAGAATCAAATAACGTAAAATCATAGTAAATTAAATTTAATTAATACAATACAATTAAATTAAATTAAAACAAACATTAAGCAATCAAGTATGGGGATTCTAAAATAAAATAAAATACAATCAAGTTAAATTAAATTAAGTTAAAACTTTAAAAATAAGCAGTCAAATATGAGGATTATAAAACTAAACTAAATTAATTTAAATTTAATTAAAGCTTCTATCACCTGCCCGGCCTATGAGACGTTCTGTCAGATCTTGCCTCAACTCGACCTTCCAATTCTTAAAGACGTTTCAGGAATGACAAACATGAAGCCTTTAGGTCTTTATTTATACTTTTTGTGCTCTGTAGCTCAGCTAGTCAGGAGTGTTTTGGTTCTGAGAGGCACTAGTAATTCATCTGGAGCTCGTTTCAGCAAATAAACAGGATCGACATTAAAATCAGTTCCTGCAGAGTGACTGCCTGTGCAAAGAAATAAAAAAATAAAAACGCGGATCTTCCACGGCACAACACGTTCCCAATATCGCTGAAGCATCGACCGGGGAGGGATAAAGCCGAGCGGCAGTGAACATCGCTCTGTACGTTTAGAAACACAGCCGAGCAGAACCAGTTTCTACAGGACGATAAAACACTTCATTCTAATCCACCAGGCTTCTGCTCGTGTGAGGAATCGGTGACAAATGCAGAGCGCAGATCCACGTCCCAAAATAAGACGGCCCCTAATAATGTCTGCCATTAGCCTTACCTGGTTCCTCCATATGAGCGATGATCCAATTAAAGGCCATCTCAGCTCCCATGTTCCCGGTGTAGTACACGGCCTTCCGGCAGGCCTCCAGAGGGAAGCCCATCTCCGCCAGCTGCATCACCGAGGACTCGTCTATTTCAGGAGCTGAGGAGGGAGCAAGGATCGCTGGCTTTAGAAAAGACGCTTCCCTCCTCGGGCCTCATTAAAACGCCGCAGGGCCCGCAGACGGAGCCCAGCTCTTATTAACACGACCGAGCTGCTGATGGTCTACACCTCTAAGGTTAGCATTTCTGACTGATAAACATTCACCCCAAGAGCTTCAGCCAAATCATTTCAAATAAACAGTTACTGATCAATGCTGTTCCTCTAATGTTAGGACTGAAGCCCATGGTCTGATGAGGACATCTCACATAGCTCATATGGCAATCCCAATAATACTCTCCAGCTTCGTGTAAATGGGATTTTTCATCTCTATTACAGTACAATATTTCTGCTGCTTTTTAGTTACCAATTTTATTCTTTTCATCATTCTTTATTTGACTCAGTCAATCAACCCTCATTTGAAATGTAACCGAGCAGATACAAAAGAAAGGGCTTGAAAAAAAGTAATATTTATACAGTAGGCCAAAAAAGTATTTAGTCAGCCACTGACTGTGCAAGTTCTCCTACTTAGAAAGAAGAGAGAGGTCTGTAATTTCCATCATAGCTACACTACAACTATGAGAGACACAATGAGGGAAAAAATCCAGGAAATCACATTGTAGGATTTTTAAAGAATTTAATTGTAAATCATGGTGGAAAATAAGTATTTGGTCACCCACAAACAAGCAAGATTTCTGGCTCTCACAGACCTGTAACTTCTTCTTTAAGAAGCTCTTCTGTCCTCCACTCGTTACCTGTATTAATGGCAGCTGTTTGACCTCGTTACCTGTATAAAAGACACCTGTCCACAGCCTCAAACAGTCAGACTCCAAACTCAACCATGGCCAAGACCAAAGAGCTGTCGAAGGACACCAGGAAGACAATTATAGCCCTGCAGCAGGTTGGGAAGAGTGAATCTACAATAGGCAAGCAGGTTGGTGTGAATAAATCAGCTGTGGGAGCAATTGTAAGAAAATGGAAGACATACAAGACCACTGATAATCTCCCTCGATCTGGGGCTCCACACAAGATCTCATCCTGTGGGGTCCAAAATGATCATGAGAACGGTGAGCAAAAAATCCCAGAACAACATGGAGGGACCTGATGAATGACCTGCAGAGAGCTGGGACCAAAGTAACAAAGGCTACCATCAGTTAACACACTACGCTGAGAGGGGACTCAGATCCTGCAGTGCCAGGCGTGCCCCCTGCTTAAGCCAGTACATGTCCGGCCCATCTGAAGTTTGCCACAGAGCATATGGATGATCCAGAAGAGGATTGGGGAATATCATGTGGGTCAGATGAAACCAAAATAGAACTTTTTGGTAAAAAACTCAACTGGGAGGAAAAAGAATGCCTGAGTTGCATCCCAAGAACACCATACCTACTGTGAAGCATGGGTGTGGAAAACATCATGCTTTGGGGCTGTTTTTCTGCAGAGGGGACAGGACGACTGATCCGTGTTAAGGGCAGAATGAATGGGGCCATGTATCGTGAGATTTTAAGCCAAAACTCCTCCTTCCATCAGTGAGAGCATTGAAGAGGGAACATGGCTGGATCTTCCAGCATGACAATGATCCCAAACACACACCGCTCGGGCAACGAAGGAGTGCGCTCCGTAAAAAGCATTTCAAGGTCCTGCAGTGGCCTAGCAGTCTCCAGACCTCAAACCCATAGAATATTTTGTGGAGGGAGTTGAAAGTCCGTGCTGCCTCAAAAAACATCACTGCTCTAGAGGAGATCTGCATGGAGGAATGGGCCCAAAATACCCAGCTACAGTGTGTGCCAAACCTGGTGAAGACTTACAGGAAACGTTTGACCTCTGTCATTGTCAAACAAAGGTTATGTTACAAAGTATTGAGTTGAACTTTTGTTATTGACCAAATACTTATTTTTCCACCATAATGTACAATTAAATTCTTTAAAAATCCTACAATGTGATTTTCCTGGATTTTATTCTCATTGTGTCTCTCATAGCTGAAGTGTAGCTATGATGGAAATTACAGGACCTCTCTCATCTTTCTAAGTAGGAGAAACTTGCACAATCAGTGGCTGACTGAATACTTTTTTGCCCCACTGTACAAGACAAAAAATGTTTTTTTTTAGTAAGTGCTCAGTAGCAGGTGCATCATTTTTTGGTGTGAGAAGGAAATAAAAACACTTACACTCCTGTGAGTTATTTCATCGAGCCGTCTGGAAAAAAGGAGAAAAAAATAAACACGTTATCGAATCAGGCGTTTCTGAGAGTGAACAGGAGCCTGCATCAGATTTGGTGGACGAGAGCGTGCTGGATTAAGAGCGTCCCTCACCTCTGCTGTCCTCAGGAATGACTATAGGAGGGGTCAGGTCCGGGAGCTCTTCTTCACCTGCCTGTAGGCCTGTACCACGGAGACGGTTCAGGTCCATAAAGTCAGGCATGTCCACGGAAACATCTGGTAACCAAACAGAGCGGAGATCAGATAACTGTTATAATAACATTAAACGTTAGAGCTGCTTTATCAAGGTCTAAACGAGGGTTCACAAACATTTTTGCCAGCTGTACATCGCATTCAGTCATACACACGAGAGGATCGAAAAACAGTAACATAACTGAAGCACGGAGCCACAGCGCAACCTGGTGGACAGAGGGGCATATTCGAACGAAAATGTTCCAGCAATTCGACGGTTTTTTTCATTAACTAAACAACTCGGACCTAAACTCTACAAATGTAAAATGTGGCCCATATACACACGTTAAATCATTAATGTAAGTGTTAAACACCGTAAAATTAAAGTATTGGTGCCTTTCCAGACGGTTCATGACCAACAACAGCATTCAGTTGCGCCCTAAATGTTCCACACGTTCGGCAAACAGAAAGCAAACAGAAAGCTGATACCGCCGAGAGCGGGCTGTCTTGCTCAAGTACGATCGTTTCCAACACATGATGTGTCTGAATTGCACAAGAGAGCCCATGATGGGCAGAAACAGATGCCAGGAGTGAAACTGCTCGTATCTGCTCGTAAGGTGTACATTGGCACCGCAAGTCTTGTGTTAAGTGTGAAGCTAGATTAAAGAAACAGTTCATAATTGACAAATACGCACCTTTTTATTAACCATATGACGAGTTTAACACCTGAACTTCATTTATGACCCTTATTTAATAACTCACGGGGCTTATTTAGGAACCCTTAGAGGTATGGAGCTCTGTTGCGTTTGCTCTTCGGTAAAACTTTAAATGGCAGCACGTAACCGTGCATCTTCGCCTCAGCACAGCCGGATCGCGATCCCGATCACGCTATAACGCCACACCGAGCCCCAAACCACAAAACAACAAAACAACAGCATGTCTGATTATATTTAATCAACAAACACATATAACACAGCTATCTGACAGCTTAAATGTGTACATTACTGCTTAAACGTTTGATTAAACCCTGTATAATTGTCTATATTTCTACATAAATACAACGTAAAAACAATCAGATTTACCTCAAGGTCCAAAATGTAAATAAGGAGAACCGAAATAAAACAAACACGATAAAAAACATGATACTTGGTCATTTATTTATTGAGGAAAATGATCCATGACCCACGTTCTCTTGAGATTCGGTTCATGGACAGATGCAAGTATTAAAAAAACACACAGCGTACCAAAGACCTCTGAGGGTTAAGGAATGGAGGTGTTTTCCTAACTACCCTTCAAACTAAAGAAGCACAAAGTATAACACCACACTTAGGCTAAAAACGTCATTTTATTCAGCCGTTCCTCTGTGTGATGATAAAGCCATCACTGATGCACTGATCCACCAAAATCCACCTAGTTTTACTCACCTAACTTTTTTGGAACCCAGTCCACTCCGAACGTGAACTTCTTGAGCTGTACGACCATGAAATCGGGGAAGGAAGCAAAGCGTGACGTCCTGAAACACAAAACAAAGCCACTTTCATTAAGTTATGGAATGACTGTGGATCAAAAACGCTTGGGTGGTAAAGCAGTTTAATACTTTTTTTTTCTTATAGTGCATTTAACACACTTTACTAAAGCTCTAGTTGTAAAACAAAGTTTATGATCCCCTATCTTGCGTTATCACTAATAACCCATGATCTGATTCTCACTGTAGTCACAACAACAGACAAACACATTATGTCTTAACTAATAACATTAAAAACTATATCTGCATTTGCTGAAGGAACTACAACAGTGTTTGTAGAAAGAAGCTGGTTTTTGTCTCCCTATACTTTTGGCCTCATGCGGGTTTGTGTCACAATACTTTTGGCCTCAGGTGGGTTTGTGTCCCAATACGTTTGGAGAACATGTGGGTTTGTGTCCCAATACTTTTAGCCTCACGTAGGTTTGTGTCCCAATACGTTTGGAGAACATGTGGGTTTGTGTCCCTATACTTTTGGAAAACGTGGATTTGTGTCCCAGTACTTTTGGAGGACACATGGGTTTGTGTCCCAATACTTTTGGGAACATGTAGATTTGTGTCCCAATACTTTTGACCACATGTGGGTTTGTGTCCCAATACTTTTGGCCTTATGTGGGTTTGTGTCTCAATACTTTTGGCCTCATGTGGGTTTGTGTCTCAATACTTTTGGCCTCATGTGGGTTTGTGTCCAAATACTTTTCACCTCATGTGGGTTTGTGTCCAAATACTTTTGATTTAAAGCAGAGATTCAGGTCATTCCAAAGGGCTCACGAACTTTTTCCATCAGCTCTCTGTTTCCTTTGTGGAATCAATGAACCCATAACCCCAGATTTCAGACCAGAGCCTTGCTTACTTCACTCCGGCCGACTTGGCCTGCAGCGCCGAGCTCCAGAAGTCCGGGACGTTGTCGGGCTCGTTGAAGGCCTGCAGGCAGGCAGTGAACGGGACTCGGGCCCTCACAGGTTCTGGAGGGGCCCTCAGGTGCTCTTCTGCATCCTTCCGCTTAGCCTCATACGCCATCAGTTCCTCTGGAAAGAGGGAACCACACAAACACAATGAATATGAACAAACCATTTAGGATTCTGGTTTATATTACACACTTTAATAGTTAGTAATAATGGGAGTAAACCTCTGGGTCTCAGTGTCCAATCGCAAACATGACATTAAATTCATCTGATATACAACTTGCATAATATCATTAAATGATTCAAGGGATCTGGAGGAATTTCCTTAAAAGCCTAAACTGAAGAGGGGTGATCTCCGCTCCCTCAGACGGCACTGCATCAAGAACCATCATTCAACAATAGCTGATAGAACCACATGGGCAAGGGATTCCTTTATCAAACCTTTATCAAGCTCTACAATACAGAGTTACATTCACAGATACCACTTAAAACGTTACTTTTTAAAGGGTCATTGTTCCATTAATATGCTCTCTCAACAAATATTTACCCAATTAATAGAGGTGTACGGACACACTCTCATGAATGAGTTTGATTCACAATACTGATATTACGATTCAATTTTCTAAGAATGATCGATTTCACAATCGATAAAACAAGTTTGTGTATTATTTCTAAATTTCTTGCATGAGTTTTTAAACAAAAAAATAGTCCCTGTAATTAAATGACCTGAAACAGAGGTCTCAAATTGTAAACACAATGTTCTATTGTAGCTTCACTATATATTAAATAATGAGTGCAAACATTTCCAAAGAATAACAATTCAAAAGAATCTTTAGTCTCATTTTTGCAATTAAAAGAAATTGGAAAGAGTTTTAAATAAAGCCACTGCGACAAAATGTGCTACTGTAACAGTTTCACCAAATATAAACTAAACTAGTTGAAAATCAAAGTAAACAAACAAGCTCGCTGAGAACGGAAGATGCACAACTGGGGGAGCAGGTCATATGATTCCGCCCTCTGGTGCTCAAAAAAGCAATTGCACTAGACGGTTTAATAAACAGATGACGCATCATCCAACATTTTTGCATCGTGATGCATTGGGTCACGATATATCGTTACACCCTTACCGAGGAACAACAATAATAATAATATCTAGACGGTGCAGCACTGTTTTAGGTCATGTTTTCCAAACTTATCCCACCCATTGTATTCTTATTTAATTATTTGTTCATTTTTCTACATTACGTCCCTGCAGTAACACCTACGGAGACACACTTCCATGTTCTGTCCATTAGTTAGACTTTTTCCTTTTCTCCGAAGAAACAACAGACATTTCATAAACGTCAAAAGATTGAATTTTTGTGCTGTACCTCTGTTAACTGCAGATTCTATCGGTACAGGAAGCTGCATTAAATAATCCACTCTCTGGGTGTAGCGCACTTTCTGTGACTGGCAGCACTGAACCCGTTCTTCTACCACGAAGCGGAACACGTCGCTCGGGTTCTCCGATCCGGAACTGTTCCTCTGGAAACAGATACAGAGAAACAAACACTGACATCACTCACTACTGACTAATAGCTACTTTAACCCAAAGAATGGCCCACGCTCACTTGAGATTCAGTTCATGGACTGATGTGTCCTGATATTTTTCTTTAGTATTTGCTGCTACAATTCAGAATTACGTGCCGTCCTGGATCAGATGCAGCAAAAGAGTAAACCATGATACTACCACCACCACCATGTTTTCACAGATCAGATAAGGCTCTTAGGCTAGAATGTAGTGTGTTTGATTCTCCAGACATAACACGTCTTTGGTCTCATCTGTCCATAAAACATTTTCCCGTAACACTATTGTTGTTCGATGTTCTCCTGATGGTGAACTCATGCACTTAGCCATAACATTAACCAATGTGTGAGACCTTTAGATGCTTAGAAGTTACCCTGGATTACTATGTGACCCTGTGGACTATTACACACCTTACTCCTGGAGTGATCTTTGGTCGACCACTCCTGGTGTCCTGAATTTGTACACAATTTGTCTGACTGTGAATTGGTGGAGTCCAAACTCTTTTGAGATGGTTTGTGACCTTTTTCCAGCCTGATGAGCATCAACTCTTTTTCTGAGCTCCTCCCTTGATACATCTCCTTTGTTCGTGCCACGATACACTACCACAATCATGCATTATGAAGATCAGACTCTGATAGATCCATCTCGTTGTTTAATCAGGTTCTCTTCATCTACTTTTAGGGACTCTTTATCTGCTTTAGTGAAAATCTGATGATGTTTTAGCTCGTATTTATAAACCTTTAAGCATCACAGTACATATATACACTCCTGGTCTCACTTAGGAAGCAGATACGAGACGATCTGAAATAATAAAAGTTCACTAAGGTCATCTTTCAACCAGACAAGCTGCAGCAGAGCTTCTATCTTGAGACCTTTAAAAATAAACCAGTTCTATTTCTCGAACAGGTCTGAAATACCAGAGAGCAGCGAGCTGAGGTGTTCTTAGGACTGACAGCTCTCTTCCATCCAAATAAAAACCTGAACATGATCAGGAAGGAGGCTCGGACTAACTCCGTTCATTTGGACGTGATGGGTTTAACACGTGACGCTTTTTAAATCCAGTCAGATTCGGTTCAGTGCGGAGGAAACCTTTAGCGCCGTGGCCCCGATCCTGGTCATGGGTCACGCAGACGAGGTAAATAGGAAGCACTCCGTGCCTCGAGTAACCGATAGCACCTTCTAAATTTAACCCGGGTGAGAAAGTCATTCCAGAGCACAAGTGCAGGTCTGGAAACACTGCGACACGCAAGAGAGAGGCCTTCTGAAACCAGAGCCGGGTCCCACAAGAGCACTCTCATATCGAAAGAGTGAGAGCTGCATTATTACAGCATTATTACTGCATTATTACTGAAATATTACTGAATTATTACGAATATACTGCATTATTACTACAGTATTACTGACTTATTACTGGAATTATTACTGCAGTTATTACTAAATTATTACTGAATTATTACTACATTATTACGAATTATTACACATTCTTACTGAATATTACTACATATATGTACTGCATTATTAAATGTGTTAGTACTGAATATTACTACATTATACGGCATTATTATACATTATTACTGCATTATTACTGAATTATTACTACATTATTACTGCATTATTACTGCATTATTACTCATTATTACTGCATTATTACTGAATTATAACTACATATTACGGCATTATTACTGATTAGTACTACATTATTAAATGCATTATTACTGAATTATTACTATATATTCACTGAATTATTACTACATTTTACTGCATTATTACTGCTTGAATTATTAACTACATTATTACTGCATTATTACTGCATTATTACTAATTATTACTGCATTATTACTGAATTATTTACTATATTATTACTGAATTAGTACTACTTATTACTGCATTATTACTGCCATTATACTGAAATTATTACTGCATTATTACAAAATTATTACTACATTATGACTGCAATTATTAATGCATTATTACTAATTATTACGAATATTATACATTTTACAGAATTATTACTACATTATTACAGAATTTATTACTACATATTTACATTGGCATTAACCAGAATTATTACTACATTATTACTGCATTATTACTAAATTACAAAAGTATACTACATTTTATTCCTGCATTATTATACATTATTACTGAATAGTACTACATATTACTGAATTATTACTACATTATTACTGCATTATTACTGGGCATTTTACTGAATTATACTACATTCATTATGAATATTAATACATTATTTACGCATTATTACTGCATTATTATGCATTCTTACTGCATGATTACTCTCTTTGAATTAGTACTACATTATACAGAATTATTACTACATTACTACTGCATTATTACTACATTACTGAATTTTACTACATATACTTGAATTATTTACTACATATGACTGCATTATTACACATTATTACTGGAATTATTACTAAATCATTACTACATTATTACTGTGTGATTTACTGAAGTATTACTACATTATTACTGAATTATACTACATTATTTACTACATATTACTGCATTATTAATAACATTTATTTATGAAATTATTACTGCATATACCTGCTTATTTACTGAAATTATTTACAGAATTATACTGAATTATTACTGGAATTATTACTACATATTACAGAATTATTACTACATTATTACTGAATATTTACTACTTATTACTGCGTATACTGCATTATACTGAATTATTACTAAATTATTACTGAATTATTTACTACATTATACTGCATTATTAAGGCATTATTATGAATTATTACTACATATTACGGCATTATTACGACATTATTCCTGCATTATTACTGAATTATGACTAATATTACTGATATTACTGCATTATTACTACATATTATGCATATTATGAATTATTAATACCATTATTACGACATATTACTGCATTATTACTACATTATGACTGCATTAGTAACTGAATTATTACTATATTATTACTGAATTATTACTACATTATTTACTGCATTATTTACTGAATTTATTACTACTTATTACTGCCTTATTACTGCAGTATTACTTACATTATTAATGCATTAGTACTGAATTATACTATATTATTACTGATTATTACTACATTATTACTGCATTATACTGATTATTTACGGGAATATTACTGCATTATTACAAAATATTACTAATTATACTGCATATTACTGCCATTATTACTGAATATTACTGAATTAGAACGGACATTATTACCGAATTATTACTACATTATTAAGAATTATTACTACAATTACTGCATATTACAGAATGATTACTCCATTATACTGCATTATTACTAAATTACAAAATTATTCCTACATATTACTGGAATTTGAATTATTACTACATTATTACCTGAAATTAATTACTCATTATTACTGCATTACTGCATTATTACTGAATACTTACTACATTATTACTGAATTATTACTACATTATTTCTGGCATTATTACTTGCATTTATTACGGCATTATTACTGGCATTATTACTGAATGATTACTACATTATTACAGAATTATTACACATTACTACTGCCATTATTACTACATTATGAATTATACTACATCAGTTACGAAATTTATTTACGACATGATACTGCATTATACTACATATTACTGCATATTACTACATTATTTATACATTATTACTGTGTTATTATGAATTATTACTACATATTACTGAATTATTACTATTATTACGACATTATTACTGCATTATTTACTACATTATGACTGGAGATTTTATGCATATTACTGCATTATTACTGAATTATTACAGAAATTATTACAGAATTATTACTGAATTTTACTACATGATGACAGAAACTTATTACTTACATTATTACTGAATTATTACTACAGTATTACTGCATTATTACTGCATTATTTACTAATTATACTACATTATTACTGAATTATTACTGACATATTACTGCATTATTACGCATTATTACTGGAATATTACTACATTATTCCTGATGAATTAATTACTACATTATTACTGCATTACAAATTATTATACATATTACTGGCATTATACTAATTATTACTTGAATGATTCACTACATTATTACTGAAATTATTCATACATTCTTACTGCCTTTTACTGCATTATTACTGCATTATTACTATCCTTATAACTGAATTATACTAAATTATTACTGCATTAGTACGGCATTATTACTGCAGTATACTGAATTTACTACATTATTACTGAATTATTACTACATTATTACTGCATTATTACTGCATTATTTACGCATTATTACAAATTTATTACAGGAAAATTATATACATTACTACGGCATTATTACTACATTACAAAATTATACTAACCATTATTACAGGCATTATTACTACAATTATACTGGAATTATTACTACATTATTACTGAATTATTACTACATTATTACTTGCATTATACTACATTATTACTGCATTATTACTAAATTATTACTACATTTATTACTGTGTGATATGAATTATTTACTTAATTTTAATTACTGCTTATTACTGCATTATTACTGAATTATTTACTACATTATTTACTGCATTATTACTGCATTATTACCGAATTATTACTGAATATTAATGATTATTACTGGAATTATTATACATTCTTACTGCATTAGTACTGCATTATTACTGCATTATTTCATAGAAAACAGTTTAATAAGAAAAACAAGAGCGCAATTAAAAACAGAGACCCAAAGCTTGACCTGTACCAGGGGCTGCTAACAGTGAAGGACGGATCCTGAGCATCACTGTTGGGTCGGTTCGAGGAAAATTCAGGAGTGACCCTGCTGACCAGAGCCTTGAACATTCCTCGGTGAAAATCCCCTGTGCTGCTGCTGCCACCGAAAAAAAAAAACCTCCAGCCTATCCACAGAAGCATCTCTGACTTGATCACTAAAGCAGAACCAGGAGACCTTCAAGAAGGTTCCCTGAAGAAAGGCGGCAGGCTGTGTTTGTAAAAGTCCCACAGAAATCAGGCTGCTGGATTAGTGATAAAGAATAGTGCAAAAAATAGCAGTAGTCATAATAATAATAAAATTAATAATGATAATAAATAGGTAGAAAACAACTAAAATTGATATTAAACTGTGTGATGATGAACTATAAGAAAAAAACACAATATTAGAAGTAAATATAAACAAATAATTATACTAGTACTGGATAATCATAAAAATTATAGAAAATATGAATTATCTTATAATAACTATAAAAAAATAAAGATGATTAATCATAATTAATTATTATTATTATTATTAGAAAAACCGGACCCGGATAAAAGTTCACAAAACAAGAAGATTAATAAAAATAATAATACTTACTGCTACTATAATAACCAAAGTAACTTTGAAAAAAACTGAAACTCCTAAAAATAAGTCCATCTTTTACATGCCATAAGAATGAAGGAGGTCATTTTCCATAACTTAGGGGATTATTTTTTGCTCCTCAGACTAATGTAAACATTGGAGGCAGGACGGACACAACCTTGAGGCTTCTCTCATCAACCTGCCTCTATGAGACTCAGATTTGATTGGTGGTTTGGAATTACAGGCCTGAGAGGAGCCCTGACCAGTTTGGCCCTGGAGGAAAGGGAAACATAAACAAGCACTCGGGTCACATCGGCTGCAAAACATAACAATCAGCTACGGGAAATACGAGCGTCGTACGGTCCAGAGCCACTGATGATAACCGCAGCTTCTACCTGCTGAGAACCTCACCGAAATCACAAACGCGCACACAAACACACGCACACACGCGCACACACACACAACGCACACACGCGCGCACAACGCCCACGCACACCACGCGCACACACGCATTGTACACACACCACCCACACACACACACACCACACACACCACACCACACACACACGCGCGCACCGCCACCACACGCGCACACGCGAAAACGCACCACACACGACCAACACGTGTGCACACACCACGCGAGCACACTACACCATGAATTTAAATAAACACACGAGACTAGAATGAAGGGGACACACAGATACACACAGATACTTCTGAAGAGGCTGGGTTAGTGATGATTAATTGCTTTGTACTATAAGTTAGCTGGAATGATGATTATGGACGTGATAACTAATTAAATACCTCATCAATATTGCACATATGATATTGCACAAAATCAAAAAGAAATAGTGTAAGGGAGGAGTATGGTGCATTTAGGCTGAATGAGTAGTTGACTTTTCTGTGGATTTCTGCAGTAGCACCTAACCTCTCGGCTTATTAACTACACGATAACGTAGAGTCAGGACTTCGTAAGGGTTACTTACATCTGCGTTGCTGAAAGTCCTGAGTAGGAAGTCGAGCGGTTGAATATCAAATTCAAAATATCCTCTGGAGATCCCCACATAACTGGAAATGAATCATAAAAATAAAGTGTGTTATTCATAAAATTCATCACGATTACTCCACTGTATAACATTACAATAATAAAAGGAAGAAAAAACCTGAAGCATTTGGATTACTGTCCGTCCCTACTGAAAGGAAAAACACAACCCCTAACATGATGCTGCCCCCACAATGCTGACTCAGACAGAATCAGAAAACATGTAACATTCCCAGATTTGATTAAAAGATCCAAAGACAAGAAGGAACAGTACAGTAATATAAATATATGTATTGTATGGGTGTTTTTTTAATTTATATTAATTTATTTAATAAAACACCATGGGGGTTGGTCCCCCCCCCCCCCCATAATGGCATTACTATTTTTTAAAGCAGCAGGAGCTCCAAACGGATCGTCCTGAAAAGTGCTGTGGTTTTTGATACAAGAGCCCAGAGAACAGGCGCTATTTCTCAAAAAGGGGTGCGACATCCACTTTTAACACCTCATCGGAGTTTGTAAACGTTTTTGATTTTGATGTTGAGGTTAGATTTAATTTCATTTTATTTTCAGGCTGTAATGTGATGAAAGGTTATGATTTTGGTTAGTGACTCACAGAACGGGTTACCTTTGACAATTATAATTTTATAACGTCAAAGAAATTGTCCAGGGCTGCGTTTTTTATTTCTGTGAATCTACAATACCATGTACAGTGCTGCTTAAAAGTTTGTGAACCCTTTAGAATTTTCTATATTTCTGCATAAATATGACCTAAAACATCATCAGATTTTCACACAAGTTCTAAAAGTAGATAAAGAGAACCCAGTTAAACAAACGAGACACAAATATTATACTTGGTCATTTATTTGGCAAAAGTATGTGAACCTCTAGGATTAGCAGTTCACTTGAAGGTGAAATTAGAGTCAGGTGTTTGTGTTTATATATATATATAAAATGATAAAGATATGACTCTTCCAATGACTGTAACCAATAACAAAAAATACTATTACATAATCTAAAAAGAATACATCAGATACAATATATTCAACATGTTCATAAATATCATAAACTAATAAACAACAAAAATAATAATACTAACAATAGCAACAATAGTAATAATAATAATAAAACGGATGATAATAACAATAATAATAATAATAATAATAATCATAATAATCATAATAATAACAACAACAACAACAACAATAAGAACAATAAGAAGAACAATAATAAGAAGAAGAAGAATATTGACGATGATAATAATTTTGGAAATAATAATAATAATACTGATGATAAGAAGAATACTTATAATAATAATAATAATAATAATAATAATAATAATAATAATAATAATAGAGAGATCACATATCTGATGACACTTACGCTCTCTGGAATTCGGGGATGCTGAAGAGCACTTGCATGGTGGTGCTGAGGTAGCAGCTGTTACCCAGGCTCCTGATGCCCGTGTATCCGGAACCATAAACCGGCTTCAGCTTCAGCCCAGACTCCTGAATGACCTCCCACTCAGAAGCCTGCGGCTGCACGTGGTTATCCGTGTGGTGCCCGTTCTCCGTCTGGTGAAAGGTAACAAAGGACAGACGTAGTGTGAAGGAGCATCGTGGCTCTGAATCACATCAATCAGAAAACCAAAAACGTCTAAATCAAAAACAAACCCTTTGCATCTTGAGCATGTCTATTCCAACGTGTGATAGGTGCTCGCTATGGAGGGTCAAGCACCAACCGCCTCTTCTTCATCGAACGAGTAAACGTCTGTAACCCAAAACTCACGCACAGCTGACGTATAAAACACACGTAATGGACATGGACTAGGACTGACCAAACCACAGCCTGGCCGTCCTGACCGTGCTCCGTCCGGGCTGATGGGTCCAGTTGACCGCAAGAGGGAACTTGGTTCTCTGTAGTGTTCTGGGGGAGGTGTCGTTCCACCCGCTCCATCGAAAAACATTTTCCCACCCCACAGAACCGAATGCCGCCTCGGTCAGGTTTCCCCACAGGTTCTCCCGCATATCACACTTAGCAAACTTCCAACAGCTAGAGCGCAAAACATGAGGAGTGCAGTAGGATCCTCGTCCACAAGCCCCAAAATCAGAAAAAAAATTTCATTTGTTAATAAGCATACTCATCTGCAGTTCAGGCGTACACGGAGTTACATCAGAAATTGCCACTTAAAAGAATAAAGAACCGAATGAAGAAAAGAAAGAATAAGAAAAGGAAGAAAGATTAGAAAGAAAGAAAAGAAAGAACGAAATATAAGAAAGAAAATGGACGGCCGTGTGATCAGGACCAAAGATGGAAAAGGGCAACCAGCCTGTTATTAGAACACGTCAAAAGGCCCAGGCTCTGGCATGCTATGGGGTCGGGGTCAGGGCCCCTTGGTGAGGGTCTTTCCACTCCTGTGATGCAAAGAGCATTCAGCATTAATGCAGGAAACGTACCCATGAGATTTTAGAGCAACCCCATCTCTACTTCAGGACGTCCATGGCATTTTAAAAACAAGAACAAATCAGACAAAGCAGGACTGAAAATATAAATTCTTCCATCTTTCTTGAGGAACATTGTTTTTAAACATTTAAATCATTTCTTCACACATTTGTTGATAAAACGGAGCTCCTCTGATCACCTCTAATCCTCAGAGATCCTCAAATACTGCTTTTGTACCAAATCATGATTAGAATCCTGTTTTAACATGCCATATTATTGAATTTTGACCCTCATTACTAGACCATAAATTACCCCCATTTCAATTTTTGGAACGGCTGCAGGCCTGAAAATGCAGAATGTATGTTCATTAACAAAGAATGACGTTGACCAGACAAAAACATGAAATATCTCCGGCGTTCCATACCGAGTAATTAAAATAAAAGCCAAGTAAAATGTAAGGAACACTGGGTGTACGTATTTTAATATTGTTTTATTGCATTTCAATACCTTCTCAAGTTTTTCTGATTTGGGGCTCATTTTTTTTTTTATGTAGGAAAACTAGATTTGTTGAATTTTTGGGTCCAATCATCGACCAATGTGTTATTAGGGTCATTGTAGGAGGACTAAACAACAAACTCTAACGGTGGCCTCAGATTTGGCACAGCAGAACTGTATTTTGACTGAAAGCTAATGAGTAATGGTAAGTAATACAGTCCGATTTATTCAGACGACAGTCAATTAATTTTACCACCATTTTTTATGAGCTGGAACTCTGGGTAAAACACAGCAGATCTAAGAAAGAAACATATCTGCCCCATCAGGTATTTTCGTGAGCGGCAAAAGGACGTCTCATGGCTCGAAGAAGACATTTTGTTCGTCTGTGCTTGTTTGTTTTTAAAACAAACCCTGATCCAGGTCTCAGAACATGATTTTCCATGCTACAGCATTCATAGTGAAATATTATCACAGCTCGGCCTTGCAAAAAAAAGCAGGTCTAGGATGAATGAATCGGTGTGTGTACTTTATGCCAGATGTGCTTAAATGCAGTACCTCCTGTGGTTCGGTGTTAGGAATAAACATCGAGCGTCAGTTAACTCAGTGCCCATCTGACACCGTGCCCTCGTGGACTGACCTGGGTGGAATCCGAACGCCGTTGTCCTGCGGCCTGAGAGTTCGGGCGTGTTTGGACACCTGTAGCTCCTCCTCCCAGGAATCCGTCTCCTGCTTTTTGTAGGCGGAGGGAGCGTTGAGTACGGCGTCACAGGCGATGGTGACCTGGAGGGACGGGCACGAGTGTGAGTGCTGATCTAGTCTGAAGCGGAGGGTTTGAACTGGGGCACTCTCAGGGCATGCGCACTAACCAGGGCGGGTAACTCCTCGATATTTGGTAAAGGGATCTCGTAGTGGTCTGGGAATATGACAAGCTTGGCTTCGTCTTCGTATTCGAAATCGTCGCCATTAAAGTCGCGGTTTAGTTCTAAATCTTAAAACAGGGAAGACATGACATTTACATTTACAGCATTTAGCAGACGCCCTTATCCAGAGCGACTTCCAATTGGTACAGTCTTACAATCCAAGCAATTGTGGGTTAAGGGCCTTGTTCAAGGACCCACCAGTGGCAGCTTGGCAGAGGTGGGATTTGAACCCTGGACCTTCTGGTCCATAGTCCAGTACCTTAACCGCTAGGCTACCACAGGACCCACATGATACACGATCAGACAACGTTAAGGGCTTTAAAGGTACAGAACCAATCATAAGCACGGAATATTAAGACTATACAAACATATAAATACAGCTTTATTTGGAAACCCTTTTTATGATCGACTTCGTTTCATTTGTTAATAAACATCCATTCCTGCCTTTCAGGCCTGCAGCACGTTCCATAAAAAGTCAAAGTGTTCTTAATGATGTTATTGTCAATCAAAGCTAAGAGGAGCTCAGCCGCTCTGAACGGACCATGACTAAAGCTGGAGGGAGCGTCTCCGTGGTCGGCTTAGTTTTAGCCGATGACCTGCTGCTCCATGACGATGACTGGATCATCACACTGGGAAAAACCCTGATCAGACAGGTCCTGAGTGCTTACATGTAGGGTCTAACGTGGCCCGTCTACGTCACCCCTCCAGCAGCAGCGGAGCGTCCGGCCCGAGGCTTGATAGGACACAGCAGCTGATGGGAGCGGCCACGACTGTAAACCAACCCCGAGCCAACATGTGGCGCGTTAGATTTAGCACAGTTACTAACGCCACATACAAATAAACAGGCTAAAATTAGCACGGCGGCGCTGAGGCGTACTGAACGCAGGAACGGAACTTATTCCCCAAACGTCCAGATTCAGGTAAAAGTGATAGAACAGATAAACAACAGGACAAAAGCCGGACCAAACAGAACAGTAACTGAGATTCTGTCTCACTCATTCCGAGGCTTACCTAAAAATACTTTCCCATTGCGTCTCCTCGGCGCGGCGCCCCCCGCAGCACCTGTGGCCTTCTGTACAAAACAACAACATTATTTATGAGGGTGAAGACGTTCCCACAGCCAGCCTGTTCGCCTCCGAGCCCAAATGTGAGCCAGACCATATTAAACTAGACCTCGACCTGAAACTAAAAATCTGACATGATATAAAAATCTGACATGGAATCTCTGATAGAGAGCCTGAGCTGTTTTGAAAGCTGAGCCGTCTTAACTGGGAAGTGAAGCCTCGGATGTGATTCACGTGGTGACTGAGCTGCTGTCAAATTCCCTTAATCATCGTTCAGCAGAGTAAAGAGAGGACACAAATCAAATACACTCAGGGAATGGCTATTAGAAATCGCTTCTAATCAACTGAAACTGTGACAAACGTAACAACACACAGTGAAACAATCCCCAGGGGTCACTAGAGAGTTAAACAAGTGTGATTTTCTGCATGCAAAAACGTAGTGGGACCTTCACACCAAGTGCGCTATGTTTTTTTGTCTACACACTCTAAACTCCCTGCTTTTTCTTTCTTTAATTTGTTGGAGATTTCTCCGGGTCTTTTTCACTTAAAAACAAAGACCCGAGCTGAGATGAGTGCAGGAAGCTCTAGTTTGTGTTTTTGTGAGCATGAACAGACACTTAGATAAATAATCAGACGCTTCCATCCAGTCCCTGTGAGCTTTATCTCCATCATTCTCCAGCCTTTCAGTTCTATCCCACCAGATCTGTTCTTTAATATCCATGTTTTTAGAGGCAGCCTGTTGCTCGTCCTATAAGCTCCTGATGAGCTGTTCTGCCCGGCAACTGAGCTCTGATTGGTCAGCCTAGTTTTAATGCCGAAATTAGAACACATGTATAGTAAATCCTACCTTCACACCGAGTCCGAAACTGAAGGACCGCGACTGCGTAAGACGTTTAATCGGAGCCCGTTCTAATTTCTGCATTGTTAAAATCAGGCTGACCAATCAGAGCTCGGTCGTCGGGCAGAACAGCTCATCCTGCTAGTAGCAGAGGCGACGTTTGACCGAAGTTCAGATCGATTACGTTCAGAGGATTTCCTCCATCTCCAAAAACTCACATAGATACCAGGTCATCTTCAAAAAACCTCCAAAAGCACAGGTATATTCTCTGACTTTCCAGAGTTAAGATCAAGTTTTGCGTCCCTTAAATAATTCTAAGGGAATTTATCGTGACGTAGCTTTCTGCTACACTTAAGAGATTAATTACTGGACATTTGATACTGGGAACTTTTAAAGGTTCATTTCACTTAGGTAACACTCTTTAAGCTGTTTTAAGGACAATCTTAAGGGATTTGTATACGACAGGGCACTGATGCCCACTGTGTTTCCTCCACAGGCCCTCGGGTACATGGCATCACGGACTCAAGAAAACACCAGGATGTCTGAAATAGAAATCTGGTCACTGGATCTTCCAGCACGACTAAAATAACTCAACATTAAATTAAACATCGACTCTAGGAAACTTATTTTAGTCTTACCTCATGTGAAAATTCTACTCAGGCTTAAGAAAGCCAAAAAAAAACATTTTGGTGCGCTGTTTGTATGTTTTAGGCTTGTGACTAAACAAAATATACTGCTTAAGCTATAATATATATAATTAGACATTCTAGTTTAATGAATTAGAAAATTTACTTGAGAAAAGGTAATAAAACTAACCGTAACACAATTAGAGTTTTTAATTAGTTTACTCAAAAGTAAAAACTATACTTGGATGAAATAGTAATATATATATTTTTTTTCCCAAAATAAAGAATTAAGATCTTTAGGTCTTTATAATAAATAAATAATCTTTTTTACTTTCTTTGAATGTAATTTCTTATCTTAAATTTGCTGATGTTGAATCAAAGAATGATATGAAATACAATTTGAGAAAAATAAATAACAAATAAGAGCAATTTTTAAAGTTGCTCCAAAGAACACAGAAACGGTTTAGTGACACAACCATGAACATCTCAGCCCCCGATCTAAAACTGACAGAAAACCTGTAGGGGGCGCTAAAGAGATAGAGGATCTAGGACCATGGAACATCTGGAGAGATTCTCTAAAGAGGAACGACCTCAAATTCTGCTCTGCATGTCCAACCTCTGAGGATCTCATGGCTCCTGTAATACGGAACACGGTGACGGGTTTTACCACCCTGATACAGAAGCCGTGCCCGTCAGGAGGGCCAATGAAAAGCGTACGGTCCGATAAGCTCCGTTTGTCCAGCGAGAACACTCACCCAGGGACACACAGGCTTCAACGAGTGTCTGTTAGTCTATTATGAATGAACAGCGCAGTATCAGTAAAACAGAAGTCCATCAGAGTTAATGATCACCATCGATAATGGGGGAAATATTTCATTACTGCACTTTAAGAAAATGAGAGAGGAAGCCCAGGCTTATTGTGCAGCCTTAACGCCTTTACACACCAAATTTCTCCACCTCAAATCTATTCACATCGCATGCAGTCAGATGTTTTTGAATTCCACTGACTGGTTCCATTTTTTTGCAGTGAAAAACGAACACAATGTATTTTTTAGGGACGAAGACGTCCTTCTGCTGCTCACAGAACAACGCAAACTGGGTACATCTGATTTAGGAAAACAGAGAGACAGGAGCACGGAGAGTGTCAGCGTGTCACCAATTTCACCGTCCGAAAAATCCCGTTTGGTGTGTAACGGGCTTTAGTTGGACGTGCGGCCAGTTTGTAAACATGGAAAAGATGTAGAGTGCTAAATAAAACGTTAATTAGTAATTAATTAGTTTAGAAATTGTCTAGTCTCTTTGGAGCGAGTATTTAAAACAAAAATGGGTTATTACGTAAACACAACCATCAAAATGCTAAACAGGAGAAAGGAGGAAGGAGCAAACGCAGAACTGACTAACTTATAATGAGACCCAGAGGCGGCAAGCTGGCATTCGGGTGGCACAGGGGCCAAATAGGCATGTTCCCCTGTGGGCGCACAGATGTACGGGGCACTCGCTGGCCTGCAGCCCTGCTTGCTCTAAATAGAAATGAAATAATCCCGACTGAAACATGTTCCCACTCGTTCGCTTTCTATATCTGCTTAAAACCAATTCAGGGTTCAGAGGGTATCTGGCAGCACAGGGTGCAGGCAGGAACCATCACAGGGCGTGCACACACACACACACACACACACACACACACACACACACACACACTGGGAGGCTTTAGTGTAAATGTGTAACGAGTCCGATGTGACAAACACCATCCCAAAGCCCAAACCCGTGGAGAACAAGAAGAAGCCATGAACCTCTTTGACGTGCCGCTTCAGGTGCATGTACACACACTGTCCAGTCTTGCGGTAATGCCTCTCGACGTGCTCTCTCCCGAACCCCAGGAATGTGTTCATGCACACATAGAGCCCACCTTCTGACTCCTGCGAGCACAGAAACAACACCGCAAAACCTTTAGCTGTCAGTGCAAACAGAGAACAAAAAGAGAAAGCTGATTTAAAGTTGAACGTGGCATGGTTGTTAGGCGGTAGCTGATCGGCTGGGATTTTCTCACACAGCGCCATCTCTAGGGTGTACAGAGAACGGTCGAACCTTGAAGCAGACGGGCTACAACAGGGTGCCACTCCTGTCTGTTCAGAACAGGCAAACCGAGGCTAGAATTCACATCCAGGCGACAGAAGGTCATAAAAATGTCGGCTGGTCTGGTCTCGATTTCTGCCGCGTCGTTCGGAGGGTCGGGTCAGAATTTGGCGTAAACAAAATGAACCCGAAAGCATGGGTCCATCCTGCCTCCCAGCGACTTATTACCCACTGAGCTGGTTTAAACCCCACAGCTGACCTGATTATTGTTACTCACCGGTTCTAGCGAGGTGTACCTAATAAAGTGGCCGGCGAGCGAATAGAGAAACAGACCAACGGGCAGGCGCACACACCGAACACACGAACCACGAACCCCCGGGTCACGGAAAAAGCTCTCAGCAGCCCGGGGTGACACATGAGCTTTAACAGCGAGGGGGTAAAAATAGTCGGAGACGAACTCCGAACAGCTGAGTCACCTTTAAACCAGCTCGGGCTAAAAAGCACACAGCTGCAGCTTTAAAGCAGCGTGGAACCCAAACCCATACTAACCCTGAGCTTTAAAGGTGCGATAAAGGAACAGTCAGGCTTTCTTACCTACTTACCCTGGCTGTGGTATTATTTGAATAGTAACGCTTTTATGGAGCAGATTATTCCTTATTTTTCCAAGTAGACTATTCAGCTCTTCTTTGTTTGTCATTGATCCTGGTCAGGGTAGCACAGCCTACCCCAAAATCCACAGTGCATGGGTGCACAAGTACCCCGGTGATGCCCGTCTCGACTGGAAGGCCTTTCTACGTTCTTTTATTCAATATTTACACCATTGTGTCATATTCTGTCATTTTATTATAGTCTTTGTAACATCTCTAATTTTAGTCACCATATTATTTTATTTTATCTTAATTATTATATTCTTTAAAGACAATAAAGAAATAAAACATTTTATTTAAATTATTAAAAAAATTATTTTAAGAAAAATTTTTTTTAAATCTCTCATTTTTTAAATACATTTTTTACAATATTTTTATGTCACTTCTGTTTATTTAAACTATTACTATAAAACGTATTAATTAGATAGCTAGCTCAAAGCATGTTCCCTCCCAGAGGTTCTTCCTTCTAAACGTTAGGAGTTTGTCCTTGCCACTAGGATACTCGATCAGGGGCTGTGGGCTTAGATAACAGAAGATAATAGAGATGACTCTGACATGAACCTAAGAGATAAAAAAAGCAAGAAATTTCTGGACTTAGACTCTCTAGTAAATCCCTCCTTTTCGGTACAGGACGGTATTACGAATAATCTACATTTAATTACAAAATTCTATTTACCACGGCTGACCCTTCTGCTGCCCTCAGGTGAGGCAGGCTTAGAAAACGCTGTTTACGAGCAGGAGCGGCTGTCACTGGGTGCCACCCTCATTAAAGCCTTAACTACAGGACACATAAAGTATTATTGCACCCTTTAAGCTCATTGAACAGTCCATATCTGGGACCTCTGTTGCCCGCTGTGAGGGGACATCGCCTGCTTTCTATTATAATGTGTAATTATTTTCGGAACTAGGAGTATTATTAGAGGTTTGATAAATAAATCCCCGATGTACAACAAGTACGGCCACAAAGAAAACAAAAGCCAGGATATTTACAATCGTATACGAACCAAGCACTGCCATGAGCTTTAGCACTGACGGTATCCTGCACATGCTCTGAAAATCATACTGGCTGTCACGATAACAAACTTTATCACGATACGATAAAATATCGTCCCTGTCACCCAGCCCTATCAATGCTGCCTTAAGTAATGAAATACAGAAACTTCAAACGTTTAATTAGTTTCATAGTTATAGTTTAGTTTTAAAGCGTTTTTCAGACGGTCAGGGTGGCATCCTGCGGTCCACCTTGCCCAGGTGATGATGCCCTGAACTGAAACTTGTTAGAAAAAGGACCTAAAAAGTAATTGGTACACCCTTACAACCCATTAACAGTCCATAGCTGGTCCTACTGGTTTGTAGGGGACATAGAGCAGGGACTCTAGGTATGGATGAGTGGTTTAGTAAATAAAACCCGGATTACAACCAGTACAGACTGCTGAACCCATACAGGGGGGCTAATGTGTCTGGGGGCCTAGGGGTCCGATGCCCACTCTAGAGGTGAAATACAAGACATACTTAAACATCATGAACATTTAATAATTCCGTAATTATAGTTTCTGAGCATTCTCAGACGTACAGGTGGCATCCTGGCCACCTTGCCCATTTTGTGTCCACCTGTGTTTACCAGTCAAAACTAGACATTTTTCTGCCCAGGTAACGCTCTAAAACTTGTAGTAAAAGACATATTCGTACATTTAAGGCTGGAAACGCTGGTTTGGGCGGTTTTTTGCTCGAGTTGTAGTGCTCTCAGTTTACTCGGTCTCGTCTCATTTGGGACATTCCAGGACCTAAAGTAATGGTACACCTTTAAAACTCATCCCAGTCCATAGTTGGTACGTTTGCCACTCCTCTTGACGGCATCACCTTGTACTACACTCTGTAGAGAAAGTCCAATCTACCTACAAGCTAAGTGGCACCTTGAGACTAAACGTTGGCACTCGAACAACAACAAAAGTCAGCCACAAAAATGCCATTGGCCGCCCCAAACCCCGGTGCCAGGGTGAAGAAAGGAAGGAGCCCACTCACCTGGCAGGAGGGTCGGGAATCAAGGAGATCGTAGGAGAAGGCGCCACTCGTCTTAAGACTCGGTCCCCGACTAGCACCCTTATGGTGGGCATGTAGGGCAACCAGCAGCTCGCCCAGAATCCGTGGCCATCTTATCATATTCCTCCGCTAGAGCCCAACTGAAGCCAGGTTGATCGCCGGACTGAGGGGCAGGAGCTCACGGGGTTATTTTTAACCCGCACAAGCCCCGAATTCCCCCGCCATCAGGGGATGTGACGACCGAACGAAAAACCACGGGGGAGGTGGGCGGCACACCGAGAAAGCACTGTACGCTTTGAGAAGGGAGGCCAACTTTATCCTCACCTCTCGCTTTAACGCTTATTGTTCAAGATCGGAGGCTATTTCGAGCGACGCCTTCGATTGGTGCTGAAGGATAACAACTTTCACAAAATCGAGGAGGATGATGTTACATGCTGCTCTCAATCTGGGATTAAAGGTGCGAATCTGTGATACAGGGTGTGTCTGGTCGGCACCACCCTTTTGAACAATGAGTAAATATTATTCCTAGTGATTTAAATTCGTCTCCGTGTTATAGGATATAGAAAATAGAACATTGCTTCGCAGCGCATTAAAGGTGCAGTCAGTCTAATTATCTGTAGGCTAAACCAACGCTTATGTACAGGTATGCGCCGAGCATGGACCATAGGTCATAGAGTCTTTACTGCGATAAAAATCTAAGTTTATTTCACAAATCAATACGTAAATGCGCAGAAGGATACGGCTGTAAACCCGACGAGAAGCCAGGTAATACACAACACTGTGTGTTACTGATCACTCACTGTAAATACTAAATAGTATTTAGTCAGCCTCTGACTGTTGCAAGTTCTCCTACTTAGAAAGATGAGAGAGGTCTGAAATTTCCCCATCATAGTACACTTCAACTATGAGAGACCAAATGAGGGAGGAAAGAAGGAAAGAAATCCAGGAATCACATGTAGGGATTTTTTTTTTAAAGAATTTAATTGCAAATTCATGGTGGAAAAATAAGTATTTGGTTCACCCACAAACAAGCAAGACTTCTGGCCCTCACAGACATGTTAACTCTTCTTTAAGAAGCTATTTCTGCCCTCCACTCGTTACATGTATTAATGGCACCTGTTTGACCTCGTTACCTGTATAAAAGGACACCTGGTCCACCGCCTCAAACAGGTCAGACCCAAACTCAACCATGGCCAAGACCAAAAGAGCTGTTGAAGGACACAGGAAGAAAATGTAGACTGCAGGGGCTGGGAAAAAGTGATCACAAATAGGCAAGCAGGTTGGTGTGAATAATCAGCGGTGGGAAGCAAGCTAAGAAAAAGAAAGACATACACAAGGACCATTGTAATCTCCTCGATCTGGGGCTCCACGCAAAAGATCTCATCCTGTGGGTCCAAAATGATCATGAGAACGGTTGAGCAAAAAAATCCAGAACTACACAGGAGGGCTTGAGAACGACCTGCAGAGAGCGGGGACCAAAAGTAACAGAATGCTGAGCTGCATCCCAAGAACCCAACCTCACTGTGAAGCATGGAGGTGGAACCATTCAGCTTTGGGGCTGTTGTTCTGCAGAGGGGACAGGAAGAATGCTCCGTGGTAAGGGAGAATGGCGGGGACCATGATCGTGAGGATTTTAAGCAAAACCGTCTTCCATCAGTGAGGAGCATTGAAGACGGAACGTGGCGGGGTCTTCCAGGCATGACAATGATCCCAAAAAAACACACCGCTCAGGAACGAAGGAGTGGCTCCGTAAAAAGCAATTTTAAAGGTCCTGCAGTTGGCCTAGCCAGTATCCAGACCTTAACCCACAGAAAATGTGGGAGGAGTTTTGAAAAAGTCAGTGTTGCCCCAAAAAACATACTGCTCTAGAGGAGATCTGCATGGAGGAAGGGGCCCAAAAGACCATCTACCAGTGTGTGCAACCATGGTTGAAGACTTACGGAAACGTTTGACATCTGTCATTGTCAACAAAGGTTATGTTACAAAGTATTTAGTGAACTTTTGTTAACGGACCAAAAATACTTATTTTCCCACATGTTTTACAATTTAAATTCTTTAAAAATCCTACATGTTGATTTCCTGGGATTTTTTCCCTCTCAGATCAGATTAAATTCTGTATATTTATTCGGTCTGTGCCTCGTTTTAAAGGTTTGCCCATTGGCGTATATGGGCGGAAATCAAAGCTGCAACAGTGACCTCTGCTGGTCACTAATAAAACCACAACACACGACTTGCTTCACTCCACTCTTCATTTCCGTTCGGTTTCTGTTATTTATTGTTTTTTTAATTAGATACCCGAGTTCAGGTCCCAGCCTGGCCAATGTCAGTGTGGAGTTTGAATGTTCTCCTTCGCCGTCGGCATAGGTTTTGTTCCTCATTCCTGAGGACGAGGCGTTAATCAATCAATCAATCCAAGTGTCCCAGAGTGAGTGCATGTGTTAGAATAAAGGGAACCCAGCTGTAAGCCTAGACTTCGACACGTTTATTAGTTCCAGCAGTTAAAGTATAAGATATTTGCATGAATAATGAGCATCACTATACACTGTATAATGGATAACGAGCTGAATTAGTTATCAGGCGTCGCTTTGAGACTCTGATCGATCAGGTTCTTGTCGAGGGTCTCTACGAAGAACCAGGGTCCGTCACCCTTCGCCCTCATGTGCTTCCGAACCTCCAGCTCCTTTTGCCTGTGGACAGAGGAATCGGATTAGAACACACCGATCGATCCCACGCCTGCACACGGGGTCTGGGTCAGGTTCCTCAAACAGGGAGGTAAACGCAGGAAAATCTTATAACAGCATCAGTTCAGTTCCATTCTGATTATTAGATTCCCTCTCTCAGTGACAAGAACTAACGGGATCTGATTAAATTAATTATTTAAAGAAATGTACTGGAATTAAGGATTTAAACCATAACTGAGCTGAAGAAGCAGACTGAACTCATACAAGAGATAACAGAATCCAAACGATGTAATACCTAGGGTTAGCAACAATATTGCTTAAGCTTATTATTTTTATTACTACTGTATTACTATTTAATTAGTAGTTGATTAATTAACTAATAAATCAACTATTAATTCAATAATAGCAATATAGTAGTAATAAACATAATTAATAAGGTTAAGCAATAATGGATATAATTGTAATAATAGTAATACAAATAAAACTTAATACTAGTAAAGAAATAAGAATATGAACAACAATAAAACACACACACACACACACACACACACACACACACACACACACACACACATATATATTTTTTTTTATGGTATCATATTTTATCACATTATTTTGAATTTATAAGAGTAACACAAATAGAAACTAGCAATATTTAATTATAAAATATTTATAAATAAATAAAAACAATTAAAAATATTGAGTAATTTATAATAGTAATAAAAATAATAATAAAAAATAAAAATAATAATAATAATAAGACAATCAAAAAATAAGAATAATAACACAATAAGCAATTTAATAATAACCATTGGAATAATTACAATAGGAACAATAGAAATACAAAAATATTTTATAAAAAAGAAGACATTATAAGATGGAAATTTAAATGCCTAATATAATATATGATATATTATACATATTGTATAAATAAATAGTTAATAATAATAGTACGTAAAACAACAATAAAATAATTAGTATACAATATAGTAATAAGAATATGAACAAACAATCTATATTTTAATTATAATAATGATGTAATAAAAAGTAATTTGTAAAAAGAAATAAGAAGGATTAGTATTATATATGAAAATAAGTAGTAATATAAATAATACCAAATTTAATTATTGTAATATAATAGCAAAGAAAAAGAATATAATAGTAAAATTAGCAGTAGTAATTATAGTAATAAAAAATAGGGAAAGTGTTTAATAATAATAATAGATATTAAAATTAGTAACACTAACCACAACACCACAAAAAAGCAAAAATACAATAAATGAAAACGATATAATCATAAAAACAAATAAAAAATAAAAGCAATAAACAAATATAATAGTAATTGCTAAAATCAATAATAAAACAATTAACAATAAGAGCAAAAATAATCAGTAATATAATAAGAAAAATATAAATAAATGATAATATTAACTAATTCATAATAAATAAATAACAAAAAAGAATAATAATAAATCAGTAATAATCTAAGACTCGCCTCATCACAGCTTTCTCTCCCTCGATGTGAATCAGTGCCATCATTTTCTCATAATCCTTTACTGGACTGTCGTAAATGTTCCGGGCGATCCATCTAGTAATGGGATGCTTAAAAAAACAAAACACACATTAATAAACATGATCAGTGTACACTTTATTATAGATTGCATCATACTGGCATACAAAATGTAATAAACCTTTAATATCTTAAACACAAACATAAAACTTTACGCCTAAGAGCTTGGTTTGCTTTATCTATCTATCTATCTATCACACATTGTTTTTTTATAAAACAATTTTCACTTAGACAAACTATATGAACACAGTTGACCCAAAAACACAGAACTCATAAAAAAAAAGTCATATATAAGATAAGACACACTATATATAACCAATCATACATAATCATGTTAATGCACCCTAACTCTCCTGGGTCTCCGCTGCCTGCATGCATTACACAAACAGCACTGACATCACAGGGAACAGTGGCAAAGAAAGCCAATAAAGACCAACAGGAGGGACGTTAGTCAGCGTGTGCTTCGTACCTTGTAGTACTCCCAGTGCTCCGGTTCGTAACCTTCGGGGATTTCAGCCAGCTCAGCCTCACCTACGAGACCACAAACACGTCACGGACCGATCACACACAGCACAACCGACAAGGCCCGGCATGCATGAACTCACCGATAAAAACGTTCACACACGTCACGAAGGCGGCGACAGGAACCCCGGTGAGCAGGATGTAGAATTTCTGAAAGAGAAACGATAAAGTTTCCGAGAACAGCTATAATAACCTCGGAGAAGTCTGGATTAGATGAGCTAGCTTTGTTGATCTAATCTTTACCAGTAAGTGAAGGAACCTTCTGTCGTAGAAATCAGAGGGCTTGATGATGAACATCCTCTTCCCGTGACTTCCATAACGCACAGCAACTGGAGCGACATTAATACAAACACGTCAGTCAATTTAGAGTAGCGCTTAGTTATTAAAATTTGATGAAACTATTACAGTAGCACATTTTGTTAATAAATGCAGCAAAATTACTTTAAACTCCCAATTTATTTTAATTGCAGGAGACTAAACATTGTGTTTGTTTAAATGTTAATACCAGAAGAGCACATTATTTTGAATTGTTGTTCTGCAGAAATAAATAAGGAAGGTTTTCACTCGGTTGTTTAAGACACAGTGAAGTTACAGCAGAGCACTGTTTACAAGTTTAAACCTCAGTTTTTGTTTGAGACCTCAGAAAAGAAAACGTACATTGTTTTACACTTCATAAATAAACAAATCGAAGAAAATCATCGAAACTCAGTATCTGACATCAAACCGTGAGCAGAGAGTAACGTAATGTGATGTGACAGTTTTTCATCTCGTTGTTGCAAAACTGAATTTCATGATTAAAGAGAAATCCAAGTACAGCAATAGAACTTTGAATAGATTTAGTAATTTAAAAACCCACTATGTTAGTCTCCACCTTTACAAGAGCACTACTTGTAATAAAGTCAAACAAAGGTAATCAGGATCAAGTGGCATAAACGTTGATTAGTTGAGTCATCTTAGAGTGATTACCAGACCCAAAACAAAAAGTATTTTAATTTCAGTAGATAAGCAAGCAAATAATTAATAATGAGTTACGTTATGAGAAATATTACCTTACATTTAACAACACGTTAAACACCTAATCAACCAAACACACTTTTGTCCAAATAGATACCCAAGCAACCAGGTGCCACTTACGTAGTTGTAGTAAATTTTGCCTTCAACTTCTCCTATTAGTAGTGCACTACTGTAGGGGACCTAGGGCATCTTTTCAAACGACAATCCTACACTGCTAACGTAGCTCAAACACTGAATGGACAAGGGTGGGTCACGTCTAAAAAATAAGACATGTGAAAGCAATACAGAACCATTCTTAAAATACATTCTGTGCAGTTTAACTTGTTCTGAACGAACCACCGCCTGGAAAGCAGCTCTGCAGACTGATTTGCCCGTCTTAAGGGGTTTATCCTGGCAGCAAAGGCAGCCGCGGTCCGCAGTACGCTCAGAGCCGCCATGGCTGTTTTGGGCAGTCCTGAACCAAGGCCGTCGCTGATTGGCTCATAAGCAGGGACGTCACATCAATCTGACGTTCAGATCCGAAAAATACATTTCCCGTGACGTTAAGCAAACCATGTTATAGCTTTAGTATCTACTGGGATTTATTACGTTTATGATTAAATAAGTTTTAAAATCTTGCTGTTGTTTGTTTCGCTCGATTAGATATCATATTTGTGAACTAACAGCTATAATCAGAAGTCGTGTTGCCATGTTGTGATTAAACCCTCTTTCACGAACATATAACGGTCAATGATATCAACTGTTTAAATGATTAATTATAGTTACTTTACGTGCACTTTTACAAAGTATTGTTGAATTTCATTACTAAAATAAATACTAAATTGCTATGGTAAGAATACGTTTGTTTTTCTGCTTTATATAAACTATCGTAATGAAATGACTTAATAAACTTGCATCGCTTACGAGTTGTCCAGTGAAATCTGGCAACCCGGCTGATGGTTGACATTGCTGTACAACATGGCGGTTTCCAGTGCATGCCGCCTTTCTACTATCTGCAGACAATTTCAGCGTGTTATTCAAATATCTGCGTCAAATAAAGCTCAGGGTTCATCAGGTACAGCGTCCAGCTTTTGGTCTTGCCCACAGAGGTGAGTTTAGGTTGTATAATTAATCTGATTTTTACCGCTAACCTTTCATGAGGCAGGAAGCCTGAATGCGTTGAGCAGAATCCATGAATTAACTCTTATCAATATTTACAGGCAGAAAAATGGTGTTTTTGGCTTTGGTGGTCCTCCACAGTGCCGGTTCGTGCACACATCTTCCAGCAGATTGGGTCTGGAGGAGTTCTTTGACCTGCCAGAGAACTGGGGCGAACCTACAGTGAAATCAGGTGAGATTTGCCATCTGAGACTTGCAGTGTATGGACGAAAGTATTAGGACACCTCCATTTTGCACCTACAGGAGCTTTATATCCCATTCTAAATCCTCAAATCAAAGTGATTCCCCCTTCTTCTTCCCCCTGTAGGCGCTCCCTGGACGGCCAAACTGCTTAGAGCAAAGAGTAACGAGGACTTACACAAGCTGTGGTAAAGTGATCGTGTTCTTCTCTAATTGTTCCGAAAGCTGTTATGGAAAATGTTTTTGTTGTCCGTTCCAGGTACATTCTACTGAAGGAAAAGAACATGCTGCTGACTATAGAACAGGAAGCAAAGCGCCAGAGCTTGCCCATGCCCAGTCCGGAGCGCATGAAGAAGGTGAAGGATTTAGAATAGCCCTCGTTCCTGTAGGAGAACTCCAATAGCGTGTTATTTACATCAGAGTTGCTTCCTCGCGTATTAATCAGGTGGACCGGTCGATGAGAAGGCTCGACGTGGTCGTGAAGGAGAGGGAAGACGCCCTGAGGCGACTCCAGACAGGACAGGAGAAGGGGCGGCCTGGAGAATGGAGGAGGAACATTTTTGGGAAGACCTTCTGGTGAGCGGAACTCCTCGTCCACACAGGGTAGGTCTCATCGGAGGAGGATCTGAAGTGATTGGATATTTTCCTTTGTGGTTGCAGGTATCGTTTCAGAGAACATCCGATCCCGTGGTTCATGAACAGGATCTACAAGAAGAAGCGCTTCTTCACGCCGTGGTTCGTCGCCCCGTACACAAGGTAACCCTAAAATCACAAACACTCACACCAACTCCTCCTTCTCCTGTAAGATCTTCTGAGATCCAGAGCAGGGAATTTTAGAGAATCTCTCCAGATGATCCAGGGTCCTACATCCCCTCCCTCTGTAGCGCCCCCTACAGGTTTCCTATCAGCATTAGATCAGGGGCTGAGGTGTTCATGGTAGAAGCTTGATTTTGTTTCACCAACCCATTTCTTTGTTGGGGGGGAAAAAAAATATACTTTGGACCAACTTTAAAAATGGCTCTTATTTGTTCCACCTAAATTTATTATTTTTTCTCAAATTGTATTTATGATCTAGTTGAAATGTTATGGTTTCATAAAAAGCAAAAAGAATATTATTATAAACACAATATCACTGTTACATAATTTTCTTCTTTATTTTATTGCTTAATTATTTTTCTTTCTTTCTTCTTTCACTTTAATTATTTCTTTCCTAATTCTCTTTCTTTATTTATTTCACTTAGTTAATTCTTTCTTTTTTTCACTTAATCCTGTTTTTCTTCTGTCACTTAATTCTTTTTCTTTCTTTTTTCTCTGACTTTTTTACTTAATTCTTTCACTTTGTTAATTAGTTGTTTATTTTGGAAAGTCCTAATATTTACTATTAAATCCACGTATAGTTTTTAATTTTGAATAAACTAATTTTAAAAACCCTCAATTTTGTTAGTTAGTTTTTAGTAAAAACTAGAATTTCTAATCTAATATTTTCTTTTGTCACGAGCACAAACCATACTAAATGTCCAATAATATTTTTTTGTTTTTTTCTGACTGAATTGTTTCCCACAGACAGAAGCTGCTCTGATACGACTAAACTATGTTTCCTAGAGCCGATGTTTCATTGAATGTTTAGTTCTTTTACTCGTGCTGGAGGATCCAGCCACCAGATTTCTATTCCAAACTTTTCCTGGTGTTTTCATGGCTCATTACTCCCCACTTTAATTGCCTCCTTCATTTTATGGCTAACTTTATTCCAGAAAAAGGTACAGATAGAGGACATTTGGATAGTGGGAGCTTATTTTTGTTGTTTCCTGTGTGGAATCGGGTTTATTCAAAGCGCAGTGCATCAGCTGCCTTATTTCCCCATAATAATTCGTTATGTCAGAGAATGGCTAAACCCACAGATTAGGAAGGGTGTCCACATAGTTTTGGCCCTGTAGTGTGTATGATAAAACAGAACCACATCCTGACTTGTTCTTGCCTTCGTTTCAGGCTCAGTCTGGAGAAGTACCTGCGCAGCAGAACCAAAGAGAGAAAGGATGGAGGAGAAACAACATCAGAAGAAGCTGGCAGAGATTTTCCCCCAAAAGTCTGCCCAGGCCTGAACGGCTGTGACCCGCAGCCGGGGCTCCGGCCACAGTCCCTTACGCTCTCCGTACCACGTCTGAAGTACCTTAATAAAACAAAACCATGAACGCACTAAAGTTCATAACGTTCTTGGATGCAATTCTCCAAAAAAGAAAAGTAAGACAGGTGTGAGGCTATCACAAGCTTAAGAAACCGTTTAAGAAAGTAACACGTTCAGGAATACCACTTGTTCTTAAGAAAAACAAGATCATTCTTAGGGGGTTATCTGAGGAATAACAATCTTTCATAACTTTTTTTCTTAAGAATGAAGTTTAGAAAATGAGATTTTTTAAGTCATTTTTGTGAGTTCGGTCCCTGGTTCCTTTCCTATTTTTTTTTTTTTTGGGCCAAAAAGTTCAGTTTTGCTTAAGAAAACATTCAAGAACGTACTGTTTTCAAGAATACCACTTGTCCTTAAACTGTTCTTAAATAATAAATAAAATATTGAACAGAATTTAGCATTATTTAGTCCAGTCACTGTAGGATCTCAATCGATTCCATGCTCTGCTATCGTTACGGAAGCCGAAGATGGCCAAAACAGGGCTGATGATGCACTTTTGGACTGCTGTAGTTATGAACACAGAATGCAGGAGGTGGTACCAAAACTCGTTTATTCCCAAAACAGCCAATCACGGATTAAAAACAATGACGCTTGGACTCAGACCCAGATGTTGCTGACTGTGGAACCCTGCACTCAGGAACGCCCCGCCTCGGTGGGAGACGTGAGGAGTGAACGCCGGCTATAGAAAAGAGTGTGACTGTGGCGCCGATATAAAATGAAGTGTAATAAGAAATCGGGGTTCAGGTTGTCGGAGAGTGAAATCATACGCAAGTTCCTGAGACGACTACGAAAGGAGTTCACTACCAAAAAACAAAAAAACCGACGATAAGAAGACAGAAGGGTCAAGGACACTTCCTCTCGACACACTGCTTCCCTCCCTCCTCGTACTCCTGCTTGGAAATCCACATTTGCTGGAAGGTTCCCTAAGACAGGAAAAGAAAAACAACACTGTCTGGATCATCTGCTAATAAACACAGAACCAGACAGAGCGGCCGCTTTATTAGAGACACCCTCTAGGGGTACGTGCTTCAACAGGAAACCTCTGATCATGAGGGGAGCGTCTCTAATAAAGTGGCCAACTCTGTGGATTGAAAATTCATAGATCCATTATAAGCGTCAGACAGAAACTATAAATACGAATCTATATAGAAATATCAGCCAGCTGGCGTTAGTGGAAGAGAGTAGCATTGGTTCGTTAGTGTCCGTCACCACAAACGCCAGCTGGAGTAGCAAACGGGAGGTAGCTGCTAAATGCTGTAAGCGCAGCCGTGCTAATCGCGGTATGAAGCAGGCGGAGGAACCAGGAGCAGAACCCACCAGTGAGGCCAGGATGGAGCCTCCGATCCAGGCGCTGAAGCGGCGCTCCAGAGTCGTGTTGTTAGCTATTAACTTCAGCCGCATGCTCTGTGATACAAACATCAACAGAAAGGCATTCATTATGGATGTGGAGGTATTTAGAGTAGTGCTCTCTCCCTCTCTCACACACACACACACACACACACACACACACACACACACACACACACACACACACACACACACACATAGAATATCGAAAAGAAAATCGCATTATATAAAACATATAAATTTATTTGCATTTCATTGAGTGAATGAAGTATTTGATCCCCTAGCAAAACAAGGCTTGATTCCAAAACCCTAGTTGGGCGGCACAGAGGTCAGATGTTTCTTGTAGTTGATGACCAGGTTTGCGCACGTATCAGGAGGAATTTTGGTCCATCTCTAAAGCATTAAGGAGCTTCAGCTCCCTCCACAGGCTTTCTATGGGATTAAGGCTGAGCTAGGCTGTGATTCTTCTTGAGCCACTCCTTTGTTGCCTTGGCTGCATGTTTTGGGTCACTGTCGTGCTGGAAGACCCATCCCCGACCCACTTTCAGTGTCCTGGTGGAGGGAAGGAGATTTTCACTCAGGATTTTAGGGTACATGGCCCCGTCCATCCCCCTGTGATGCGGTGAAGTTGCCCTCAGCGGAGAAACCCGCCCAAAGCATAATGTTTCCACCTCCATGCTGGATGGAGGGGACGGTGTTCTTGGGCTTACAGTCAGCACTTCTCTTCCTCCAAACACGGCGAGTTGTTGATGCCAACGAGCTCGATTTTGGTCTCATCTGACTATAGCACTTCTCCCAAGCACTCCCTGAATCATTCAGGTGTTCACTGGCAAACTTCAGACGGGCCTGCACATGCCTTCTTGAGCTGGGGGACCTTGCGGGCACTGCAGAAGGTGTAGTGTGTTACCAATGGATTTCTTGGTGCCTGTGGTCCCAGCTGCCTTGAGATCATTAACAAGCTCCTCCTGAGTACTTGTTGGCTGATCTCTCACTTTTCTCATGATCCCTGATACCCCACGAGGTGAGATCTTGCGTGGAACCCCAGACTGAGGACCATTAATGGTCATTTTGTGTTTCTTCCATTTTCGAACAATTGCACCAGCGGGTGTCGTCTCCTCACCCAGCTTCCTGCTTATGGTTTGGTAGCCCATTCCGGCCTTGGGTGGGTCTACAGTCTCATCCCTGACATCCTTAGACAGCTCTTTGGTCTTGCCCATGGTGGAGAGGTTGGAGTCTGAGTGATTGACTGATTCTGTGGACAGGTGTCTTTTATACAGGTGACGAGTCCGGACAGGTGTCTTTAATGTGGGTGATGAATTGAAATTAGGAGCAACTAACCGGTCTGTGGGAGCCAGGACTCTTAATGGTTGCTAGGGGATCAAATACTTATTTCACTCAATGAAATGCAAATCATGTTATATATTTTATATAATGCGATTTTCTTTTCAATATCTCTCACTGTTAAAATAAACCTACCATTAAAATTATACCCTGTTCATTTCTTTGTCAGTAGGCAAACTTACAAAATCAGTGAGGGATCAAATTATTATTTCCTCCACTAATATATATATATATATATATATAAATAAATATAAGCAGCACTAACCGGTGGAGTCTTCTGAGAGAGCTCCCTGTTCAGACGGTCAGTAAATCCTTGGATGAGAGTGTTTCCTCCTGTAACGATCACACTGCCGTACAGACCCTAAACCACACAGAGACAGAATCATACTCCTATTCAGAGTCTGTATGATATCAATAGTCACAACTCCTACACTGATATTTGGTCTAAAGCTGAGGGCAGAACTGAGACAGTAACAGGTACATCAGGAAAAAAACTAAATGAACACAAAAAACTGAACCGGCACGTCTCAGCCCAGACCCAGTTTGGACCTGGCACGTCTCGGTTCCCTCTATTTAAACATATCATTCATGATGCCACTGCAGTCCAAACCAAACCCCAGAAGAGATCGAGTCTCACCGGCCGGATGTCGACGTCACACATCCCGACGCTGGTGGTCACCACATGGCCCACTCCCAGCATGGTGTTCCCTGACAGACCCTACAACCCAAAGAGGACGTTTATACCGCGTTAACCATCATCAGGAGCTACAGGACGATCCGGTGCCTGGGTTACCTTTGCGTTAGACGGATCAAAAAGGCCCTCAGGGATCTTCAGCCTCTCGGCTCCAAAGTCGCAGTTGTAGCCGTTGGGGAGCTCGTAATGGACGGTCGGCATCTGGACGGCGACCCTGTACGGACAGAGTCAGGATTAGGGTTCGACTAAAGCCGCGGGTACTAGGTGAGGCGTAAGAGAGTAACAGGACGTACTGCTCATCGTAGGGCGAGTCCGAAACCTGCAGGACGGAGGCCTGGAAATCCTGGATAACCGTCTGGAGGAACAAACGAGGCAGATTAACAAAAGAGAAAGATCAGATTTGAACGGGACCGAGAGGATCTGCAGGGGACCTTACGTTACACATGTAGTTATGCCACGAGCGAGTCACTTGAGGTAGCTTCTCTTTCTTCTTCCAGACAGCCGGAGAACCCTCACGGACCGAGTCCTTAAACGTTCAAATGGTACCGTTAGCTCACACCATCAAAGGAAAACATCAAACAGAGGAGGAGGAGGAACACAGCGAAAGCGGCTCGCCTTGGACGCGATCATGTACGGAGGAACGATTTCGACGTTCAGCTCCTGGAACAGCTCCCTGCACTGCATGCTCATGAAATCGCCCGCCAGCGGAGACTTCACGATACCTGCACAGCAAGCGTATGGAACTATGATAGGGCCACACCTGCACACAGTAACCCATCACAGCCAGGCCACGGGTCCTCACCAAAACGGAACAAAATCTGCTGCGAGTCTCATTAACATTCTTTAGAACAAACAACATTCTTAAAAAGGGATCTTCCTTTTCGTAACTCTTTAAGAACAATTAAGAACAAGTGGTATTCTTGACAAGGTTACGTGTTCTCTTAACCTTATGACAGAATCACGCCCATCTTAGGCTGAGAGAGGCATTTAAGTACAGAATGCTTTAAAGAATACCACTTTTTCTTACAAAACAGTTACGAAAAAACTATTATAGAGTTTATATTATAATGATGGATAATATTAAGATCCTTGAAATAGTTTTTTTTGAAGAATAACAGTTTTCTGTAACCTTTTCTCCTAAGAATAAAGTTAAGAAAAAATACATTTAAGATGATTTTCCTTCTTAAGACACTTTTGTGAATCTGGCCCCAGGAAGTTCTTACGGATGTTCTTAAATGCAATTCTTGAAAAGACTTAAGTTCTCAGATAAAGTCTTAAGAAATCTGGCATTTTATAGTTTATAACATACAACGTGAGACATTTGGAATTTGTATTTATCATTATTTCCCTTATTTTATTTAATCCGCTCCGAGGAAAAGCATCAAAGCAAGCGTTCAAAACTATTTTAGCAACAAGAAAGAGGGCTGATGATGAACGAAATAGAAAATAGGGAAAAAATCCTCCTAGGAAAATGTGATAATTAAACCGTTGGTAAATATCGATGCTTACCTGGTCAGGTCTTAAAGTTTCAGGTGAGTGTGATTCTATGGTAAGGGTTAGAAAACAGGATCCTTTCAAGAATACCATTAGTTCTTAAGAAAAGATTCAGGGAAGAATAAGGTATTTTTAAAAAATGATTTGAAGAATAGTAACTTTTTTTCTGAAGAAAAAACATCCGATTTTCTTTCTTAAGTCATTAGAAAAGAAAACTTTCTTTCGTGAATCGGGTCCCAGGGAAACACTTGCGAAGGTTCTTAAGAGAAACACTAAGAAGTTCGTAAGAATGTTCTTAAATGCAATTCTTGAAAACAAACTTAAGGTGTTCTCAAATATTATCTCAACAGTACGATCTGTAGCTTCGGCTACGTTGTGCTGCACACCTCGTTACAGACGGCATGAGCCGGAGCCTGAAGCATCAGATCAAACGCTCAAGAAAGAGGCGATGGAGAAAGAAATAAGCAACGGGAAAAACATCCTCCTTGGGAAATAATATCAGTCTTATTTAAAACAGCTAAACTGTTCAAAGTTCACATTTCAGAGCTTCACCAGTCCACTCTCACAGCCCAAGGGGAGTGTGACTATCGTACGGCTAAGAACACATTCAACATGTTTACAGAATGCCACTTATTCTTACGAAAAGAGGGACAAATAAGATCCGTCTCAAGACGTTATTGGAACTTGTTTCCTTGAGAACAGACCCATTTCAGAAGATTTTCTTTCCTAAGACACTCGGCTGAAGCCGGTGGCAGGCTCATGAGGGGGCGCTGTACCTTGCTGCAGGACGTAACCATCGTGCACGGGGATGGCGGTTGTGTGGGTGGCTCCGCTGTCCAGCACCAAGCCAGTGGACCGGCCGTTAGCAAATCTGATGGACTCAGGGTTAGGAACCTATAACCGTCATATCAGCTCCGGTCAGACCCAACACACAGCAGGCCTGCGGTTCTACCCAACACACCGCTGACTCATCAGTCACAGGGCTAAGCCATCGGATTTAAGACGCTAAAACCCGCTGTATCAGTAAGAACGCTCCCTGCAGCCGCCGATCAGCACTCAGCTCGGGTACAGCCGCACAAACATGCATCGGATTCTATTTCAATTGTTCCCCCGATGTTTAGGGAGATTTTCCTTGCCACTGTCACACCCCCAGCTTGCTCAGTTGGGTCTGGGCCTGGTTTTAAGGTTTTGGATGAATGGTGTATCTCACAGCATTGGTAAAAATAGCAGATAAAAACTAGAACTGCATTTCCTGAAGAACTACAATAGTGCTTGAAATGTGCAATGTGGACATGTCCCAATACTTTTGGCCATGTGCAAATTTGTGCCCCAATACTTTTGGCCACATGTGAATGTGTGTCCCGATACTTTTGCCAAATGTGAATTTGTGTCCCAATACTTTTGGCCATGTGCAAATTTGTGCCCCAATACTTTTGGGCCACAGTGAAGAATGTGGTGTCCCGATACTTTTGCCAAATGTGAATTTGTGTCCCAATACTTTTTTGTCTCAAAGTGTGATAAGGATCTAGTGCTAGACCTATAAAGCTGCACGGAGCTGGCCCGGGTCGTGAGGACCGGACGGACCTGGACTTGGGAGGAGTATAAGCTGAGAGCACGGCTTTTTTTTACACAGGAAGAAAGCGGGAATGTTGTAATGCTCGAACATGAGCTCAGTCAGCTCTCTCCCTCTTGGCTCGGGGTTTTTCCACTGTGCCAGCAAATGGAAAAGAACACAAACAGCCATCAGCGTACATAACCATAACCTATGGGGATCATGTATGATCTCACACTGATTGCCATCAGCCAGTGTGAGATCACTGCAGATGAACTGCTCCTGTTTGATCACACACACCATCTACTCTACAGCAACTGCATTATATTAACACCAGAGGGCGCAGTCATACATGGTGCTCCCATTTCTGGTTTTTTTACTAGTGATTAGGACCCCTCATAGGGGAACCCTACTATCTCAGTAGCTGGCTTGCTACTCTTCCGGGGTCCAGCCACCAATGGCACAGCACCAGGCACGTACAGATTAATGGTCACAAACAACAATCCCAAAACTAAAACACAAACACTTTCTTTGAAGTGCAGGAGACTAAATCATTTTTGTACATTTTTTCATAGAAGGAAATCATGCAGTTGAAACTATTCAGCTTTAGCTTAAATCCGATGCATTATAAATGATTTGATTCACAAAGCAGTTTTCATATCTTTTCTTTATTTCTCTATGTAACAATGCAAAAACTGCATTTTTTTAAAGATATGTTTTTAAACACAAACTTTACTCCCCTCTAAACGTAATGACTAGAAAACTGAGATTTAAAATTGTAAACAAATGCTCTATGACCCATATCTTAAATAAGGCTCTAACTGGAAAATCAGACCCTCTTTTATTCGGGATACGAAATGCTCGTGACTTACCGAGGCTTCCGACATGAGGACCGGATGGAGACTGGGCTCGGATTTGAAGTGCATTTTGTAGGTGTGGTCCAGAATGGCCTGGGAAGCTGTCCCAGTCCTCAACTGAGAACCACAGAGAGACATGTCATTATAAGCAACACAGAGCACCGTCCCTACGTCCAGTGTCCTGCCCAAGAGGTTACTGCTGCAACAGGACGTGATGATTACTCGATAAAGCCACCACATCAACACACACTGCCCTCACACAACGTCGCAGAAACGAACAAACCCAAGGGACGTACTCATGCCGTTTCTTTGAGTGGGGACATGACCTCCATGCCCTCCTCTTGGCACCCGCAGCTGGTTGGTGTCGTCGATGTAGTAGGTGGTGCCGCTCCTGCTTGCTCTTCTCTCTCGTCCGTCTTCCATGGGCATGCTCCCATCGTCCCCGGTCCACGGTCACGCCGATCACAGTCGGGAAATCGGCCCTGCAAACGCAAACCAGGTTCGAACCCCGCCTCTGACTGTGTGTGTGCACATATGTGTGTATATATCTATGTATGTGTGTATGTGTGTGTGTGTGTGTGTGTGTGTTCCCACCTTGGGGCAGTCTCTCTCCGGCGTAGTACCTGCTCTCCACCGAATAGGAGCCGATATCAAACACCCAGGGCTCAGGAACCCCACCTCATCTGGAGACAGGACCGAGTGGCATGAGTGACGCGTTACACACCTGAGAGAGGGTCAGTGCGGCCGGAAGCACCGAACCGAACGGGTATGACCTCCCTACTGAACGCGACACACGGAAAGAATACGTAATACTAACCCAAAATCAGGCGGATTAGTGCAAAATCACAAAGTGTTCCGTACAGTTCTGCATCTAAAACCACCACATTGCGGTGAGATTACAATAATAACACGGTGTACCTACGCACTTTATGTAACACATAAGCATCATTTAAGAAGGATAACCCGGACCAGATGAATTGTAAACAAACAAAAACGAAACACTGCATCGATTAGAGCCAGAATCACGGTGTTCCGGACAGCCCTGATCGCCTTATTCAAGCTCTATTCAAACCAAACCAAAACCGGGTTTTCTCAATGACGCGGAATAAAACCCACACACTTTACGGAACCCAGTACAGCCCGATCCCGAACCGCCGTACGCCCGGTCCTCCCGAACCATCCAAACAGATCAATAACTGTACGGAACACCGTGATCTAACCGATCGCCTGCAGGCTAAGCGACTTTAGCCGAACGTGGGGCGCGCGCGTTCCGATTTCCATTCATTCCGGCACGCGGCCTTACCTCCTCCGTACACTCCCCCGCTCATCCTCACCGCGGATTCACACCGGCACGGACAAACAGGTAACGGGTTAGATTATAGATCTATAATGAAACTCGGCACGCGCTGGGCTCCTGCTTCACTCCGCTATACTCATAACAACAAAGGAAACCGGAGCGCTCAGCTCTTCCTCTGGAGCTGCACAGGATTAAACCTGCGGCTCACTCGCGCCCCCTGCAGGCCTGAATGTGTGTGTATAAATGAACAAAATGTTGTAAGGCTGAATACAAATTTCAAATCCATCCCCAAAATCTCCCTGCTAACAACATTTAGGGAGAAAAACGTAAAAACGGGTCCTTAACATCCAAAATAAGTGAACCATCAAAAATGTTAAGGGTACAAGCATGAACCAGGCTGCGTCCCCAAATTCATTCTCACTCCCTATATAAGCACACTACTAATAACGAGTAAGGGCTTGTTTCCAATTCATTCTCACTCCCTATATAAGCACACTATCTAATAACGAGTAAGGCCTTGTTCCAATTCATTCTTACTCCCTATAATAAGCACACTAACTAATAACGAGTAAGGCCTTGTTCCAATTCAATTCCTTACTCCCTATATAAGCACACTAATTAATAATGACTGAGGCCTTGTTTCCATTTTGTCCCATTCTCACTCCCTATATAAGCACACTAACTAATAACGAGTAAGGCCTTGTTCCCAATTCATTCTCACTCCCTATATAAGCACACACTAACTAATAACGAGTAAGGCTTTGTGTTCCAATTCATTCTTACTCCCTATATATAAGCACTACTAATTAATAATGCTGAGGCCAAGGCCTTGTTTCCAATTCATTCTCACTCCCTATATAAGCACACTAATTAATAATGACTAAGGCCTTGTTCCAATTCATTCTCACTCCCTATATAAGCACACTAACTAATAAACGAGTAAGGCCCTTGTTCCAAATTCATTCTCACTCCCTATATAAGCACACTAACTAATAACGAGTAAGGCCTTGTTTTCCAATTCATTCTCACTCCCTATATAAGCACACTTAATTAATAATGACTAAGGCCTTGGTTTCCAATTCAATTCTCACTCCCCTATAATAAGCACACTAGTTAATATGACTAAGGCCCTTGTTTCCAATTCATTCTCACTCCCTATATAAGCAACACTAACTAATATATGTGACTGTGTCTCAAATGGCTTTTATGAGCTAATATTTGGGACATGAGCATAAAACAAGTTGAACCTTAAGGCTGCGTCCCAAATGTTGTCATTACTCCCAATGTAGGCACTCTATAAAGTGATATTTAGTTATTAGTTATTAGTTAGTGTGCTTACTAAGGGAGTGACCATGAATTCGGGACAAGGACTTTTGTCGTTGTTAGTAAGTGTACTTAGAAGTGCGATTTGGGACACAGCCTTGTTTTTTCCCTATTTCACACTCGCATTCCAATATCACTTTATAGAGCGCTTTCATTGGGAGTAATGAAGTAATTTGGTACACAGCCTCAAAGCTGAACTTGTTATACACTCACACCCTAAATAGGAAGTTCATGGTGCACTTATACAGGGAATAAAAACATTTGAGACACAGCCACAAATAAAAATGTTCGGTAAACAGCCTCAAGGTTCACCTTGTTCCACACAAATATTAGCTCAAAGTGCACTTAAATAGGTAACAAAAGTTATTTTAGACACAGCCACACCTACAAATGTCATAGCGTTAATATTGGATTGTATTGTACTTATGTAGGGGGTAATAAGCTATTTGGGACACAGCCTCCACATACACACTCCTTCCCTAAACAATCCTTCATAGTGCTCTTTCATAGGGAGAAAGACAAAGGGACGCAGCCTCAAGGATCACCTTCTTCCACACTTGCACCCTAAGCCCTAGCTCACTATGTACTTATATATGAAGTGAGTTATGACCTTAAAACTGTTCTGCATTTGTACCCTAAATATTACTTTATAGGGCACCTATATGGGGAGAAATGAAGGAATTTGGGACACAGCCTTAAGGTTCAACCTGTTTTATACTCTCATCCCAAAATATTAGTTCATAGTCTATTTATGTAGGGAATTAAAAACATTTGAAACACAGCCACAAATAAAAATGTTCTAACCTTAATACTGGATCGTGGTGTACTTATGTAGGGAGTAATAAGCTATTTGGGACAAGGCCTTACTCGTTATTAGTTAGTGTGTTTATATAGGGAGTAAGAATGAATGTGGGACAAGGCCTTTAGTGTGCCTAGAGGTACTATTTGGGACCCAGCCCATTTTGATCGTTTTTACCCTGTTCCTCACTTGGACCCTAAAAATCATATCATAGAGCGCCTACATGGGGAGGAATGTTGTCCCAAATGGCACTTTTAAAGAGTTCTTGTATAAGTGCTGAATGCAAGTGCTAATATTTTAGGGTGCGAATGCAGAAGTTTTAAGGCCACTTCTTGCACATAGTGAGCCAGGGTGCGAGTGCGGAAGGAGGTGAACTTTGAGGCTGTGACCTAAAGTGCTCGTCTGTCCCTATAGAAGTGCTCTATTATTCAGGGTGCGAGGTGGGACTGATTAACATTGACGCTGGGTCCCAAATACCTTCCTATTCCCTACATTGACATCTGAGTAAATAAAAAGTGTATGCATCAAAATAGTTTTTTGTGTATTACTTACGTTTTATTAATTTTTTTGTTAATTCTTGTGTATCCATACTTACTCATGTTTAATCCATTGTGCAAATACTGTATAAAGCACCTAGACACAAGGTGGAGCCATGGAACAGATTAAACGTTGAAAGAGGAGGCACGGGTCGTGTCCGATATAGTCATTCTCGAAGTACATAAGTGCACTACTCGTGCGCTTTCGGCTTTAGGCCTTATGTAGTGACCTGTGCGATATATCGGACACAGCCGGAGACCGCTGAATCCGTTGCTGTCCGCTAGGCGGCTCTTCAGAGATCGCTGTGTTTATATGAGCATGCAGAGTGTTCGGTAGTTAACACACACTCACTCAGATAGAGAGATAGAAACAGCAGCATGGCGAGAGAGCAGAGCTTACAGAGTTTATTACATCCATCTCGAACAAAATCATTCTCATCATGCATCAGCTGCGTCCTGCGGCTTTTATTTATTGCACTGATACAAATGGCGCAGGCGAACCAGCAAGGTAAGTCAGCGCTTATGGGTTTGCTCGGGTCTGCTCTGTGTCTGTCATGTAGCCGTTTAACTGCAGGCTAACCTGTTAGCATTCTCAACTGTGTTCAGTCCACACGCTTTGGTGTTTAATCCTGAAGACCTGAAACGGGCTTAAAACACTGAGTTCAGTTTGTATGAGCCGCCGTTTAACCGCAGCAGCGCTTCATTTAGCTCGGTAGCTAACTACACTACTAAACAGTCGCTTTAAGTAACGTTAGCTCGCGTTGATAGCGCTCTCGTTAACGTATTCGGTCCAGTTCGTTAAAATGTTTACGTAATGACCTCTTATTTTCGAATACACACCCTGTTTGCTTTTCGGAGGACAATAAAGTCATAAAAAATGTCATTTCTGCTCAGTGTATGAATGTGTAGCTCGAGCTTGTCCGCTAACGCCAGAAACGACAGACTCTGTGAGAACCGCGGGACTGTCTCTCTGCAAACGCCTTTTATTTTCAAATATCTCTCATTATCTTAAACATTTGGGAGGTTACGAGGGTCGAAGTCATTCAGAAGCTGCTACACTGGCAGCTAATCTTTACCTCAGGCCTGTGTGAGTGTGTTGTCATCACTGACATGTCATGTCAACCAACTTGGCTATAGCTAAGGCAGGCCGTATCCCAAATAACTGTGCATTCCCTACACCTGTGCATTGTGCCGAACGGCGTGAGCGCCCTAGGTAGTGCACTACGCGCCTAACAGCAGCCGTTTGGGTTGCAGCCGTGTAGAAACGTGTTGCTTTCTGGAGCTTGCTCGGTTAATCGGGTTTTTTTTTTTTATCGCGGTCAGGGTTTGTTTTCGCAAACTCTCGTTTAAGGGCTATTTAAAATGCGTTGTATTTCATTTAGAAAAGGGGTTTAATTCGTTGTGATTTCATTTTGCGTTTAAAAAGGAACCGCAAACTGTGCTGTAATGCATTATTTATAGTAATGTAGATCACCTAAAGTCCTGCCCTAAAACAGAAACTGAAATGTATTAAACTGAAAATGAAAATAAGCCTCTCTTGGATTACCAAACGCTGAAAGCTAATAGAAATGTTCAGCTTCTAGTGGTCTCAACAGCAAATAACTGGTCAGGAAATGGGCAAAAATTGAGAAAGTAAATATGGGATAACCTTTCCTTTTCATTTCAGTAAACGTTTCAGTCTTGTGTGGAAAACCTAGGAGCAGATCTTTACAGAAAGATGAGTCTGAGCTCTTCTGCTCAGTGGTAATGGATTCAAACAGCTGATGGGCATCTGAAAAATGTTTCCCAGCCAGTTTGTGTTTAATTTGAGGTCAAATGTTCTTTATAAGGCTACAATCTGGACTCTGACCAGGTCACGACATGAGCATGATGGACCCTGAGTGACGCAGGGCCCATGTCGAGTAGGGCTGTGCTGAAATATCGCTCCGGCAGTATATCACGATATTTATTTTAGTGATATACTACATCGATTTCCAGTTCAAAATACCATATACCATCACTGGTATATCAGCTGTTGTAGTGAACGGTGGAATATCGCAATGTATCGTGATGCGTACCGTATCGTGAAGTCCTTTCCAATACCCACCCCAGTGTGTGATATGCCTACGATCACACCCTAGTTCTTCTGGGTTTTTTGGTGCATTGTCTTTGGAAGATCGCACCATTTAGTATTTTATTTAGGGTGCCCATGTTCGAAATAATTTTTTTTGTGTTCAAAATTTTAGGTGCGAAAAAAAAAATTCAAATGGACCTTTTTGATGTCCGAATTGTTTTGCATCAATCAAGTCAGATTTATTTCTATAGCACTTTTTACAATGGAGCATTGTCTCAAGCAAGCTTCATGATTCTAGATGATCTTCTAATATCTAGGGCCAATCCCTCACTGAGCAACCCTAGGGCGACAGTGGCAAGGAAAATGCCTCATGTTATAAGAAAGAAACCTGTTTAGGACCAAGACTCAAAAAGGGACCCGACCTGCTTGGGTTTGGTGCGAAAAGGCTTCTAGAAACCTTGTATCTGGAGTCTTGTTTTCTTTGAGAGCTGTACAGTTCAGCAGGTGGTTATCTCTGCTCGCGGTGCCTTTAGTGCCTTGACAGAGCTATCTGTGTGGTTTCTGAGGACAAACCCTCCAGATATTTTGGTATTTATGGAGCAGGCTTTCTCACTTGTGTGCTTTTGGGACTCGTGGCTGTGTTTTGTAGAGCTCTAGGAGCATTAAGGTTTTGTTTTCAGGCTGCATCGGGTGTGGCAGGTCACCAGCGAGCCACGTTAAGAAAAAATCGAGAGGATGTTTTGATGGATTTTGAGCATCCAGGCGAGCTAGGTTGAGATGTAGAATAGGAATATGGAATGAATTTCATGTAAGTTTTTGTTTCAAATGCAGTAACAAGCGAACGATGACACGGTGGTACAGGTTCTTGCTTGATTTCTGACCAATGGTTTGTTGTTAGGACCAGTTTCATTGGTTTAGCCCCTTTGTGGAGAGTAATACACCTTAAGCTCTAACGCCTATTCCCATGCAGGGCAGCATCTTTAATACACAGCTTCAGTCTAGACTCTGAATGAGTAACGCTGATGATACAGCGGCAAGGTGAAAGCCCCTAAGCTACATAAGGAGGAAAAGCTTAGCGGAACCAGACCCAAAAGAGGAATCTGTTCACCCCTGGGTGACACTGAGCGATGCGATTATGTTCCTATTATTTTTGTTTTGCCTTTGTACCGGGGAAGTGTCTGGACTTTTTAGAAGAGCCAAACCAACTGTTCTGGCTACCGTTTCATCCAGCAGTCCATTAGAACCGTACGATCTGATTGGTCGAGATTTTTTTTTACCTTTAGTCTTTGCTCGCTAATGCTCAGAACTGTTACCTTTACATAGCAACAACTCCTTTGTTGTGGACCTACTTTTTGTTGGTATTAAACCGTGTTCAGTGTGAAATTCAGGCTTTTTTGTTTTTATTTTCTTCTTAAAAACCTTTTGTATAAAAGCAGTAGAACTCTCGAGGTTTTGTTTTCACGAATAAAGTCACGGCTGTAATGATCTACGGCACTCGCCTTATAACGTCTTGGGACTGCTAGTTCTTAGGGAATCGAATCACTGAATTGGCTCTTCTCAGGACCGAATCATAAACACACGATTCGGCACGTGAATCAAAGCACAAACGACGCTCTGAAGTTCTTATGATTGAGAGAAAGATAAAAGTCAAATAGTGTGGCTCTGGCAGTTGGTCTGCTTTCTGTGCTTTAATAACAGTGAAAGGATTCAGATTATTATTCAGATTACAACTTATTATTAGAATATAAATAGAGTAGGATGTAGTCTAAAATAATAGAATGAATGAAATAGTAGATTAACTAAAATGAATAGTACTATAGCATATTATTAGTATTGTAAACACTGGATATGTTTTGGATATCTGAAAGCAAATAAGAGGTTCAGAAGTGAAGTATCTGACTTGGTATTGAATCTTAGTATTTTTCAAAGTATCAAATCGAAGCTAATTCTCAGTATGGTGACAACACTAATCAGCAGGAATTAGATCTGGGTAAGTGGATTTAAAGCTGCTTTCCCAAAGTTTAGGGGTGATCATGATGAGAGAAAACTCTTCATCCAGGTGAGCTGTGGCTTTCATATTTAATCTTTAAGAGAGTGAATCTGGATTATTTATCCTTTTCGGATAGTCCCGTCAGCGAAGTAGCACGCTTCAGTCGGCGCTCCCTACAAGCCGGAGCATGCCGCGGTCGCTCGGGGTGAAGCGTAACCCGATCGGCATTGAGGCGTACGACCACGCTCTGGCACAATAGAAATCGAAATCGATCCCCCGAGCCAGGCCGGCCGTGACTACAGTACATGGGTTGTTGCGTGCGTTGGCAGAATCTCGAGTTAGGACACCCCTGAGCTGTCAGGAGAGCTGGGCTTATTGGGATTGGGTGCAGATTTAAGACGAACCCTTCTGAGGAAAGTCAGACCGTTACCGCTTCCACCCGAGCTGATAAAAGGAGCGATTTGTACACCTGTAAAGGTAATCGCTATAGCTGGCAGGAGTGCCGTTTGGTCAGGGACAGCGGATATTACACGCATTAATTAAAGATAAAGTATGCAAATGGGGCCGCGCTGATAATAAAGCAGCACTTCTAACTCCTGTAAGATCTTCTAAGGTTGGAGATCCAGAGCAGGGAATCTGAGAAAACAAAACTCTCATTTACAGCATTTAGCAGACGCCCTTATCCAGAGCGACTTACAACTGGTACAATCCAAGCAATTGTGGGTTAGGGCCTTGCTCAAGCACCCAACAGTGGCAGCTTGGCAGAGATGGGATTTGAACTCTGGACCTTTTGGTCCATAGCCCAGTACCTTACCCGCTAGGCTATCACAGTCTCTCCCTAATCAAGCTAATTTAATACTCTGCATGGTGGTGTTGAGGAAAAGCCGGGAAGATGAAATGGGAATCGGATGGTGTATTACAGAAAAAAAGGGAAATGCCACTTTAAACCAGAGAGACTAGAGAACTGAACAGAAACAGGACCAGCTTTTGGGCCTGTGGTGGCTCAGTGGTTCAGGCTCTGGGCTCTGGGTCCAAGGGTTTGAGGTTTCAAGCCTCAGCTCCACCAAGCTGCCAGTGTTAAGCACAGAAACCTGGAGCAGCAGCAGTGCTAAACACAGCCTGTGGGTTGTACGATCTTATCGGCCTCTTTCTGGGACAGAACAGAGCGAGGAGGCGCGGCCCTCCTGTGGTGGTCTGATTTAGGCTGCGGACACACCCAGGCTGGGACACGCCCACGGTGTCAGCTTTCTATTCCTCATCCTGACTCGGTGTCATCATAATCTGCTGTATTATCTCTGTGAATGGACAGATACTTACAGCAGAAGCCTGTGAGCATAAGCCTGCTGCTTTAATAGGGCAGAAACCACAGACCCTGTAGAGCTGTGCAGAAAGTTTGTGGACTGATTCAACTCTGGCGTTTGTAGCTGGTCATTACTTAGTGCTGTCAGACGTTGGTTGTGACTCCCAGAGATTCTCCTAGTAAGAATGAATGGCCAGTGGTTTCCCATTTGGTTGCTGACATCATCTTCCTGATCGTTGATTATCCTGCCTGCGCGTGAAAGCTGATGGACCTAACAAAGTTCTGTCCCGTGCAGCCGAGTTAAAGGTCAGCCCGGTTCCATCCTGGTCTGCCAGGTTAAATGTATCAGTTCCATCTTGGTATGTTTGGTTAAAGGTCCTGGCACTGTTCTGGTTCCACCCTGTTTGTCTGGGGTAAAGATCTCGGTTCTGAAAAGTTAAACACCACGGTTACACCCTCTTCACATCAGGTTAAAGGTTCAGTTCCACCCTTTCCCCCTCAAGTTTAAAGATTTTGGTACTGTCCCATTCCCCTGGTTAAAGGGCTTGGTTCTGTCCTGTCCCCACCAGGTTATAGGGCCTGGTTCCACCCTGTTCTCTCCGGTTAAAGGTCTGGTACCCTTCCGGTTACACCTGGGCTAAATGTCCCAGTTCTGTTTTGTGTCATCAGCATAAAGGACCCGGTTCTGCCCCGTGCCCCTCTGAGTTAAAGGTCCTGCTGTTGTCAGGTGTCCGGTTAAAGGGCCCAGTTCTGCACAGTCTCAGCAGGTTAAAAGTCCCGGTTCTGGCCTGTTCGGTCCCGTTTCCTCCTTATCTGCATTCAGTATGTTCTAGGACTGACACCTGAAACCGCAGATCATTCTGAAGCCTTTTGTGTTCAGTGTGTGTATTTGTGGTGTTCAGGGCGGGACGGCACTAGCTGGTTTCATCACGCTATTCTGAGGGAGGAGGGGGGGTGATCGTGGGATCGTTCCCTTCCCATCTCGGTGACAGACGGGTGTCCCAGTGCTTTTCATGAATCACGTTCTCTGCTACTTTATCCGAATTCAGAGGATCAAAACCTTTTGTTCTCCTGGCTTTGTTTTTGGTTTTAATGAAGTTTTCTCGGGCTCAGCCTGACCCTCCTGTTCCTTTAATGTGCCTGTGGTGATGTGGAACTGGAGATTTATTTATTTGTTTAGTTTTTGATTTGAGCTGTTGCTGGCCAGGGGTGCAGGTGTCCTGAGCCTGTCCCTGGACTGGGGAGAGCCTTGTGATGCCTGATGGGGTTGTGTCTCAGATGGGGTTGATTTTTGTTATTTTTTTGTTTTTTTACCCTTGACCCTGGACCTGCTGGTCCATAACAGTCCAAGACCTTAACCAAAAGCACAGAAGGTACGGGCCTGTGCAGCTCTGCCGGCACAGGAGGAAGCAATATAGAAATAAACAGCATAATAAAAGAAGCTTTATAAGCAGGTCGAGTGGCTCATTGTGTGGTCGTGCGTTCTGTGCAGTGCGATTGTTGTGCTTTATCCACGTTGTTTACTCTTTAAAATCTCGTGTTTCGTACCAGCTGCTGTCAGAAATGAAGGCGGTTTGCTTTCCCTGCTTGGCGAGACGAAAATGGGCCGTGTGCCACGTTGGCACTTCTGTGTGTGTCTACAGTGTCACAAGAACGAAAGTGCTTTTTTTCTCTCACTTGCTGCTCTTAGACTTCCTGCCATGATGTGACCGATGGTCTTTGTGCAGCAGCAGTACTGATGTCTGAACACTTTTGGGTTGAAATGGCTGAGGATGTTTTTGTGCAGAGTTATTCCAGCACGGCTTTAAATAAAATAAACGAGTAGGGATCTGAGATGAGGAGCAGAGGGTCTGACGGATAAAGGACGAACTGGAGGCACGTTTATGCTCTGAGAGGTTTTATTTGCCGTGTCAAACGTTTAAACGTTCAGGACCTGACACGTCTTCAAAATCCCCTGACCTGGCCGTGGTTTAAAAATAGCCCCCAAGAGGGGTTCATCCTCCAGTCTGGGGTTCACACCGGATGCCTTGTTCCTTTTTTCGGTTGGCTGCGGCTTTCAGACGTTGTGTTTGTGTTCTGTCACGTGTGTGTGTGTGTGTGTGTGTGTGTGTGTGCGCTGTTGTAGTTGGAATCTCCCCAACGCGCAGGGATTAGTCCACATGATTAGCATCCTCAATCAGCCCGGGGTTTGTTTAAGGCTCGGGAGCACGCTCTCTGATCACAGGCCGTCTCGGACGGACGTTCACCCGCGCAGGAAGCAACGCCGCTGCTCCAAACGGACCTGGACACAATAGCGCGGAACCAGAGTGCACACGCCTGGGTCCATCAGACGGGAAGCTGCATATGATGATGGTGTTTAAGATTTAAATCAGGGGGCAGGTTGTTTAGTTTTCAGATCCGTCAGGCCAGATAGAGATCTGCATACAGAAATCAAAATAGAAAAGATTACAGGTAGGCGCCACGTTCTGGGGAAAAGGAAGTTTAGATACTGTGCTCCTAGTGTTTTATTAAAGAAAAGGAAACATTCAGTACAGTACAATATATTTGTGTCTTTTATAAAACTAGAAACACGGCAAGTTGTTTTCTGCTCTGTCAAGACTGCGATTCGCTTTTCTGTCAGCAGGGGTGGGCTCGTACTAGTTTTCTGTCATTTATTCGTAAATTAGATATGTTTGCTCTGTTTGATCGTCCAATCAGCCTCTGTTTGCTTTAACGACTTGAGGGCTGCGCTAAAAAAATCGTTCTTTATTTCTGTGGTATGAAACATCGATTATCAGGAAGGAAAAACACATTTTAAATGGCGTGTAAACTATAACTCCTCTCCTGTAGATGGCGCAGTACAGCGTTTTGGTTCAGTTTGTCCGCTGAATTCGATGTGATGTTATGTATTTAGACAGCTCGGATCGTACAGCGTTACTTATTTCAGCTGCTTTTAGATTTTCAATGAGCTTTGTAGAATATCGCAATATATGAAGTCTTTTTTTGTAAGTGTATGAACCTGTCCTATTGTGAGTAGTACCGCTTTGTTTATATTCTCTCTAACCTAGAACTATATAAACTGGTTCACATTCACTCACGGATTGTTTCGTGGTCTTAAGCGAGACGCCTGACTCTGTAGCTCACAGTTTGTCTTCTGCAAGTCAGTTTGCTTTTAATGAAAAGGAGTTAAACTATTCTATACTTGGATGAATGCTAAAATGGTCACCAGTTGCATGTGAGCGGCAGCACCAGGTCTTGTATGTACGATGGAACGTTACACACGGGTTTATTCCAGCTACACATTCCAACACGCCTTCGGTTAATTGGTCGCTCTAAATTGGCACATTGATTTTGACTGGTATCGTGGTTGTGACCTTACTCCGGTCTAAATGGCCGTGTTGCTGGTGTGATAAGAGTTTGTTTATCTTTACTCCGGTATGCACTGTGTAATGTCCATGTTCTGATAAGGTTATGTTGTTCTGTAATAACTATAATGAGGCAGGATTAAGGTTATTAACCTACCTAACCCATACCTGACCTTACCAGGTATGTTGTAATGACAGACGTAACAGCCAGGAAATGGAAAATGGACTCAGAACAGGAACCATCACAGGAAGCCTGAACCAGAATAATAAGAATTTGACCCGACCCCATACCATGCCAGAGCCTGGCTTTTGGACTTGTTCTTCATAACGGTTTGTGTGTTCTAAAAAGATCTGTGTTACTGATGGGTCTGAGCACAATCCCCGTTCCCACTGTATGATGGTCCATCCCAGATCCTCCGAGCCCAGAGAAGCCGACGCCCCTTCTGGACATGGTTATAACATAAGGCTTCTTTTTAGCACAGTAACGTTTTAAGTGGCATTTGTGAATGTAACTCTGGTTTGATAAAGGAATCCCTTGTCCATGTGGTTCTATCAGCTATTGATGAATGACAGTTCTTGATGCAGTGCCTTCTGAGGGAGTGGAGATCACCCCTCTTCAGTTTAGGCTTTTTAGGACTGAAATTCCTCCAGATTCTGAATAATTTAATGATATTATGCTCTGTAGAGGGAGGAATATATAAATCCCTTCCAGTCTTTCTTTGAGGAACATTGTTTTTAAAGATTTCAATCATTTTCTGACACGTTTGGTGATAAGCTGGAGATCCTCTTTACTCCTCAGGCTTTTGTACCAAATCAGGATTATAATCCCATCATTACTAGCCCCAAATTGTCCCCCGTCCCACTTTTTCGGAATGTGTTGCAGGCCTGAACTTCAGGAATGGAGAGAAATATCTGGGGTTCATGCTGTCTGCAAATGTAAGGAACACTGCTTTTTATTTATTTGCATCTTCCATACCATCCCAGCTTTTTCTGCTTTGGGGTGTGACATGTAAGTGACTTTTGGATGCTGTACTGTAGTGTTTGGATAAATAAAGCGTGACAGCCGTTCCTAACCAGCCGCTGTGGAATGCAGACTGGATAGATCATAACTGGGCGTCACGACTGAAGTGCTTCCATGTAAACAAGACTTATCTCTGGCCTAATAATCCTGGATGTTCGGTGATGGTGTCAGGTGTGTTGGAGCAGGGAAATCCCCAAACTTCACCGATTAGTCCCTCCCATAACGTATCAGCACAAAGCTTTTGTCCTACAGGTACAATGCTGTCCTTAACAAAGGAGCAGAGCTTATTCTGTTCGTGAGGGGGCTTTTTGTTCGGCGAGGCTATTCTACTTATAAGCTCTATAATGATGGTACGCCATCACCAGCCATAAGGCCTTGTTGCTTCAGTTCGGCACCTTTTCCTGGTGTTCGAAATCGATCCTGTACCTCAAAGCCCTTTCCTCTCCTGAGCTGTGTGTTTATCTTGGCGTAACGCACCGCTCGGTCGCTGCTGCTCTGGCGTGATGGCGCCGGTATTTTCAGAAACTGGAACAAGAGGATGAAACCCAGTTTATCCCAGTGATTCATTAAGATCCAGGAGCTGCACCTTGAAGTGTTTGCAAAGTCTGGGTGAGCTCGAGAAGAGTCGGACGAGATTAGTGACGAGTCATGTGAGATTAGTGATACTGCAAAACTAAACCTCAACAGCCGAACACGTCGTAAGCCTCGCCCTTTTAAGCATCTGACTTAGAACATTTAGCTCGCCGGTTCGGCTGCTCGTTTAGTATTTAATGAAACTCCAAACGTCTTAATTGAACGTTGCACGAGTGAGCTTGAGTTCCTTGCTTTGTGATGAGATGATAATCAGCACTTTGGGTCATAAAGCAAGTCATTTGCAGCGTCATTCAGTACATTTTGTACATTACTCCCCGGATTGTTGATCGTTTACATTCTAGGCATTCGTAACGTCAGGAGATTTGATTTTAAAATGCTGTAAACATAATTTGAGCTCTCTGGACGGTATGTTAATTATATACCTTAACTAGATCTGCATTTCCTGAAGTGCAGATGTGCCAACTAGAAAGAATGTGGCTTTTGTCCACGTGCAGGTTTGCGTCCTAATACTTTTGGCTACGTGTGAATTTGCGTCCTAATACTTTTGGCCGTGTGCGGGTTTGCGTCCTAACCCTTTTTGACTTTTAACCTGAAATGAATTAGAATGCATTGGTTTTGGAGCGGTCAGTATTCTGAGCACTGTTGCGATGCCTGAAGTGTTTGCTTTGTCGGCTTGTTGACTCTTGCTCCGTGTCTGAGGGTAGAGCCTGACCCCTCATCATAAA